>CM047427.1:60568885-61168885 GCA_026168455.1 Theocolax elegans
ATTTAATGTTAAAATACATTGTTTTGATTACGGTCTGTAAAATAGCGTTAATAAACCAATGTAGATTTTAGAATCTCATTTAAAAAATAAGTATATAATATTATATCATCATTTGAAATGCATTGCGTTCTGAATAATTTGAGCTTAATAATTAGACATAAAATATCTGAAAATGATCAAATTTGGAGTTTGTATCTAACTTTAAAAAACATAGTCAGCATTATGGTACTTTTGGTAAAATAAACTGGATGTAATCTAATCAAATATAATTTAGGTAAATTATTTAGCTTCGTTTATAAAATCTTCTCATGAATAAAAACAATGTCAAAGCAATAACAATTTAATTATTTCCACTACTCTATTTCATGATTTATCGTATTAACGACAGATGTCACATAGAAATAAGGCTAATCTGCAAACGGTGAGATTATGGTTACTATATATTAATAGCCCGTTTAACCGCTTTACACCTCATCTATAATTGCGAGCATATACTGCAAAATTAAGCGTTTAAAATGTAAGAAATGTAAGAAATGTAAATTATAAATTAATTTGATATTCAAAAATCGAATCAGGTGACTATATGTAACTGTATGCAATGATCAACTGTATAACGGAAGACTACTCATCATATTCAGCAACGATCGAAATAAATCAAACTATTTTCCCCATTAATAAGTTATTAAAAATTTTAATAATTAAAATTTGATGTAGTAAAAATTACAATAAAGTATAGTGAAATTTTTATCCTCATAAATTATACTATATTAGTTAGTAATTCTGCTTTTTATAAATGCAGAAATTTTATGCAGAAACCTGTAAAATGACCTTCCTAATTTTCTTATTTATGAGACTCCATCTTGGGATTTGGAATCAATCACACTGAATATTAACGAGTTTGTCGACATCATTTCAAGTCGGATAATTTATTTGTTTAATGAGCATGCCCCTGTAGAATCATATATCACTCGCTCTAGACGTAAACTTTGGATTGATGACTCTACATAAATTAATTAAAAAAAAAATTATGTTCATAGGCAAGCTAAGGTTATGCAGTGGCGGTCTACCTCTCATTAAGAAGACTAGCGATTTTACCGACATATAGGAGTGACCGTCTTTAATTTTTATCAATAACTAATCCAGTTTTTGGGGAGTTTCGAGACCAGAGCCCGATTCTATACAATAATATAAGTAACTTGTCAAATTTTGGTGCAAATTCATTGAGTATTTATGAAGAATTTGACAAGTTACTTGTAATACTGTATAGAATGGGGCTCTGGTCCAAAAATTTCCCAAAAACTGGTTTGGTTATTGATAAAAATAAAAAACAGCACTTATTCAGGCTTATTCAGGTTATGTCGCATAAAAATTACAGTTTTGCACTATTCTTCGTTAATAATGAATGCATGAATTTGCACCAAAATTTGACAGATTACTTATATTATTATATAGAATGGTGCTTTAACGCCAAAATTCCTCAAAAACATTTTTAGTTATTGATAAAAATTAAAAACGGTAACTCCGTATGTCCGATATGTCGGTAAAATCGCTAGTTTCGACGTCCTCTTAAGTAACGAACAAAATCTGTGATTGCAGAGTGATATGTGTGATTGATGCTATGTTTATGGAAATATCACTCCTTTTAAAGAAGAGTTGGAATTGATGATTCAAGCTCACTAATGCTTACTCGAATCTTCGTCAGTCAGCTCGTCTGCTATCCAAACCATTGATTATACCGCCGAACCGAACAGAATCATGGAGGAGTTCATTTATATTATATACCTCATACTTTCTAAACGCTCTTCCTCAGCTATTATCAGAATTCAACATTAAGAATATTAACCAATTCCGGAAAATCTTAGGAGACTGGTTATTAGACTAGCGATTACTTTTATAATCAGTTTTAAGTTATATTGTTGCGGTTTATTTATTTATATATTAGCGATGCGATTGTTATTTTACTGCGTGGTATCCAAATATTATTGTTTTAAAATCTTGGTGCTGAAAACTTACCTATCCTTTTTATTCTTTATTAAATATTGAAAATGCCAAATCGAAGCGATTTGGTCAGTAACTTACTTTATGCAGCTACCTATAGCTTGTATATATTCTTTGTAATTTTAAACTGTTGAGCCTTACGGGGTTGTCCTCCCTGGCTAAATGAATCGTATCTATCTATCTTTCTCTCACATAAGAGCCTCGCACGCGCAGACTATCTATCATCTCTTTCTTTTCTATCAATGTATTTTAAAGGAGTTTTTTCTCCCTTCAGAAGTTTCTCCTTTCACGTACAATAAGGAACACGATTTGTATACCTCAAAATTACCATTGAATCATTCAGAAATCCATATTTCCCATCATACATGGTAATAGTTCAATCGCTGCCAAACGATGTTTATAACATGTTTATTATTAATAATAAATTACATTATTTGTATTAATGGCTAATGAACATTTTTCATTATTTTTTTAATTTTTGTTTCAATCGTAAGCAAAAAAATCGAAAATAGATTTACATATATAGATACTTTTATTTATAAGATAAATATTTACCTACATTTGTCAGAGCATATGTCGATAAATAACAAATATCTGCTGTTATGTCTTAGAAATCAGTAAGTTCATATTTATTAATTAACTTTAATTGCAAATTTTGATACCTTAAAAATCGATAAATACAAACATAAATTATGTGTCCTAAAAGTAAAAGTAATACAAAAAGAACTTAATCTCATCGAGTTAGTATATATTTTATTGCCAAAGTTTTAACCGTATCACTTTCTATCACGATCATCTTCAGTGCTTATATTTCGACGTTTCAATATTGTTACGTATGTAGGGTGGGTGGACCTATCGTTGGTTCGTCTAATCGATGAACTCTAATGAAGAATCGGATATCAGTTGTGAATCTTTTATTAATCTTGAAGGAACCGTGAATAGTATGTCTTGTCTTGTCGCTTCGCGCTCTTGTTGCCCTTGCACTTGCCCGAGTTCGTGCTCCCGTTCCCCGTTGGCAATATTCTGTCTTGTCAACGATGATTTCGGGGGGTCAATGCGTTTTCCGTGCTGACAGAGCGCGTGTAGCAATGGTTCGGGAGTTTCGCAATTTCGGTCGCTGATTCAAGCCGACCTTGAATCGTACGTGACAATATTATAGTCCATGTGAAGACATAGACTTAATAATAACATAGACCTAATAATAACTCGAACCACTCCAAAGTCCGTGGCAGCAACTAAATATTTAAATATTTAACAATTAATATTTTAATGTCGTTATGTGTAATAATATATGCAAAAAGGCTTTTTTATGTAACATTACTCGACCGAACAGTAATTTCTACCTAACCAATACCTTTAGAAAGATAGTATCAAAAACTAAAACATTAAGAACACAAATACTAGGGAATTCAGACTTAAAGCACTAAATTTGAGTTTATGTTTCTATTAAATGACTTTCTCATACTCAGAAATATTTCACAGCTACGATTACTAGGCTATTTTTCATACTCATTTTCAAACAATTTCACCATTTTAAATAGATTGATTTCCAGTAGAGACGTTGTTACGGATGTTACAAAATATTATCAAGGAGCCCTGGATATCTGCAGAAATTTTCTTTATAACTCTTTATTTTAATGATTGAAAATTAAAAAAGATTCTCCAAGTTTATGCAATATTATTTAATTAAAAATTGTTGAAACTCTGCTGCTGCTAATTTGTCGCTTATATTTTATAGATCGAATGTATCTTAATGACAGACAGAAAAAAATTTGAAAATATGGACAAAATTAAGAAAATTTTTAATTTTTTGGTTATCAGAAGACGAAACAATAATTGAATATTTTCTTTTTTGTGCAAAACTATTATTAGAGTGACTTTTCTGAAAAATAAAAGTCAAAACGGCGTAATTCAATAAGTCAATAAAGGATGGTTAGAACTACTACTAATGACTGAAACAATAACAAATAATAGTAACAAATTTCTTTAATAACAAGATTTGACAATTAGTACCATTAACTTATCTTAATTCTTAAGAAGTCATTAATCATATTAATTTGATAAATAAAATTCTTATGTAAGTTATTTGTACATAGTCTCGATACGAATCAAAATACTTCGAGGTAGGTATATAAATCATCTTTTATTAACAGCTATCAGCATGGAAATGTACCCTACTGTTGTTTTCAAAATCTGCAAATCAAGTAGAGATTAGTAATGTCGATAAGATATGGACGAAATAATAGCTTACATTGCAATAAGTTGATAATGAGAGGGAAAATATTTTTCCAACCATCAAATATCGTGGATGTTTTGATGCCATCATCATGGGGATCAAGTCTCGAGCATTACCCCCATTCGTCAGTAGGTACCACTTGGTATTGTAAATATTATAAAACACTCCTACGCTCTGAAATTATATACTAATACTATATATATAAAATTAACAAGATCTTATGTACAAAATCTCACAAAACGTATACGTTATGCAATCCATACACACACACACTCACTATATTTAGTTTTAGTTTTAGTATAATATTTACGAAATAAAACTTATTAAGTTGAAAAGCCGTAACTTACGCGTAATGCAAGATACTCGCTAGCGCAACAATCTATCAGCGTGTGCGTCATGTAAGTAACTAGTGTCCCGGCGTATATGAATATTTGCAAAGCCGTCGACTCGTTACCATCTTTGAACCTCTACAAGTAATCGATAATATATACTAAGAAAACTATAAATTTATAGCTGGCATGTGCAACTCACTATTGTTACGTTAAAACCCATACAACAAACCGTTGCAGACATACAGAGAGTCTGTGCCAAAATAATGAAAGTAAACGAATTTTCTATAATCATGATATTCCTGTAAAAATCAACATAATTTTTAATCATTTTTTAATTTTGCGATGTCATTTTACACTAATTATTACAAGTATAATTTTTTCAACGAAGATTATTATTACTGTAATAGTAAACTAATATGATAGCAATTTTTTATAAATTACTTTTTACGTCATTATTACCATTGTAACAACATGAATTACGTATTTTAAAATATACAGTCAATTGCGTTACTAATTGTGTCAAAAAATACATGATTTCTTTAAAAAACAAGGGCAGTATCTTTATTTGCATAACGCTCTTCGTATCTTTAAATTTTTGTCAAAAGTATAGATTGAACTTACGTCATAAGATGTACATGCCTATCGACGAAATCCCGCAGCTTGAGAGTGACCTCTCGAGAAGTGGGCAATTTCCACCCAGAATCTACGCGAACCAGCTTCTCGATTTCACACCCAAGAATTTCAAATTGAGCACTGGTATGGAAAACCAGAGCACAAAAATAGTTGTCGGGTATCGAAACAGTCATACCCACGAAAAATCCTCCAATCATTTGAGAAATATGAGTAAGCTCGTAATTCGGAGTTTTCGAATAATCGTACGGGAAAAACGACTGGACAGGTAGATATCGGTCTCCATAGTCGGTAAGATTTGAGACGAGTCGTACTTTGAGTCCAAACAGGGGTGGTATCACGAAACCCGAGTAGCACAGTCCGAGGACGATGTATCCACTTGTGGTGAAGATACGAGCTTTTTTAGCTTCTCGGCACATTGCATTCAGCTCCCATTTCATCTTAGATCGTTCCCAGTCTTGGGTTACCGATTCGATTACCGGACCCAGTGCTTTCATTATATTTTTTTATTATTTGCAAAGAAGCTTAAGTAAGACACATATTTTCACGTTCATAAGAACACATATAAACATGCACATTCAACATAAAAGTATAATTTTATTTTAAATTAATCATTAATAAAAAAAATCGTAAACATCAAACTCGTGACTGTAAGAAATTAAAAATAATTAATTGTCAAGAAATGTTTCTCCTCCTTATTCATTTTGCAATATTAATAAAAACTGAAACATAATAAACATGAAGTGATTATAAAACTTATTTGACAAAAGTATTTCACAAATTTTTTCGTTTCTTGTTCTTTTCTAGTCTAAATTTATACTAAAAAAACACATGTATACGCTATTCCTTTCACCCAATGTATTAATTTAATTCAATTCGCATTGAAAAGAAAAATTGAAGAGAAAAGTGTTTCAGTCATAAAATTTGTCGAATACTTATAACATACTTATAGTACTTTTATCTCACTTACACACCGTTTGAACACTTTAATTTTTACAAGTTTTATAAAATGTATATAACAAAAATTTGATGTCGAATGCTTTGATCGATCCCTAGATTAAATGTAACAGATAAAACTATCTGAATCTTGAAAATACTATATATATATATGTATATATATATATATTATATGTGTGTGTGTGTATGTATCTCGTGAATTGTCATTTTTCTAGATTTATAAAGCAATATTAAAAATCTTAACAGTTTATACTTTAGCTGATTACCTTTTTTACTTCGCCAAATAAAGAAAAGTTTTAAGCAGGAAATAGCGACTGAAATATTCGTCATTAAATTGTCCATGACTAGGGGCAAAGTGTCGAAGACCAAGATAAGTGCATACAACTGAGGCAAAAACAGCCAAAAAAATATTATTAGTATCATTATAGGCGTACGCAAAAATGTTTCGAGACTTTCAACTTTCTTGATATCTTCTGGCCATACTCCCATCAAGCGCAGGCTAAACCGATTCAGCCCCAATGCCCAATCAAAGTCATATTCTACATGTAATTAGTATCATACAAGTAATATTCAGAATTAACTTTATGTCATGTATATAGTCACATTGTTTAAAAAAATTGTAAGTCAAATTTTTGTGGTAATTACAAATATTTTCAAGAATGCAGTATTTTATAGTAGTATTTAAAACAATGTTTGATCATATAATTCCAATGAATCATAATAAATAATTAATTAAAACCAAATTTGTCTATATTACTAAAAAATAAACATAAAAAAATAAACTTACAATTTTTTCGTGTCTGGAAAAGTAGTATAATTACATAAAAAATATTTACAAATTTACCTTTAAATTGTTTTTTATGCGAACCAGTCATGATTGGTTGTATATCTACTCAATGAATTTTTGACCCATGTTTGTATTTGTAAGTTTACTTTAGATTTGTCTCTTTAAAAGAAGATGGAAATTTAAATAAATTACTATTATGCAAATTAAGATCGTGTTAAACATATAAAAATACCTATTTGGATAACCTAGATACTACCCTAAATACAGCACTCATAAACAAATAATTAAATTAATGTAAACGCCAAATTACAGGACTTTACTATCAAATACCCAAAAATAAGTATGAGTTAAATAGTTACACGTTACACATATGAATAACGTGAAATAAGCTTAGAGCTTGAATGTTTCCTGCAAATAATTACTTTTCACTGATAATGATTAGATTAAAAATTTAGTTTTAGTGATCACAAAGTTAATTAATTTTAGTTAAAATTCTTTGATGTATAATGTAAACGACATTAAATAACACTTTTGCATTCAACCTACTATTTCACCATTTGTTAATTGAAAAGTAAATAACGAAATGAATTTATGGATTGAACGTTTCCTTGAGTAAGTTAACAGTAATACCCAATAATTAACACATTATAAATATATTAACCTACCAAATAGAATTAAAATATCTTTAATTATACGAAGGAATTATATTTTTAAAACACTTAATTCTATGAATTTGGACAACACGCTCTCAGAATTCGACTAGAATTTTTTTCCGAGTAACTGTTATTCTTACATGTAAGGGATAAAGCGTAAAGATTCGCATCGCATCAATGTTTCTCTTTCTCTTTGCATAATTTACCGAAATTACGTATCGTAAGTTGTAGAGTCTTGTTGGTAGTTACACCTCATTATAAGAAAAAGCAGAGAAAAAGCTTACGTGACGATAACGAGACGAACTTTTCCAGCAAACCAATTGAAGCTTCGTCATGTTCTCGTATACAGTATATTCAAAATTATTCCATTTGTCGTTCCCGAGTGAATTCTTTAATCACATTGTACAATTTACCTCGCAGAGTTTACAATGTATAACTATTTTTTTTAACTCAACGAAGATAAGTAAATAATTAAACAATATGTAATTCTAGAGAGTTGCAATTATTTAAACCAAAATTATTTAAACATAATAATTTAACGTCTTTCTTAACAAAGACATCGTATGACCGTCGCTGATTAGCACCGATTTGGGAGCATAAAAGGAGCGACGTTAAAAGAAAAAAAAACTTTAATTTAACATATGTTCACTGTTGAAAATCCATCAAAATGTGCGGGAGAAAGTCTGGTTCATTTATCCTAGACTTTTAAAATAAAATATATTAAGTCTGGCAAAAAGTATGGGATAGTCTCACCAGCTAGACTTTGCCAAGAATTTATAAGCCAGACTTTTCCCAGACGTTCCCAAGACTTTTTTTTACACAAGTTTACACAAGGAAGTTATACAAAATTAAAGGAAAGTATTGAAAAATAGATGCTTTACTTTAATTGCTTATAACTGCTAAATGACATATTAGAGATATTCAAACCAAATATTAAAAGAAAGTTTGGACCGAGTGGTTTGCATTTAAAAAAAGAAGGCCAAATCCGTCTATTAGATCGAGTTATAAAAAACATAAGAGATGCATAAAATTTTAACTTAAAATGGAATTATTAATTTTATAGCTAAATATTGCTACATTTCTTATTTTTGCTATAACTTTCGATGAAGAGACAAAAAGCTTCTTTTTTTAAATCTAAACTACTCGATCGAAACTTTCTATTAATATTTGGTTTGAATATCTCTAATATGTCATTTAGCAGTTATAAGCGATTACAATAAACCATCTATTTTTCAATATTTTCCTTTAATTTTGTATAACTTTGGTAAAAATGCCCATGGGATTCTAAAATTCTGGCTTTTTCATATTTCTGTATTATAAAACAAGTCCTAAAGTTTAGATAAGGTCCGTGATCCAAAGGCTGTGACCTCTCGTTGTGAATACTCAAGGTCAGTAAACGCTACCACGCGCTGTCGCAATCCGAGCGTGAGGATCTGCTATCACCCTAAGAAATATATAAGTCAAAAATAAAACAAGTGCTTGTATGTAATATAGTACATTAAAACAAAAAAGAGATCGTATTGATATTTACATAGATGCGCGGAAACTACGCCCGATGACGACGGCAAAGTCACAGAAAAAACAGTATCGGTATCGTCTGTCGCACAACCTTTTAAATCGTACACCGTCAACCAACCTGAACAAGCCTTATCAATGTGGAAGTGTCATCAAATATATGTACATATGTCAACAATAAATAAATATAAGTAATATATATCCGACTAAATTCGTCGTGTACGTTCCTTAAACCTCACACCTCTTACCCGATTACTCGCCAAGGTGTCGACTCGGCAAGTATCGGTCAACACTAATATTATATTTTTGACACATGATAGTAGTTAAGACTAGTTAAGACTTAAGATATACGACAAATGAACATTACTTAATTTTTCTCTTATGGCCGTTATTGTTAGCATTTTGTAATGAAATGTAGCTGATAATATCGGTAATAATTAACAAGTAAAATAGACTGAGCTGAGGTAAAAAAAGAAGCTGTATAATTTTAACATTAACTTTATTTACAGATGTATTAAACGCCCACATATATTTATTCGATTGCACACTCGCACAATTTAATTTTAAAAATGTAATGTAATTTAATTTTAAAGATGTAATGAGAAGAAAACAGTTACATTTTTGACAAACCAGCTGTAAATCAAATCTTGTGCAGCAGTATTTACTAAAACACAGTGTTACACAGCTTTCGTAAGTAGGTACCTACGTAATCCCGACACAAAAAGTGACGTTCAAGACTGTTTTAGAAAGTGTTAATGCCGATATGAGCGTGTTGTTCAATCAAATAAAAATTAATTAAAAGATGCCACCAGCAGGATGATAAAAAATGAGTCAAGCATCGAGAAATCGAGGTAGGTCTAATGCTTTTGGAAAATCTCGTCGTAAATATTTACTTTTTTCAGTGTATTTCTTGTAAAAAAATACCTTTATTTAAGGTATACTTTAAAAATTATTTTTGATAATGGGGTTGTAAGGTCTCAAACAATGATTTTCAATCTTGTTTTTTCTGGTCAAAGTTTGCACTGTCTTGTTACATCAATAAATATATAGATCTTATAACTCTGATCCCAGACATGTACACATGACTGTAAATAATATTTACACAAATTTGATAACCATTACAGCAAATATGTGTTTAATATTGTTAAAAATAGGTGTAGTCTCTCGGATCGAGCAGATAGGAGTCGATTGAAAATACAGGGATAGAATTCGTCGGTATTAGTCCTTTTTCTTAATTGACTCTTTCTTGAAATAATACAAAGCGCTAGATACGTAGATAATGATTAGGATTTCGCACAATCGATTAAATGATAAATAGTACGCAATGATAAAAGCTTACCCCAATCGGGCTCTTGTCCGAAACGCCGGTGGCAATCTGAGCTAGATGCTCGATGAGCGTCTACTCCTTTCTTACGGCTTAACACATATTAAGTCTACAATTGCCTAAACGTATCCCACCTATTTACCCTTACTATCGCACCTTTACTTCTAAATAAGATGGTTCACTACAATATGATGTTTCGGGTTATTTCACGAATAATTTGGCAGTAATAGTCAGAATGATTACTTTATTATTAACTAGCTCGCCACGTGCGGCCACTTTGGAGCTCTAGATCGAACGCTTCGCGATGCGTTCGATCTAGAGCTCCTCCGTGCCTTGCATCGCTATGCGATGTTAGGCATGCAACAACCACAGCTTTTTGCATATACGGCACGACCGTGTAAAGATCGCGATTCGATCTCGCATCTTTTGTGAGTATTGCGTGAAATACCTAACTCAACAATTCAACTTTCATTCATTTTCTCTATCTTATATTTTCTAATATAACAAAATATAATGTACATCATATAAGATAATAATAAAAACATGACTTTAAATTATGTGCTTATCATCTTCGCCTTCGGATCATGTCACAATTCACACGCACTACGATATATTTAATTTTATTCTGATAAAACGTGATTTTTTGTACTATTTTCGTTATTTTGACCGTTTTTCTTTTTTATCTTTGAAAATATTGTTCTAGATGTAAATTGTAAAATAGGAAAAAATTTTGTTATTTTGAGACAAACATTTCATTTATTTAAAGGTTTTGTGTACGAATAATATATTTTTATTTATTACGAAAAAACGTTAATTTTAGAACTTTTTTCATGGTTTTAACCGTTTTTCTAGTTTACCTTCAATAATATTGTTCTGAGCGTTAAATGTATAATAAAAGAAAGGTTTGGTATTCTAAAATGAACGTTTCGTTCATTAAAAATTTTTTGTAAAAACGATACATTTAGTTTTATTGTGAAAAAACGTGTTTATTTTTTGTATTTTGTGAAAAAGTTTCGTTATTTTGAGACAAACATTTCGTCCATATAAAGTTTTTATGTAGGATTAATACATTACAAGATTATGCTACATAACCATTTCTGAGCAATTAAAATAATGCCATAACTTAAAGTGTTTCAGTACTATATATCTGAAAACAGGACCATCATCTAATTACGATGAAGCTACGTACCCTATAAATCTCAGGTAAATCGGTCAAAAATTGACTGACAACGAGAGGTCACACCCTCTGGAAAACGGATCCTTACCAAACTCTAGGATATAATTTCTACTATAAAATCATGCAGAAAGCCGGAGTTTTAGTGTCCAATGCCCATTTTTACGATAGATATAAGCAAATAATGAAAAATCTCGCCGAAAAAATCGTTGAGTTTGAATGCTTATAACTCAGAAACAATTACAGATGTAAGTATAATTCAAATTTTAAAAGAAAGCTGAGATCGAGTAGATACGTTTAAAAAAAAAGAAAGCTCAAATATTTTAAATGGTCAAAAGTTATGGGAGAAATAAGAATTAGCCAAAATTTTATCGAAAATTTAAAGTTACAATTTAATGATTTTTTTAGCCCAAAATTTCGTCTAATTCTTATTTCTCCCATAACTTTTGACCATATTTAAATATTTGAGCTTTCTTTTTTTAAAACGTATCTACTCGATCTCAGCTTTCTTTTAAAATTTAGTTTATACGTACATCTTTAATTATTTCTGAGTAATAAGCATTCAAACTCAACGGTTTTTTCGGCGAGATTCTTCATTATTTGCTTATATCTATCGTAAAAATGTGCATTGGACACTAAAACTCCGGCTTTCTGCATGATTTTATAGTAGAAATTATATCCTAGAGTTTGGTAAGGATCCGTTTTCCAGAGGGTGTGACCTCTCCTTGTGAGTTATCTTAGATACATGATTACATACATACATCCATACATGTACATTTTAGGGAGGGCCTCAAATCAGTTCTAATACGCGTAAATTTCTCTTACAATCCATTATCTAGTATATTTTGATGCATCACACATTTTGCGATGATGAAAATATAAGGCTCTCCTGTGTAGCGGTCGTGCCTAAAAATAAGTTTATACGAGGAAATCAAATCATCAAAAGTTTTTTCTTTTTTTCATTAATTTTTTATTAGAGATCACGCAATTATCGTAAATTTTATATACCAAATTACTTATTTGACCTTATTAGTTATTATGATTCACTTTATTTTGTCAGCTTACCAAATTATTGTTTTAATTCACTTAAAAATTAATATTCCTGTATTCAAGTTTATTTTTACATATTAATTCAAATGAGAATAAAAAAGAATTGAGAACTTTTGAAATTATCTTTTATTGATAGCTATTAGTATAGAAATGTATCCAGCTGTTGTTTTTAAAATCTGTAAATTGAAAAGGAATTATCATTATTAAAAGTTACGGAAAATAATTAGCTACTTATTTATTGAACAAATTTTAATAAATATTTACGCAAAAATAAATCGTGTTTTCGTATTGAAAGACTATATATATGTACCTACACTGCAATAAGTTTCTAAGGAAAGAGAAAATATTTTCCCGGCCGTTACGTATCGTGGATTTTTTGATGCTAACATCATGGCATGGGATCAAGTCTCGAGCTTTACTTTGATTTGTCAGTAAGAACCATTAGTATTAAAAACATTATAAAATACTCCAACGGTCTGAAAGAAAACATATGTTAGTTACGCATAGAAGCACCACAAGTATAGATATTTTTATCCAAAAGTCCAAAAGAAAGCTTGGAGCAATACCTTTCAAATGATCTGTAGCATTTTTATGGCCTTCAATTCTGTAAAAAGTTATGATAATTTAAAGAAAGACGAAATTTTTTTAAAAATTTAAATAGGAAATACCATGTTAATTTTAGTGAATTTTGTTGTCTTTCTTTAAATTATCATAACTTTGTACAGGAATTGAAGCCATAAAAATGCTACAGATCATTTAAAGGTATTGCTCCAAGCTTTCTTTGGGACTTTTGGATAAAAAAATCAATTGTGGCAAAGTTAGATTTTTTCAAGTTGAATATTGACATGTAGTTTATCTAACAGTTACCTTGAAATTAGAATTCTAACCCAGATGGATAAATTCAGACATAATTACAACGAATGTTACATATAATGTTTCTATAGTAAAAAGTTGATAGATTTTGAGTTAATAGCGATGAACCCAGCTGGTGTTGAAAAAAAACTGTAAAAAGTTCACTTTTGAGGTTAGAATAACTTTTGAACTAATAAATTCCAGTACCTAAAAATTTTTTTTCTGTATTCTGAAAAACATTTGCAATGTGTACCCAAAATTTGAGGCATTTTAAAATTTTTATTGGACCACTTAACGTGGAATACCCCATATACATTGCATAACAACAGAAGTAATGCAAATGAGAATAAAAAAGAATTGAGAACTTTAAAATTATCTTTTATTGATAGCTATTAGTATAGAAATGTATCCAGCTGTTGTTTTTAAAATCTGTAAATTGAAAAGGAATTATCATTATTAAAAGTTACGGAAAATAATTAGCTACTTATTTATTGAACAAATTTTAATAAATATTTACGCAAAAATAAATCGTGTTTTCGTATTGAAAGACTATATATATGTACCTACACTGCAATAAGTTTCTAAGGAAAGAGAAAATATTTTCCCGGCCGTTACGTATCGTGGATTTTTTGATGCTAACATCATGGGGATCAAGTCTCGAGCTTTACTTTGATTTGTCAGTAAGAACCACTTAGTATTAAAAACATTATAAAATACTCCAACGGTCTGAAAGAAAACATATGTTAGTTACGCATAGAAGCACCACAAAAAGTATTTAAAAATTACATATATATGGGTATTCCACGTTAAGTGGTCCAATAAAAATTTTAAAAATGCCTCAAATTTTGGGTACACATTGCAAATGTTTTCAGAATACAGAAAAAAATTTTTAGGTACTGGAATTTATTAGTTCAAAAGTTATTCTAACCTCAAAAAGTGAACTTTTTCCAGTTTTTTTCAACACCAGCTGGTTCATCGCTATTTAACTCAAAATCTATCAACTTTACTATAGAACATTATATGTAACATTCGTTGTTAATTATGTCTAGAATTTATCCATCTGGGTTAGAATTTCTAATTTCAAGGTAAATGTTAGATAAACTACATGTCAATATTCAACTTGAAAAAAATCTAACTTCGCCACAATTGATATTTTTATCCAAAAGTCCAAAAGAAGCTTGGAGCAATACACGTTAAATGATCTGTAGCATTTTTATGCCTTCAATGCTGTAAAAGTTATGTAATTTAAGAAAGAACGAAATTTTTTTAAAAATTTAAATAGGGAAATACCAATGTTAATGTTTGTAGTGAATTT
Source organism: Theocolax elegans (assembly GCA_026168455.1). Lineage (NCBI taxonomy): Eukaryota > Metazoa > Arthropoda > Insecta > Hymenoptera > Cerocephalidae > Theocolax > Theocolax elegans. Next base: position 60,583,709 of record CM047427.1, read on the forward strand.
GTGTCTTTCTTTAAATTATTCATAACTTTGTACAGAATTGAAGGCCAGAAAAATGCTACAGATCATTTGAAAGGTATTGCTCCCAGCTTTCTTTGGACTTTGGATAAAAAATCAATTGTGGCAAGTTAGATTTTTTTCAAGTTGAATATTGACATGTAGGTTGATCTAACATTACCTTGAAATTAGAAATTCTAACCCAGATGGATAAATTCTAGACATAATTACAACGAATGTTACATATAATGTTCTATAGGAAAGTGATAGATTTTGAGTTAAATAGCGATGAACCCAGCTGGTGTTGAAAAAAACTGGAAAAAGTTTCACTTTTTGAGGTTAGAATAACTTTTGAACTAATATATACATTGCATAACAACAGAAGTAATGCAAAAAGGTGAACGAATCGTTAGCAAGATTCAAATAGACAAGTGATTTTGTGAATGAAAAAATCTAATTGATCTGATGATTTGCAATATTTCATAATATTTGTTTCTTCCTCATAAGGAAATATATATATTAATTATAACTTACGCGAAGTGCCAGATACTCGCTAGCGCAACAATCTATCAGAGTGTGTACCATGAAGGTAAAAAGCGATCCGCCGTATACCATTATTTGCATTATTGTCGATTCATCTACCTTACCATTAAGAATCTGCAACCAATCAATGATATCTATGTATCAAGAACGACTAATATTTTTAAGTTAACATTTTGTAACTCACTAACGTCATGTTAAACCCCATACAGCAAACCGTTACGGACATGCACAGCGTTTGTGCCAATATTATAAAGGTAAATGAATCTTCTATAATCGTGATATTTCTAGAAAAATCAATAAATAAAAGACTCTTAATTATTAATATTCTTTAAGACAGTAAGTATTGGTACATCTAAAAATTGAAACAGAAAAAACTCGGAATTTTGTCTACTTCGAAAATGCAAGTTGTTACAGCATTATTTTATTTACATCACTTTACTCGAACACAATATTATTTCGCTACACGAAGAGAAAAAATGTAGAATAATAGCAAACTAATTTTGCATGGGATTATACCACCTTTTTCCTTTGGGATAAAGTTCAAAATTCAAGGTTTATAGTTAATTAATCAATCATGTAAAAATAGCAAGGCTCAAAAATAATTAAAGCTTATGTTTCCTTTATTATATAGTACCAATTGTATTTTAGAAACGTATGGACACGAACAATACGTCAATCGCAAAGAACCCACGGTAAAATCGCGTGGATATGTTGCAAGAATGCGATGCTGGTCATAGGCTAGCCCGAAAATGCACCATTTTGATAAGCAGCCCGCGATAATCGCACAAGACCCACGGGATTTGGGAATGGGTCGTTTGCAATTCTACATTCTTTTGCGATGCGCGTTTTCTCCAGTCTTGTATTGCTTTAAAAACACTGGAGCCATAAAAAAATTCCACGATCTTCAAATTATTTTTCTATTGTACTTCTAAATTCGAAAAGTGCACAAAAATTTGCAATAAACGTAACAAATGTATATAAATAAAGCACGAAAAATGTGTGAATTATATTAGTTTGGGTACCTCATGCTATAATCATACATTTTTTTCTCCGTGTATATTCTTATAATTGCTGATTATAATAAAGATAATAATAATAATAATTAGTTGATTTTACTTTAAAAAATTTTTTAATATTGCATTATAATTATCGGTCTTTCCGAACTAAATGTTTTAATTTTGGAATATTTTTTAATATTGTTTTACTTCTTGTAAGTCATGAAAACTACTATTACTTTTACTAATTATACATATATAATATTAAAATTTCCAAATTAATAGGTTTATTATATAAATACAATATCATTTTTAAAATGAAACTGTGTCCCCGCGTAAAAAAATTTAAATTTAACTTTATATCAACTTTATATAAAGTTTAAGTTTAGCTAAACTTCATATGAGTTCATCCAATGGCACTGAGCTGAACTTGTCTAAAAATTCATATACTTAAAGTTTAGCTAAAGATTAATAATCGTTTTTTATAAGTTACAAATAGTTTATATAAACCTAAAAAAATTTTTTTATTTAAAAAAAGATTAAATTTCGGGGGATTTGAACCTCCGATCTTCTACTTTGGAGTCTGTCGCTCTACCAATTGAGCTATTTTATTGTTTCTGTCATTATGTTAAATTTTGGTTATAAGTTACGATACATGTTTAAATTGTTCTTTATAACCAAAATTTAATATAACGATCCCGATTGGAAAAAACTTTGTGGCGTTTATCTGAGACGAGTGTGTAACCGGAACATCCAGACGAGGCCCTATCATGGTATCGGATGATGCCCCGGTAAGTTGCGTAACGGGGCGACGATTTGGCCCTTAAGATTTTACTCTACTTTTCTTTTGGTACCCATATCGGGGACAGATAAAGGCGACGTATGGCAGTCCTTAAAGTTTCAAATACATCATTATTTTTCAATTTTCTTGATTTAATTGGTTCTTCCCGCTGAAAGTTCTATTGGGTCCCTTATAAAATCAAATTTCTTTCTCCATTCGGTAATTAAATCAGTCTCACAATCCTTTTTCCTAAATCGACACTTATTTCCCCATGCTCAGTATACATCCTAACCTAAAAAAGCACACCTCGTTAGATAATGAACAGCCTGTACTGAGCCATACTCGGGCCGTACTTCATTCCAATCTAGTTACATCAGGATTTGATGGGGTGAGATTAAGGCTAGCCATACATTTGGTTAACCACGCCGGGCCCTCGGACTCACCCCGTTACGCGCCATATTACGGGCCAGTTCAGTATACCACGTAAGCTATATAGCCTTAGCTATTTTCCGATCGGGATAGAAACAATAAAATATCTTAGTTGGTAGAGCGACAGACTCTAAAGTAGAAGATCAAAGGTTCAAATCACCCGAAAAATTATTTTTTTTTAAATTTAAAAAATTTTTTTGGTTTGTATAAAGCATCTTTAACTTATAAAAAAATTTATATGAATTTTTAGACCAGTTCAGTCCCGAGTTCAGCTCAGTGCCATTGAATGAACTCATATAAAGTTTAGCTAAACTTAAACTTTATATGAAGTTAATATAAAGTTAACTTTTTTTACGCGAGTCAGTAAAGTCTTTTAATTGTAAGTTTCTGAAAGATATCAGACAAAGAGAAATTGATAGTAGCATGCGTGCTGACCTCTTAAGATGTACATGTCTATCGACGAAAATCCGGAGTTTGAGTGCAATTTCCCTCGATGTCGGTATCTTCCATCCTAACTCATCTCCAATCATTCTCTCAACTTGAAGTCCCAAAATTTCAAATTGACCGCTGGTATGGAAAATCAAAGCGCTAAAGTAATTATCGGGTATCGAGATGGTCATCGACACGAAAAGTCCTCCAATCATTTGAGAGATATGAGTGAGCTCGTAATTCGGACTTTTCGAGTAGTCGTACGGAAAATAAGACTGGACAGGCAGGTATCGGTCTCCATAGTCGGTGAGATTTGAGACGAGTCGTACTTTGAGTCCAAACAGGGGTGGTATCACGAAACCCGTGTAGCAAAGCCCCAGGACGATGTATCCACTTGTGGTGAAGATGCGAGCTTTACTAGCCTCTCGACGCATCGTTTCCAGTTCCCAGTTAAATTTGGTTCGTTCCCAGTCCCGCGTTACCGATGCAATCACCGGCTCAAGTGCTTTTATATTAAACTTTGTATTATATTCATGAAAAAGTTTTACTTATTCTATTTTTAGTTTTTGAATTGAGAGACTGGCATACGTAATTGTTACTGACGTACCAAAATAGTTAAATTATTTACTTATTTAATAACTAACAGTTGTTGCATTTGAAAAGGAGAAGAGCGAAGGAAAAAAGGTAGACGACGACATAGCATGCGAGGTTTGTATTCTAACCAGCAGACCATTCGCGATACGGAGCAACATTGATTAGTTCTGCACACTTCTTATCGGTTACTTGTCTCCCCATACATTTCCTAAGTAAAAAAGTGAATAAAAAATTTGAAAATATTCACCAAGAGAGTTTTTAAACATTTGGGAAGGCCTGACTGTTTTTAACAAAAAAGCAATATTTCCAACCCAAAAATAATCTAAGGGATCTACTCACTGCTCACCATCGGAAAAAATGCCTGCTTTTGAAAACTTTTTTAAAGCATATTATGAACCATATTGATATAAATATTGTTAGGTATGATAAATAATGTCTTAAACTATATAAATTTTTTTTAAATTCATTTTATTTAAATTTTGTGTACAAAAACCGTGGCTGAACGTAAGTCCTAAAATATGAGCGAGGTAAACGGTACCACTATTTTAAGTAAAACTATTCAACCGATCCTCTTAAAATTTAAAATACGTATAACACGTATTCTACACATAAAAACCTAGGTCCGCAAGCTATTTTATATTAAAATGTTACATTTTTACTACATTTTAATCTCATAAAATAGCAAAAAAAGGTTATTTTATTCGTTTTTTTGGCCACTATTTTATCATCTGTTGCTAAATATTTGTAAATATAATTTCCGATTCTAGCTACAGCCATATTGAATCTAAAAAATTTCGATTTTTGTGTTTCAGACAAGCCGTTTTTCAGAAAATGATGGTACCATTTACCTCACTCATATTTTAGGACTTACGTTCAGCCACGGTTTTTGTTCACAATATTTAAATAAAATGGATTAAAAAAAGTTTATACAGCTTAAGACATTATTTATCATATACCTAACAATATTAATATGGTTCATAATATGCTTTAAAAAAGTTTCCAATAGCAGGCATTTTTCTAGGGCGAGTAGTGAGTAGACTCCTTGAGTAACAATTTTGAAAAAATTTACATATATTATTTAAAGCAAACTCGAGGGCCCGACGGTGTCCATATTTTGAAAATTGATCTATTACATTAAAAAAAGAAGAAAATTGTTATTTTAGAGTCTGGCATCCCCTTATCTTATTTCGTTCCGCCGGTAACAATTAGGTATACTACTCCCTTATCTCGCACATACACTTATATGAATGCATTTACTCAGACTTAATTAAATAATCATAACCTTTCAATAACACAACTTACAATAAACTAGTTTTTTCCGCTATATTAATAATTCTTATAAAAAATTCAAACTTTTTCGATGTATTTAAGATTTTAGTCAAAATATTTCCGAAATACAGCAATTTTTGCATTTTTGTTTGGCCATCCGACATGTCTATTTGCGAAAGATCTAATATATTCTACAATAACAGAAAAATCTTAAAAAACAATTCGAAATTTCAATTAATTAATGAAAATGAACTTAAAGTTTTGTCTTCCTCATAGACTTCTATACTTCTTCTCTAATTTCTTTGACAATACACTTTCTTCATCTTAACCACTACACGGAGAAATAATTTTAAGTCACTTTTACAAATATTTCGGATTAAATTTACTATATTTTAGGATAAATCGAGGACACACTTAATTTATAGCAAATATTATAATATTAATAGTGACACTTTAAATTCACGTTTGCAAATTTTATTATTTTAATTCATATAGCAGTTTTTGTAGAACGTTTTATTCAGCGACAACGTTCTCGACTAATTGTTATTGATGAATGCAATGTAATCAATTAATATGAAAAATTAATTATAAAATTATTTAGCATAAGGGAATTCCGCGACAGTACTTAATTTTATAGAATACTGTGTGTCACGGTGACCATTAAGGATCGTCCAGGGATGCATGCAGATCTCTGCGATTTGACAGAGAAATGTAACGAAAAGCTATTCACGGACCCAACTTAGCCCCTTGGAAACATAGCTAATTTATTATTATTTAGCTTTTTTCTGTAAAGAAGACAAGTGTCCGTTTAAGTCTTTGGCACGTAACTTAAAGTTAAACTTCACTTAGATGACTATTAGGCTAATCACAAGACAAGAAATCATTAAATATGCTCTTATCAACCTTCTAGTAAAACGAATAAAAAATCACCTTACATTGTAACATGAGTTATTAAGGTGAAGAGATTCAGTTGTAAAATATTCTCTGAAGATCAGTCATCAAGCTTAGCTCCATCAATCACCATTCTCATCATATTTAAAGAACGAATTTCGCCTAATGGTTTTAATATTTTCAATATTTTTGGTATGAAGAGATGCCTTCGTTTATCAATAATCTATATGTATGTGCAGACTTTTAAAATGAAATATTATTGTGTTTTCGAGAAAAGTATTACCAAAAATATCAAGAGTGAACCTTAGCAGAGTGCAAAGACTTGACATTTTTGATAGGGGATTTTTCGAAAACGCAATAATATTTTAGTTTTAAATGTAACCTACAGTTCACAATACCTCTTCTTATTTTTTCACAACCTATTTTATGTTTTATTAATTAATCAACAAAAATTGATTAGTATTACTATTCATTTTCAAATTATTACGAAAAAAATCATGGTGGTAGAACATAATAGTGGCTATATGCTGTAGAAATTTCAAGCCATTCTATCGACTAGTTTTAGATACAAAAATAATAATCGAAAAATTGAGTTTTCTATTTTAAACGTTTTTGGACATAAAAATCTATCAATCCATTTACAATTTTAAGAAAAGGTAGTTTTTATGATAATAATGATATGTATATTTTTTTTAGCTACAAAGACTTATTATAAGCAAAGTAAGTGAGAATTATATTTATTAACGAAATGTTTTATTGTTCACATTTTTAAAACTAATCAGTAAAACTGATTTATAAATATCGTGGTAATAGAAAATATTCGGGATTATATTTTGTCATCAAGTGTTTCTAGAAAAAATATAATATAAAATAGTTGTTTTGAAAATTGTATTTCATGACAAAACATGTATGTATTACATAATTGGAGTGATTATTCATATTGAGGATTTACGTGTATTCAGTCTATCGAAACATCTATTTAACTGCCACGATAATATTTCTACAAAGATATTTGTTTACTGTCGAAATTTTGATTCCAATGTTCACTTTGTTGAAACACATTTTTATATACGTAATCCTTTAATTGGTGAATAATATTTGTACAAATATATTTTTTTTAATATTTTTAATCAATGATCTACTAAAAATCTAAATATATAAATCTACGAAAAATAAAATATGATTAGGTCACAAGCACGATGCATAGCCTGCACTGAAATTTTTGGTGAACGATCAATGTCGCCGAGGATGATGAGTTCTCGTTTTATAAAAGTGAACGGAGTCACAAGCGTATGATGGTGACAGGAGACTATAATATGTTACGAACAAAAGTTTCTCCGTGAAGCTGATTGTTTTTAAAATTTATTTTGGCATAATTATTTATTTCGAATTGTATTTTTTTGCAGTTTGAAGGCTAAGCTCCCACCTTGCTTGCTTGCGTTAGACGAGTATAATAGCTGCAATACAGCTTTAACCAATTCTTACAAAAATGTGTAAATGTGATAGACTTAAATTTTAACGATAGTTACCAGAAACTATAACGATTCAATAAATTACAAGAAATATATAACATACAAATACCAATAGTGACTTTCCAATATTAACAAACCACACAAGGTCCAAAGAAATATGCATAAGTAAGAAAAGTAGATGATATAGAAGACTCGGACAAAATATTAGTTGTTCCATATCTAATTTTAGTAGACAAAACAAGTTATTATCAGTTATATATTTTAGGAAACCTCAGTACGAGTGTCATAAATGAGACATCAAAGCTCTCTCTGGAGAAGGAAACTCTTAAAAAGTGTAATATTATACTATTTCAATAGATTAGAGGACTGCGATGGCTCGGTCGGTTAGGGCGTTGAGCTCGTAATCTAGAGGACCTAGGTTCGATTCCTAGCCCAAGCCGATTGATACAAGCACCACTCGGGAAATAAGAGCACAAATAGAGCGATATTAAATAAAATAAAAAAAATACTATTTTCATACATAAATGTAAAATGGAGTTACTCACAATTGACGGAACATAGACATTGGAACAGCAAAGTAAGAGATATTATACCCGCAATTAGATTATCTTAAAAAACGAGATAGGTAGCAAAAGAGAGAAAGAGAGACAGCGAGAGAGAGAGAGAGATTGATTGATTGATTGATATATATTTATTAGGCTACGGGGGCCAGCCCCCAAAGTAGCACACAATAACAGAATACAAAATGCATAAATTAAAACATACATAATAGGCGCAAATAATTTCGGCATAACGCAGCCAGTGAACGCTAGCATAAAATTTCACTGTGATAATAATAGTAATGTAGGCGAAAATATTTACAAGGATATAGATGTATCACGTGGGTACAAGAACTTAAAAGTAGTTGGCATTAACGCAGAATAAAAACAAAAACAGTTACAGTTACACTTAGTACAATTAGTAGTGATAACGCAGCATATATTTAGTCTATCTCCGAGCCATCATACCTTAACGCTTAGTTACTTAGGTACTCATATAGTAAAGTACGCAGAGTGCAGAAGCCTAATCGGAAGTAAGGACTATGCGTGTGCGACCGACCACGGCGGAATTTCAGACAAAATGATACCCTCTTCCTCCACGCGTCGGGCCCATGTCTGTCGGTCGAGCACAGCGAGATGCTCTCGCAGGCGTCGCTGAAATGAGTGAAGATGGACGGGATCAAAGGTCAGGTCGAAAAAGCTATTGAGCAGTTTGGAGGCAGTAATGGTGAATGACTGGTTTAGCGCTTCCGTCCGGGGCGGATGATAGGTGAGAAGTCTACGCTGAAGGCGGGAAGAGACTCGTGCACCCGGATGAGAGTCAGTTAACATGAAACTATTACATAGGTATGACGGAGATGTTGTTGAGATGATTTTAAAGGCCAGTGAGCCAACGAGATACAGTCTCCTACATCCGGCCGACAGCCAACCCATTTCCAGGCGGTAAGGCGTGACATGCGCCCGTCTAGGAATATTTCCCCAGACAAAGCGCACACACGCATTAATGAGCCTCTGCAATTTTAGTTCCCGCGTACGATCAACATCGTTGTAGACCGCACACGCATAGTCCAAATGGGGCCAGATAAGACTCTCAACCAACGCCTTTTTGGACTCTCTAGATAAGGCCCGCCTATAGAACCTAAGCGTGTGCAGCACGAGAGAGAGAGAGAGAGATTGATTGATTGATTGAAAGTTTATTAAGCCTTGGGGTACAACCCTATCTGGCTCATATTAAAAATAAGGTGATACAAATAAACTTATAACTAAATATATAATACATAATCGAGTGTAAATGATAAATATAACTTAAAAATATAAAAACAATAATTAAATATAAAAAACTGAGCAAGTATTGAAAATCGTTTGTTCATTTACGAATCAGCACTGTGCATTCGATGAAAACCAAGACTAGCGACAAGCAAGATAGTGTTAGAGAAGAATCAGGTAGAGAAGGGCACAAGTCCTTCATTGATCACTCGTATCTCCCATTCGTTAGCCTCCTTACAAGCAAGATCCAGAAAAAATTGTTTTTTGACAACAGGAATATCTTTAGGGTCAAAAGTAATTCCGTTTAGAGTGTTTATAAGCTCTGATACAGAAAGTATAAACGATTTATTTAAGAATTCCGTTCTCGGGGGCTTGTATAAAAGAACTTGAGGCAATAGGCGAGCAGATTGTCTAACTACAAGATCTCTATTTGCGATGACAAATCTCTCTGAGAGGTATAGAGGATTGTTAAATGATATAATCTTTAACCCTAAGATCGCGCTCTAGAATTCTCTTCTACGTTCGACTGACAGCCACCCTAGTTTAATTCTATAGGGAAAAACATGCTCGGTTCTACCAATGCGACCAAAAACAAAGCGAGTGCATGTATTTTGTAAGCGTTGAAGTTTAATGTTTAAAGTTTTATCGAGATTAAGGTACACTGCGCAAGCATAGTCGAAGTGTGGGAAGATAAGGGATTGAACGAGGAGTTTACGAGTATCAAAGGCGAGGGCATGTTTATGATGGCGCAGAGAGTGAAGAAGTCCATGGACCTTTTGCGAGATGCTTCTTATCTGACGATCCCAATCAAGGGTTGAAGAAATCCAGATGCCCAAACTTTTAATCACAGAGACAAATTCTATGTCAGAGCCAAAAATGTTGATGTTGGGGATGGAGTCAAAGTGAAGTGACGACACATATGGCCTAGTCCCAAGGATGATAGCCTTTGTTTTATTTGTGTTGAGTTGTAAGCCGTTTAATTGAGACCATTGAGCCAGAGCTTCAGCATCACTCGTTATTGAGGCAATACCATCAGGTAGGTCAGAGGGTGGACAGTTAAGATAGATTTGGGTGTCATCGGCAAAGATCATGCTTTTGGTGTGTTTGAGCACTAAAGGAAGGTCGTTGATGAAGATGGAAAAGAGCAATGGGCCCAAAACACTGCCTTGAGGGACACCAGTTGTAGAGTTTAACCAAGAAGAACAGTTTCCTCTGTCATCGACAACAGCTTGAGATCTTCCTTCAAGATAGTAAAAAAACCACTTAAGAACTGTATCTGAACAACCTACGTTCCTCAACTTACGAAGAAGAATATCATGGGGGATCACATCAAAGGCCTTAGAGAAATCGAATAGTATGAGAATAGTGAGCATGCGCTTATCTGCAGCCTCACGGACATCCTCTAACACTCCAAGTAGGGCAGTCTGTGTACTGTGGCCTTTTCGAAAACCCGATTGCCGGCAAAATAAAATATTATTATCTTCGAGGTGACGTATGAGCTGATTTGCAACAACTTTTTCAAGAATTTTGGAAAATTCAGGTAATAAAGCAATCGGCCTTGTATCAGCAGGAGATACAGGATTTTTAATTTTTGCTAAGGGTCTCAGGATCGCCTGTTTCCACCTAGTCGGAAAAACACCGTCACTTAAAGATTTATTAATGATCTGAACTAAAATTGGGAGAATTTCGGGCAAAAGAAGTTTAATCATAGCTCTAGAAATATTATCTACTCCTGCTGATTTCGAGTTGGAATCTCTAAACATGCTACCCACCTCTCTTATAGATATCGAATGTAATTCACAAATTGAGGTTAAATTTGCATTCAGAGGTAGGTTTAGAGTGTTAATTAATGAGGTGTCGCTTAGTGGTGGAGCAACCGAGGCAATGGACGAATAAAACGAATTGAGATCATCGAGAGGAAAGAGTGAAGCAGGAGATGGCAGCGAATACTGGGAAAGGCCAAGACTCCTCAGAACTCGCCACCTGGCCTGCACACTTCCTGCTGACTCTATTCTTTCCTCTATAAATTTATTTTTGGAGATGCTGATCTTATTAGAAACTAGGTTCCTTAAAAGTCGAAATTTAGATATTGCGTTAGGGTGAGTCGTAAGTCTAGCTACCTTATACGCCTTGTCTCTTTGGTGCATTAGTTGTCTAATTTCAGTGGAAACCCAGCGCCTGGCTTTAGCCGGAAAGGGTTTAGTACATTTGGGAGAGTGCTTATCGTATGAAGCAATCAGGGCATTTTCTAACTGAATTACTTGATCGTCGAGATTAGTGAAAAGTGAAGGAGCATTTGATGAAATTGTTAATGTTAATGGGTCGACTGTGGGTTTTGCTTCGAAAAACTCTAAAAATTGAGAGAATGATTGTTTTAGGTTTTGTAATGATATTGAGCGCAGATTTCTAAAAGAAGATAGCGTCAAAGGCAATTTAGGTTTAGACAGATTAAGGGTTAATTCGATGCGGTCGTGGCCGGCTATAAAAGGAGCTGGTGATTTATTATAACCCTTTATAATATCTACGCTATTAATAATAAAAAGATCGATCCAGGTGTGTGCCATTCTATCCCGCAATAAAGCATGATGAGTAGGTTCCGAAGGAACTAATGAAAGAACAGACGACTCAATAGCATCAGATAAAAATTTTGAGGCAGAGTTAGTAATTTGCATATTAATATTAAAGTCACCAGTAATTACTACAAAATCAAATTGATGTTGGAATTGAGCAATATGGTCGAAGAAATCTATAGGGAAGGCAGCATGGGGGCGACGGTAGATTACTGCAAAGAGGAGTTTGACATTTCCAATTCGAATATCAGTTATAAGATATTCTGGTGTATTAGAAAAATTTGGATCAGAGTTATAAATAATATTGGTCGGAAATGCTTTTTTTACATACACTCCGACGCCGCCACCCTCTTTTCCAATTCTATCTAATCTAAAAAAAGTTATATCCTTCGATGCCAATGAGGGAATCATTGTCACATTCCGAAAGAAACGTTTCAGTCACTGCTACAATATCGAACTGTTTATCATGGCAACAGACTTCAAGTTCATTAAAATGTGATTTGAGTCTATTTACGTTTATATGAGCTATTCTAAAATTATCTGCTAGGTTAAAACTATTGGATTTTGGATTAGAGTTTTTATAACTTGAATACAGTCGACCCGGATTTTCTCATGCTGAATTGCCGGATTTTCGAAGTTCAGGGAGCTTATTTAAGTCAGCTTCACTCTCAATGATGTATTCCTGAGAATCTTTATGCAGTCTTACTATAATTTGGAGAGCTCGGACAAATATCTGTGCATACCCTTTAGATTTGGCAGTCGCTCTGGTCTTGCGAAGTAGGAGATATATATCCTTTGGCCAAATAGGAGTAATATATATTTTCCCATCTCCACCACAGTTAAATACGGCACTAGATGTAAGACTACGAAAAACTGTAGCTCTTTCGATGAAAGTATCTCTCGAATTCGGAGCGACAAATTTAATTACCAGAGAATAATACGGACTCCCTTTATGGTTATTCAAGACACCGTCCATGGAAGCGGCCGAGGTAGTAGCCGAGTTTGAAGATGAGGCAGATTGAGAGGTGCTGGAAGCCTCTGAAACCAAAGAGGATCCTTGTTTCGGTTTCCAAATACGCGCCTGCAAAATTTGATTTATTAGAGAAGGAAAATTGATCACACGGAAAATATCTTGGATAGCAACGCCAGTCTCAACATTAGACGGAATACCACTGATTTTTACCTCACAAGAATCTGTATACTTTTTACCGTTTACCGGGATTGCCGAGATGCTAGTGATAGTTTCTTGAATAGTATTTAAGTCCCTACGTAGCTCACCAATTTCATGAGTGTATAATCGTGATTGATCATAAAGACCTTCTAGTGCCGATACTCTTTCAGACAATGATGTTATTGATTGTTCGTTTCTCGCTTGAGCAGATCGAAACTCCATTAAATAATCGTTTCATATAGTGCTAAATCAGGAGGGTACTGAAGAATCAGAGGAGGTATTTGTAGATTGAACCGATCCTCCACCTGAAGGGGCGCCGGGCATCACAATTTCAGATTTAGATTTAGTTTGGCGAGTGCTACGAATTCGACTATACGTGCGGGTGATCGGATGAAGAAGAGGAGAGGCCTGTCTCTTGGCTGATGGAAGATTGGCAACCGGAGTATTAGTATGTTGATGGTGCGGAGGGCTCTCTAAAACCGACTTGATAGTGTCATTTAAGTCGACGTCGGCGCTTGAATAAATTTGACAAGTTGCACAGACCCTGTCCGAATTTGCACAGTGCTGGTGAACACTAGAATGACATAAAGTACAATTAATGTGTGAATCACTACACGCTTTGTTACAATTTTGACAGTAGATAGTATTCATGCTCATAAACAAAAAATAAAAGCATATAAAAGATTATTAATGAACTATCTACATACTATCACTTAAAATAAGATAACACAGACTTTAAACTAATAATTAGGCTTTAAAGTAAAAAAAAAAAAAAATGTAATAAAGATATAAATGAAAACACAGGTTTTTCAGCCACTCTTGTTGACATGTGATACGACGTCGAAAAGTAAACAACTGCGAAGATAGTTTGTGGATGTAGAGGAGGGGAGGCGCAGCGCCGCTACCGTCCGGTGTAGTAAGCTGATGATGATCGAGGCGTAAGAGATGGTACCAACCTCAAATAACCAAATGAAACTAGCTGCTACTAATCCCTCTACACATTCCAGAAGATAACTTCAATATCCACTCAAAAATAAAACGTGATTCCAATGCAAACCCAGCATCCAGGACATTAGAATATTATCCTAGGTAGGCTTGCAAAAGGTCGCATGCAAGAAACTGCAACAAAAAAGCCCGAAGGCAAAAAGCGGCAGCAATAGTACAACAATATACGCGAGCTCACAAGAAGGCACCAGTTTATACTCACAGAGAGAGAGAGAGAGAGAGATTGATTGATTGATTGATTGATTGATCTTTATTAGGCTTTGGGGTATAACCCTATCTGGCTCTTATTGAAATACAAAGAATAGTTAAGATACTTATTACTAAAAATACAAGAAAATATTAAGAATTACTTATACATATAAAGTGAAATATAAGAGAGTGTACAAATAATGTAATTTAATAAAGTAACTAGCAACTTAATCAATTTCTATAACACTAAGCAATACTAATTGTGATTAAGTAAAAATAAGATAAAATAAAATAAAATAAAATAAAATAATATAAACTAAACTAAACAGGTGAGTAAAACTAAAGTCAGTTGTAGCGTGTAGAATAATATAATAGCGTGTATAATATAATATAAAGAAGCTTTACGTTTGAAAATAGGACGGTATAAGCCCCTCATTTACCACCCGAACCTCCCAATCATTAACATCTTTACGAGTCAAGTCGAGGAAAAGCTGACACTTTATATGGTGGATGTTCATAGGGTCAAAAGTAGGACTTTGTAATACATTTATAAGCTTCGACACGGAAATTGTAAAGCCTTTGTTGAGAAATTCGGTTCTCGGGGGATTGAATAAAAGAGTTTGCGAACATAATCGAGCAAATTGCCTAACAATGATATTTCTATTCGCAATAACAAACCTCTCAGAAAGATAGAGGGGGTTTTGAATTAGATAATTTTTAAGCCCAGCATGGTGCAGAGAAATTCGCGTCTTCTTTCGACCGAGAGCCATCCCAGTTTGATTCTATATGGCGTAACATGGTCAGTCCTACCAATGCATCCGAAAACGAAACGAACACAAGCATTTTGCAGACGTTGAAGTTTGATATTTTGAATATGCTCCAAATCGAGAAACAATGCACAAGCATAGTCAAAATGTGGAAAAATAAAGGTTTGTATGAGGAGCTTGCGAGTTTCGAATGTAAGGGCATGTTTATGATGACGCAGGGAGTGGAGGAGACCATGAACCTTTTCGGATATACTTCTCGTATGTCGGTCCCAGTCAAGTGTCGAGGATATCCAGACACCTAGACTTCTGACCTCTAAAATAAAATCAATTTTCGATCCAGCAATAGTAATGTTTGGGATTGAATCAAAGTCCAGTGCTGATATGTACGGCCTAGTACCTAAGATGATTTCCTTTGTTTTTCGTGTGTTGAGATTTAGGCCGCTTGATTTGGCCCATTGAGTCAGGGCCTCCGCATCTCTAGTTATAAGGTCGATACCGTTAGTTAAGTCTATGGGGCGATAGTAGAGGTAAATCTAGGTATCATGAGCAAAGATCATACTTTTAGTATGTTTAAGCACTAAGGGAAGGTCGTTGATGAAGACGGAAAAAAGTAACGGTCCCAAAATACTACCCTGGGGAACACCTGCTGTAGAATTCAACCAAAAAAAAATGTTGCCAACATCGAAAACAGCCTGAGACCTACCAGTGAAGTAATTCAAAAACCATCTGATAACCGTATTCGAGCAGCCTATTTTTCTTTGCTTACTAAGTAAAATATCATGGGGTATCATATCAAAGGCTTTGGAAAAATCAAAAAAGATGAGTATGGTAACGATACGCTTATCAGCAGCCTCACGGATGTCCTCGAGCACTCCGAGAAGGGTGTGTGTGCTATGCCCTTTGCAAAAACCCGATTGTCGGCAAAATAAAATATTGTTATCCTCAATATGACGAATGAGTTGTGTTGCTACAATTTTCTCCAGAATTTTGGAGAATTCGGGTAGTAAAGCGATTGGGCGTGTATCAGCTGATGATTGCGGATTTTTTATTTTTGCTAGAGGTCTCAAGATTGCCTGTTTCCATCTACGTGGGAAAGTGCCATCAGTGAGCGATTGATTGTAAATCTGCACTAAAATCGGAAGAAGCTCAGGTAGGAGAAGTTTCATCATAGCCCTAGAGATGTTGTCTACTCCAACTGATTTTGAATTTGAGTCTTTAAATAAGCTACCCACCTCTTTTACTGAAGTGCATTGAAATTCAAAAATTGGAATATAGTTACTATCTAGAGGTAAGTTAAGAGTATGTACTACTGAAGAGTAAGATAGAGGTGGAACAGCTGAGAAGATAGATGCTTAATAAGAATTAAGGCTATTAAGAGAAAAAAGGGTGGTATAGGTGATGGTAGAGGATTTTGAGAGAGACCAAGGCCTCTTAAAACTCTCCATCTTACTTGACACTTCCAGCTGATTCGATTCTCTCTTCAATAAAACTATTTTTTACAGTATTTATGTTATTGCTAACTAAGTTTTTCAAATTACGAAATTTGGAAATCGCCTCTGGGTCATTTGATAACCTAGCAATTTTATAGGCTTTATCCCTTTGAAACATTAACTGTCTAAGTACCTTGGAAACCCAGGGCCTAGCCTTGGCAGGAATAGATCTAGAAATTATGGGAGCGTGTTTATCATAAGAAGCGATCATCGCATCTTCAAGACGAAGTACTTGGTCGTTTAAGTCGTTTAAGCTGTTTGTGACTGAAGGATCATATGGAGAGTCTCATTTCGATTTCGAGTCGACTGCATTTCGAAATTTATAATTATCTAACAAATCAGTATAAGATTTCTATAAGTGGATAGTGTTTGAGGCTGATCCGGTTTAGTTAAGTCGAGGGTTAACTCTATACAGTCATGACCGGCAATGAAAGGCGCTTTCGATTTACTGTAGTTTTTCAGGATATTCCAATCATTGGTAAATAAATTGATAAAAAGGTCAATCCAAGTGTGTGCCATTCTATCATGCCACATAGCATGGTGTGTGGGTTCCGAGGGAACTAAAAAGAAAGCAGATGACTCAATAGCCGAGACTAAAAATTTGGATGCCGAGTTAGAGATCATCATGTTAATATTGAAATCCCCGGTTATAACAACAAAATCGAATTTGTGCTGAAATACTGCAATTTGATTAAAAAATGCTAAATACCTGGAAATAATTCTAACCCAAGATCTGTCTTGGATCTAGTAGGTTAAAATAATATCTAGGAAGGTATGTGGGACTTTATACCAACTTCAAACTGTCAAAACTATTTCACCTAAGGATCTGAGAGTAACACCAACATCTACGGTTATTTTTTCAATATTTGACTATGCTGCGACGTACCACAATATGTAACATGACTAATGAACAAGATAACACACTTCAAAGAGCTTTAAATTTGTGTGAAAAATTTCTTTGTAATCTAAGGCGAATGGAACATAGTACCCCTTACTTATTACAACTTGGATGAATAAATATCAAAATCATCACAAGACAATATTTTCTGTGTTCTTTAATATATAAAGTCTTACAATGTCCATTTCCTGCCTATATGAATTCTTCAGCTTTGAACTGACACTGCAACAAGAGTTCAAGATAGATGTACTGAAATTTTGTGAACCTTTATGCAGGTTAATAAAATTCAGAAGAAAGTCGTCCTATGCTATTATGCTGAGAGATTGATAAAATTTCTTTTTGGAAATTAGAATTTTCAATACCTTCCTTACATTTAAGGAGAATCTTCATTAGTATTTAACTGAATTTCACTGAAATGGTGCGACTGCGTGGATAATAAAACGTATGTGTAATTATATGTGTATATACATATGTGTAATAAAACGTATGTGCATGTATATATGTGTAATTAAAATTTAGTTATATGTATATACATACTTATATATTTTTATTTTTGAACTGCATTATAAACCGTTATTATTTATTGGTATCATTGGGCAAAATTATCTTATTTAATTTTATATACATATACACTTTCTTTTTCTGTTCTGTTAGTTTTACCTAAAGTTTTTTGCTGTGAAAAAGTCAGTTTAAAAATATTGAAATATAAGGAAAAGAGCAATAAAGCACGTAATGCTAAATGAGGATAAGAAATGTAGACTGTCGGGGTATAAATCTAATAAGAGAGGAAGAAAATTATAATACTAGATACCTTAAGGCCACAGGGTACTGAAAAATACAAAATATCTTTGATGTAATGAGACTAAAAATTAGTATAAGGAAATATATCGTATAAGTATAAATAAAAAAATAATAATTTAAAATAAAGAAGATTAAGATAAAATGTGAGTTAAAAAAATATTTGGATGCACACGTCTTTTCTTTGTGTAAAAAAGATTCTAAAAATACTATTCAGTAAAATAGACATTGAGGCCTGCGATTGCTCGATCGGTAGGGCGTCAGGCTCGTAATCTGGTGGACCCAGGTTCGATTCCCGGCCCGGCCGATTGATACAAGCATCACTGGGGAATGTATTTTCAACAAGTGTTTTCTTCATCAAGACATCGTATGACCTCCGTCGCTGATTAGCACCGAATTGGGAGCATAAAAAGAGCAACGTTAAAATATAAAAAAAAATAGACATTTGAGTCATTCACGGATGCAGCACCCATTAACCTTAATCTTTGCAAACAATATAGCTAACATTTTCATGTTGTGATGTTAAAATTTAGATAATAGATAGCTGAAAATAACTAAGTTTTATTAAATTATAAAAACTTTAAGATATAAGTTTATCAACGAGTACTTAAACTACTATTTAACTAAATTTTACTTTTTAACCTAAAAACGATATTTCAAATATTGAATAAAAATTTGAAAAAATTCATGCGAATCTAGTTTAAAACATAAGAAAGGGTTTTGTATTAATAATTGAATGAATTTTTTGGTCGTTAATTTTAAGTAAAAAAACCTGAAAATATTTGGTTATATTGTTTAAAGCATGCATAAGAACTTGACCCGAAGGATTTCTCCAAAATGTAATACATTTGTTTTTAACAAGACATAAGGAATACCTATTTTCTGAGTTCAAGATCCCTTTAAGCGAAAATTAGCTAATATTCTTCAAATATATCGACTAAAGAATAAAAGAGTAATTCATAGATTACAATCTATAGATTACATGGTTACCTTGTTTGCTGCGCCATATAAAGAAAAGCTTTATGCAAGATACTGTGACTGCAATATTCGTCATTAAATTATCCATGACAAGCGGCAATTCGTTGATGACTAAAACGAGTGCATAGCACTGTGGTAAAGTTAGTCCAAAAAATATTATTAGTATCATTAAAGGTGTACGTAAAAATACGTCAAGAGTCTCGATTTTCTTTCTATTATCCGGCCA
Source organism: Theocolax elegans (assembly GCA_026168455.1). Taxonomy (NCBI): domain Eukaryota; kingdom Metazoa; phylum Arthropoda; class Insecta; order Hymenoptera; family Cerocephalidae; genus Theocolax; species Theocolax elegans. The sequence continues at coordinate 60,603,003 of CM047427.1, forward strand.
AACACCCATCAGACGCAGACTAAATCGGTTTAATCCCATTGCCCAGTCGAAGTTATATACTGGACACAAATATTAATATCGTAAATGTAATTTTGTAGTTTTTTTACGACAATAAGTACGACATAAATAATTATAATCTTATTTTTATATTAATTAGAAATTAAATTAATACACAACAATATTTCGTTTAATTTGTAATTTTCACCCTCCATTGTTGAATTAATAAATAGTCGATTGTTGAGGGTCAATAATAAATAAATCCAATATATTTATTTTTCGACGAAACTCACTTGGGCTGTAATATTATATTCAATATTAAGCACCTGAAGAGGTCTGCAAACCTAGCAGACGAAACGTGAATTTAAATAAATAAATTGGATTTATTTATTATTGACTCTCAACAATCGACGATTTACTAATATTTCGTTTATTTTAAAAATTGAATTTTTATTGTTTATGTAATGTAATTACCTGTTAAACCTATTAAACATATTTACCTTTTAGGTCTTTTTTATACGAACTAGTCATTGTATGGATATGTTTCTGCTTACTAAATTTTTGACACATGCTTATATATTCATTTGAAAGTTACATTTCTAAAAAAATAAAGATATTATAAATATTATGAAATAACATAAGTGGCTAGAGTAAAAATAAGAAAAATTACAAATCGTATTTGAACATAGTAATTCAAGAATTAGTTTACTGGTTAACGAATATAAAGTCAAATAAACGTACAAAATATGTACCTTATAACATAGGCTTGGAAGTAACTGTGAATTCTTTCTCTATTGTCGTTTGACTAGGAATATTTGTCAGAATAACAGGTAGTGTAAGAAATGAAACGCCACAATTGGAAATGTTTCAAAGCTTCATTTTCTTGCATTATTTAAGATAATTACGCATAGGAAGTTTTGCTAGTAAGTAGTTGCATTATTATAACCGCTAGTAAGTAGTTATCTTATTATAGAAAGGCTTACGTGACGATAACGAGATGAGCGCTGTTGCGAAGAAATTCAAGCTTTGTCGCGTGAGTTATCTTACAGCGCAAAATGATGATAAGAAAAATATATTGATTAACTGATGGTATGTACTACCTTTATTCAAAAATAATTTGGAAAATTTATCGCAAAAACTTTCCAGGAATCATTCAGTGTAATTAATTTTACAAAATTACTGATTTTATATATATATGGATAAATTAATTTATTGACGAATTGGCATGTTTTCCAACTTTTCTCGCAGTCAATCGCATCATTAACAAATTAGATACGACTAGGACTAGACACAACAGCTGATCTTAAATGAGCGATATGTTTAGCAATATACGATTTTATTTTACAATTTGTGACAGAAATGTTTTTTTAACTTAATAAATTACTAACTGTTTAAATAGTGAATAAACTGTGTATTAAATAAATGTATTATATCTCGTTATACAATTTGACGTTCAACAGAAGTTTTTCCAAATTTCCAAAAAAAATAATGGAGTAAGTTTTTCTCATATTTTAAATACAATTTTCCTGTTGGAAAGTAAACTGTAGCGATTATTTCGGAGATTTCCCCATTTATCCCATCACGGAACGGCCGCTAACAGAGAGGGTGTCAATATGCATGGTGCGTCGCCAATAACGAGAATCCTTAACACGACAAAGTGCCTGCCTCCTTTCAGAAGCAAAGTAGGCCAAACGAGAAACTTAATAAATCCTGAAGGAAAGGAAAGGAAAGAAAGGAAGGAATAAACAAAGGAAAAACAAAGGAGCGGAAAAGAAACGTTGATGCTTACGTTTAAAAAGAACTACAATGCCATCAATTTTAGTCAGGTCAATCGGGAATTTCAATATCTTTTCCAATGAGAGAATCAAGTGTCATTTGATACGTACCACCCGTGGATTCTGATTCATTTTAAATGGATTAATCGAGAAATCCGGCCGCCGCGATAGATCGAATAATCCTAAATTCAATGCACTGACACATTCTCTGGAAATAGGAAGTCGAACCAGTCTCGTAATTATAATCGAACAATTTGGAGATCAACAATACGTACACGTTCATCCTTGCTACCGTGAACGTGAATATTGCGCCCAAGGTATAACCTTTGGGATAGGCTTTTGGTTGACCCATATAATTCACGAACTTCAACGTAAGGTTACACTTGAGTCCATTTGAATATGTGTTGACTTACTTATTCATTCAATTCAGGTATCTTCATCAAGTACTCGAGTCTGTCAAAAATTATCGCGATACCAACGCAAAAAACAACTATGTGCCTTTTCTCCCAATAAATAACAATAACTATATATATATATATATATATATATATCTTAGGTTTTCAGAGGAGTACATCGTTGAGTGAGAGTCCCTCGGAGTTTAGCCAAGACGCATCAAAATCGTTCTTAATTTTCGTCTCCTAACAGAGAATTTATCATCCTCACGTCAATAGCTCACGTTCTGAAAAAACTGCAAACACATGAAACCAAGTTTTAGGTAATCGCACGTGAACTTGATGTATAATTCACAGCAAATTCACAATCGGACTATGATTTACTATTAGAAACATTAGGATTTTGCATTATTTTGGAAAATATTTTTTTTTGAAATAATATAGCTAATTTTGTATTGTAATTTTCATTTTTCTTTCTGTCGAACGCTCGTACGAAATGATTAAAATGAACAATTTCACACGTAAATACATCGTTATTGGTTACTACCGCAATGACGTTATTGATAGCATGGTAATTAGTAAACTACATGATAAGTGACAGTTAACAACAATAACTAATGAAATTTCAAGTTTATCCGTGATTATGTAAGATGAATTAATGTTTAGAAATGGAATTCAATTTTATTCTAATAAACGAATATAATAAAATGAAATTTGAAACGTGTTTTATCTAGCTTGACACAAACGTAACCTCCACGGCACTATCTATCCATAGCTTTCTCTCGCAAAACTCTAATTATTAAATTAGTCATAATTATGTACTTATAAAATATTTTATGAATATAACAATTATTTTTATTCAATTATTGTTTAAAGGATTGCATACTGAGAAAAATTATAAAATAAGTACTTAATAATTATCAAAATCGTATAAAAATAAATTTGTAAAAAAATATTGAAGTTAAAATATTTTGAAAAAGTTATAAAATTTTGAAGTTAAAAATTATAGAGTAGCGCTCAAAAATTCGTAAACAATTTTCAGGATATTTGATATTTGATATTTCAGGAGCGCCTCAATCAAATATCACTTATTACCATTTATTCCCCAATAGACAGAGTTGCGCAGACAAAACTTCGTTAAAACTTACTACACAATTTTTGAAAACAACTTGTGTTAAACTTGCTAACAAGACATTACATAATAGTGACGTGTGCTTAAATTTTATGTAAAATTGTTTAAAAAAGTTGCAACAAATAATTGCTATAAATTTGCTAACGAATAAGGACGCAGACTTAGATTAATTTGTTATTTAACTCTGCTGCACGAGTTGATATAATTTTGGTATATATTTGCTAAGAAATATATCATAATCTGAGAAATTCTTTTTCAGCAAATTGGTAGCAAAATTAAATCAGTAAATGCTTACATAGTGCAGTATATTGCAACAAGATTTGATGATAATTTGTTGCTATTTTGCTATCATGAAAATAATAATTTCAATGTATTTTTTATTCAAGAAAATCTGTGTTTCAAGTATTTCAAGTTTTGTTACTTTTTTTGAAATTTTAAGAGTCTAACACATTTACTAGTTGTGGCGATGCGACGTGCGATCTAGAAAAAGGAAAGTCAATAGAGAGAGAGAGAGAGAGATGAAAAAATACAAGTCGATGTCGGTAACAAAGGAACTTATATGCGTATATAATAAGTATGCCGCTTTGTTTTGACATATCGAAATTTCCGCTCTGACATTCGCTATCATATAACTGTCTATAGTTTAAAAAATGATATGCCATTGAAAATTTAATCATAATATATTTTATCAAGATCTAGATCATTTAATCGTCGATCCGTACGTACATCTCCATCTCACCACTCACCAAGGAATGCATCACCAATTAGTAGTCGATATTTGTCAAAAAAAGTACGAAAATCTCAATGTGTATCTCAAAATCAATCAAGATCCAGATCATGTGATCGTCGATCTGTACGTAGGTCTCCATCTCATTACTCATCAAGGACTGCATCACCAATTAGTAGTCGATATTTGTCAAAAAAAGTACGAAAATGTCAATGTGTATCTCAAAATCAATCAAGATCTAGATCATGTGATCGTCGATCTATACGTAGGTCTCCATCTCATTACTCATCAAGGACTGCATCACCAACGAATAGTCGATTTTTGTCACAAAATGTACAAAAACCGAACTATCAATCTCAAAATCAATCAAGAGCTAGTTCCGGTGATCGTCGAGCTGCACGTAGGTCTACATCTCATCACTTATCAAGTTCTGCATCACCAAATAATCACCAATCTTTGCCAAAAAGACTACGAAAATCTCAATATCAGTATAAAAATCGATCAAGTTCTAGATCGCTTGATGGTCGATCTACGCGTAGGTCCTCATCTCATGACTTATCAAGAGCTTTATTACCATTGAATAATCAATTTTTGTTACAAAGTGTACCAAAGACTAATTATCAATCTCAAAATCGGTCAAGACCTAGGTCACATCAACGGCAATCAGAACGCAAGTCTGCATCTCGATCGTCGTCAACGACTTCCTTTTCAACGTCTTCCCCATATAATATATCAACTTTTAGATGTTCATCCAGATCTCCAACTGATGACATCTCGCCTAGAGTTAAAAATTGAACTATAAATCAAATTGTTAAGAATGAAGTTTCATTCAAAAAGTTTATACCATGAATGAAAATTCTCTAAAGTATCTTTATATATATATATTATATCTTTATTAAAAGTTTAAAAGTTTCAAGATTCGTTTGTAATTTTAAGATGTTTATTAAACAAATAAAAAATTGTTTAAACAAATAAGAATATAAAATAGTAGATGTAATTAATAAAAAAAAATCTATTACAGATTGTTTAAAAACTTTGAAATTATATTACTATTAAAAATATTGTTAATAAAAATGTGAAACTTGAAGCGCTTTAATTAAGCTTTAAAATGTACGTTGTTTTATATTTCGATGTAAAACTGTTTTTATAAATACATTTCATATCAAATTTAATTTATGTTTGTTTTATTGAGAGTATCCATTATTTTTTTACTTATTTTTGTTATTTACAAACTGTTAGTCTCATTTTTATAAACGATGGAGCTACATTTCCTGAATTTCTTCAAATATTTAACTAAAATATAAATAAAACTTGTATATTTACTGTAAAACATTTTTGATGTTATAAAATACTTTATTGGAAAGTTGCACAAAAATAATATAAGTATTCTATTATATTTACTTAAAATATTATTTCAACAAAATAAAAGCACATTTATAGCAATACTTGCTATTTAAAAAGTAATAATTTTATGCAACAATTGACTTTAATTTTATATAAATTTGCTGTCACTATTTTCACGTAAATGATTTGAAGCAAATTTATAATAAATAAGGACTTACATTGACGCAAATTTTGGATAAACAGGTACAAATTTTTTTTGGAAAGTTGCTGTCAATTTGCAATCATATGTCTATTGGGGTTATTACTTATTTGAAAAAATCTAACGGCATTTGAAAGATTAAATCAAAAATACTTTAGTATTTTGTTTATATCAAAAAAATCTTTTAATAAGCTATGGATCAATATATTTTATTTTATTTAGCTCGATTATTTCACGTTAAAATATTTTTCAATTTTTACAAATTTTTTTATTTCAAAAAATTAGCTGTAACTTTTTAAAAAATAGAAGAAACTTAAAGTTCCGGTGCTAATGAAAAGTAAGTAAAGAAAATTTTGTGTAAATTTGCTCTGTGGTAAATTTTTTGTATCTAGCGTCTACTCCAACCTGTCTCCAAGTAACGCGCATTGAAACATAAGCATATAGGTAAGTACAGAAGTTGATATTTTCATTTCTTCATAGTATGACCGTGTTTGTTTACGTTTTAATTGATATTTTATTATATATATGTATTCACAATTAGAGTTATTTCTATAATTAAATTATATTTATGTATACCTTATATTATTTTCAATATATTAATTTAAAAGTATGTAAACCTCATTCAAACAATTAACTCTAAATTTATTAAACGAAAAACAAATTACACAGAAACAACATTAACTTGACTTCTGTGTTTACTCTAATATTCAAGCGAGTATCTTGGCGTAGAAGATTGATATAAAAAATTTACCTAAGAGTAAATTCACAGAAAAAATTCTCTATTTTCCATTGGCGTTAGATTGAAGCAAATTATATAATAAGGACTTACATTGACGCAAATTTGGATAAACAGGTACAAATTTTTTTGGAAAGTTGCTGTCAATTTGCAATCATATGTCTATTGGGGTTATTACTTATTTGAAAAAATCTAACGGCATTTGAAAGATTAAATCAAAAATACTTTAGTATTTTGTTTATATCAAAAAAATCTTTTAATAAGCTATGGATCAATATATTTTATTTTATTTAGCTCGATTATTTCACGTTAAAATATTTTTCAATTTTTACAAATTTTTTTATTTCAAAAAATTAGCTGTAACTTTTTAAAAAATAGAAGAAACTTAAAGTTCCGGTGCTAATGAAAAGTAAGTAAAGAAAATTTTGTGTAAATTTGCTCTGTGGTAAATTTTTTGTATCTAGCGTCTACTCCAACCTGTCTCCAAGTAACGCGCATTGAAACATAAGCATATAGGTAAGTACAGAAGTTGATATTTTCATTTCTTCATAGTATGACCGTGTTTGTTTACGTTTTAATTGATATTTTATTATATATATATGTATTCACAATTAGAGTTATTTCTATAATTAAATTATATTTATGTATACCTTATATTATTTTCAATATATTAATTTAAAAGTATGTAAACCTCATTCAAACAATTAACTCTAAATTTATTAAACGAAAAACAAATTACACAGAAACAACATTAACTTGACTTCTGTGTTTACTCTAATATTCAAGCGAGTATCTTGGCGTAGAAGATTGATATAAAAAATTTACCTAAGAGTAAATTCACAGAAAAAATTCTCTATTTTCCATTGGCGTTAGAATTTTAAAGTTTCTTCTATTTTTATAAAAATTACAACTAACTTTTTGAAAGTAAAAATTCGCAAAAATGAAAAAATATTTAAACGTGAAATAGTCGAGCTAAATAAAATAAAATAGATTCCACAGTTTATGGAAAGATAGTTTTTGATATAATCTTTCAAATGCCGGTGGATTTTTACCCTTGTAAAAAAAAATTGTTGACGAATTTTTCAGAGCTACGTATGCGATCCAATTATGTTAAAAATTGCTATAATAGGCTCAAAAACCTCATTTGTTACGGTAGTACATCCAAACATCCTTTCGATAACCATTATCTTCCTGAGAAATTACTTATCGTAAGGTCACTTAAAGCTGCTAAAATTTTTTTATACAATTATAATACCACAATATAATTTAATTGACCAGATAAAACCTAAATAAAGCTAAAAATAAAAAAATAGTGTAATTGAATTTTATTTTAAAATGTTGAAATTTTTAACATTTAGCCTTCCCGTACCAGACCGGAATACGCCTCTAGGCGTAAGGGATTGTAACATTTGAATGATCAAAGTGTAATCAGGTAAGGATTTTACCGATACTCTAAATGAAATTAATAGACGTTTTACCGTGGAAAAGAAGAAGCGTATCAAAGAATGTGTAGCGTTTTGTTTGAACGTTTTCTATGGCTGTTTTGATCGTAGTTACACGAATAATTTCGTCGCTTCCTCAATGGACATGGATGACTCGATCCAATCGCCACTGTATACATGATTGGAATTTGTCTATTATTAAGACGATTGAATTTCAGCCACAAATTGTAAGCTATGTCCTTATTCGTCTAGAAACCGCTTTGCATATTCAATTTAAGGTTTGATCCTTATAAATTCGTTAGGTAAAGAACTGCTGAAATTATCAAAGCTGAATTTTGCGAGTTTCATCGATTCGATGCATATGTTCTCAAGAGATGAATCATCGATCATCATCCAAAGAGAAGTTAAGTTTTGCGTTATTCTAGTTTGATTATATTGCGTATTGCAAAATTTGTGTCTATTAGACACCGATATTTTTTATGCTATAATTGTTTCTATTATTTGGTATATCAATTCTTCATTATGGTTTACAGTAATTGCATAAATTTTAATATATGAGTATTATATTATAAACGATATAAATCTATTTTATAACTGTATTATTTATTTATAAAGATAAATACTAACAGAAACTTAGGGACTTTAGACTACGTTTTTATAAAAAAATGCGATTTGCAAATTTTTCAACTTAATAAGTCGGTACCCCAATAGACATATGATTTCAAATTGATAGCAACTTTCCAAAAAAAATTTGTACCTGTTTATCCAAAATTTGCGTCAATGTAAGTCCTTATTTATTATAAATTTGCTTCAATTCATTTACATGAAAATAGTGACAGCAAATTTATATAAAACTAAAGTCAATTGTTGCATAAAATTATTACTTTTTAAATAGCAAGTATTGCTATAAATGTGCTTTTATTTTGTTGAAATAATATTTTAAGTAAATATAATAGAATACTTATATTATTTTTGTGCAACTAGATCGCACGTCGCATCGCCACAACTAGTAAATGTGTTAGTCTCTTAAAATTGCAAAAAAAGTAACAAAACTTGAAATACTTCACAAAAACACAGATTTTCTTGAATAAAAAATACATTGAAATTATTATTTTCATGATAGCAAAATAGCAACAAATTATCATCAAATCTTATTGCAATATACTGCACTATGTAAGCATTTACTGATTTAATTTTGCTACCAATTTGCTGAAAAAGAATTTCTCAGATTATGATATATTTCTTAGCAAATATATACCAAAATTATATCAACTCGTGCAGCAGAGTTAAATAACAAATTAATCTAAATCTGCGTCCTTATTCGTTAGCAAATTTATAGCAATTATTTGTTGCAACTTTTTTTAACAATTTTACATAAAATTTAGGTACACGTCACTATAATGTAATATCTTGTTAGCAAGTTTAACACAAGTTGTTTTCAAAAATTGTGTAGCAAGTTTTAACGAAGTTTTGTCTGTGCAACTCTGTCTATTGGGGTAGTTGCATCTATGACATTTATACCCTTACTGAGAAGATTAGTTCCAATTATCATATTCTCGTTATTTACCTGATCAAAAGTGGGGAAAAGACAAGTCTTTAAATTATTTATTTATTTATTTATTTATTTACTTATTTATTTATTTATTTACTTATTTATTTATTTGTTTGTTTATTTATTTATTTATTTATTTATATATTTATTAAGGAATAAACGGACCAAGATCCTAATACAAAAAATATACGTGCGCACGTTCGCAGTACAATCGAGTTAATTAATTTCGCAACAAAACATAAAATTTAATAACAATATAACTTTGGCTATATTACTTTAATAAGAATGCCAAAACTGCCTGTACACTTTGATTTTAAAACAACTTAAATCTAATTGATTCATAAAATAATTTGGAAGCGTCTTCCATAACCGCAAAAGTCTAGCTTTCGCAGAGTAATATAAGTAATTATACCTACTATTAACTTTATTATGTATAAATTGAGATCTAATTGTATAGGTTAATTGTTTACTAATAAATATATTCCATATTTCCAGAACGTTTAAATTATGGTAAAAGACGTTAAAAGAATATAAAGCATTATAAAAATAGAGTAATGATTTGAGCGTAAAAATGTTAAATCTGTGAGATGCAGGACTGTAATCGTGGTTATCATACGATTCGAACTTGTTTATTGGAGACCATATAAGCGAACCGTAAAAGCGTCAGAAGGAACTAATATCTTGTAAAGATGCATTATGGTATCCGCAGTCAAATTATTAATAGATATAACAATGAAACCTAATGCTCTTGACATTTTATTAACAATACAATCTAAATGGTCATCAAAATCTGGGCCAATACAAACAAAAATACCTAGGTCATTTATTGAATTTAGATCAATAACATCAAATATTAAGTATTAGAACTTAATGGACGATCTAATTTTTCTAACAGACATTACTTTAGTTTTGATAATATTTAATTTAAGATCATTTAGAATAGACCACTGCACAATATTATCTAAATCTAACAATTGAAGTTTACTATACAATCTAGAGAAGATCTAATCGGATCGTTAAACACCTTGCGACATTAACATATAATAGAGACTTGGAAATGATATTACAAAGATAATCATTTATTTGTAAAGGAAAAATTACAGAGCCAATATGAAAATGTTGGATTATTGATAAAATACGTATACAAAAATCACTTGACTAATGTGCTTCATAGTCAATGTGTGTAGTAAGAAAGGTTTTATAACATTGCCTGCTAATACAATAACGTACTACTTTTTATAACTAGCCTTTTCTACACAGACGTGTGCAGTATGCACATGCTACAGAATATTTAGGGTTTTCCGCTTTTTAATTACCACTGTTTATTATTTGTGCGTAAGACTTTGTAGGAGTAGTCTCGGTCTACTCTCGAACTGCGTATTCAGTTATTTTATAAAGATCAATGATTTTTTATTTCTATTTCGCCCTTATTTTCATTAAAGGGCCCTGTGGCGCATCCGATTTAACACTATTTTTCCTAGATCTATAAAGCCACCAATGCAAACAGTCTGAGTACGTAAAGACAGATAAGATCTAGAATGATTGACTCAGTCAAATGCCTTTGAGAAGATTTTTATATAAGAATATTTATGTTTTTCAATCGCTGAATCCGAATCCGGGGAAGCTTGGTCCCATCGCATCAGGGTCATCAGTTCGAAGTCAAATTGAGAAGTCAAGATTTAAACCGATAAATATGTCATACAAAAATATCCCAAAAATATGAATAGACACCAAAAATCAAGCAGAAGAAATGCAAGTTGATGAGTTTTTTGACGAAGAAAGTTTCGAAATTGAAGAAAAATATTCATACGAAAAATACTTGTCAGCTAGTACAAGAAAAACTCCAAAAACCTTTAACCAAGAAGAGTTAAGTAAGGTCATATTATCAGCTGTATGGCTAGGTTTTGAAACTGTTCGTGAAAACTTTTTAGGAAATAAAAAGAGTGAGAACTATCAGAAACTCGTTGCACAATTGTTGGAAAATTTCAAAAATTTGGATTGCTTCATGAGTTACAAAATGCATTTTTTTGCATTCTCATCTTGATTACATTATATCATGATATAAGTGTAATGGAGAATCGATACCGAGGAAGATGGAATGTTCAAATGATGGCAGATTTTTGCTGGATGTTGAAAGTTATAAAAGTTACAGAGACACTATAAAGAAATAACAAAAAGAGAAAAAGAAACCTATTACATTTGAAGAAAAAAAGTTCATTACAAGAGAAAAAAGAAGTAAAGAGACAACAATTATTAAATTACTAGAAAAAAAATGTAAATAAAAGTAACTTAATTAAATCACTTAAATAAGATTTTTACAATTTTTGGTATCTTCACATTTTTGGAAAGTTTTTGTATGTCATTCATCACTTCTCAATTCGATCTTAAACTAATCTTGACCCTGACGCGATGGGGCCAAGCTGACCTCGGATACGGTATTCGGATTCCTCCTTATTGAGGAGTCCAAACTGGAGATCAAGAAGGAAACGCCTTTAAATTTTGTTTAATTTTTGAAAAAGGCCATTCTCTGGGAAATTCCACCAACCATAGTGGACGAAGAGAAAAATGAGCCTGCTTTATGTCAAAAGTAAGCTTTAGTAAGAAAGGTTTTATAACATTGCCTGCTAATACAATAATACTCTCGAACTGCGGATTCAGTTATTTCTAACGATCAATGATTTTTTATTTCTATTTCGCCCTTATTTTCATTAAAGGGCCCTGTGGCGCATCCGATTTAACCACTATTTTTCCTAGATCTAAAGCCACCCAATGCAAACAGTCTAGGGGGGTGGGTACGTAAAGATAGATAAGATCTAGAATGATTGACTCAGTCAATGCCTTTGAGAAGATTTTTTATCTAAGAATATTTATGTTTTCAATCGCTGAATCGAACCGGGAAGCTTGGTCCCATCGCATCAGGGTCATCAGTTCGAAGTCAAATTGAGAAGTAAAGATTTAAACCGATAAATATGTCATACAAAAATATCCCAAAAATATGAATAGACACCAAAAATCAAGCAGAAGAAATGCAAGTTGATGAGTTTTTTGACGAAGAAAGTTTCGAAATTGAAGAAAAATATTCATACGAAAAATACTTGTCAGCTAGTACAAGAAAAACTCCAAAAACCTTTAACCAAGAAGAGTTAAGTAAGGTCATATTATCAGCTGTATGGCTAGGTTTTGAAACTGTTCGTGAAAACTTTTTAGGAAATAAAAAGAGTGAGAACTATCAGAAACTCGTTGCACAATTGTTGGAAAATTTCAAAAATTTGGATTGCTTCATGAGTTACAAAATGCATTTTTTTGCATTCTCATCTTGATTACATTATATCATGATATAAGTGTAATGGAGAATCGATACCGAGGAAGATGGAATGTTCAAATGATGGCAGATTTTTGCTGGATGTTGAAAAGAGACACTATAAAGAAATAACAAAAAGAGAAAAAGAAACCTATTACATTTGAAGAAAAAAAGTTCATTACAAGAGAAAAAAGAAGTAAAGAGACAACAATTATTAAATTACTAGAAAAAAAATGTAAATAAAAGTAACTTAATTAAATCACTTAAATAAGATTTTTACAATTTTTGGTATCTTCACATTTTTGGAAAGTTTTTGTATGTCATTCATCACTTCTCAATTCGATCTTAAACTAATCTTGACCCTGACGCGATGGGGCCAAGCTGACCTCGGATACGGTATTCGGATTCCTCCTTATTGAGGAGTCCAAACTGGAGATCAAGAAGGAAACGCCTTTAAATTTTGTTTAATTTTTGAAAAAGGCCATTCTCTGGGAAATTCCACCAACCATAGTGGACGAAGAGAAAAATGAGCCTGCTTTATGTCAAAAGTAAGCTTTAGTTCGGAAAGATCGATAAATATACAATATATAAATATCACCGAACGTTAAATTCAATTTTGTTTTAATAGTAGATTATATTTAATAATTGAAATTTGTTTTAATATTTTTGGTAAAGGGTTTCTCAAAAAATGATAAGTATATATCTGCCTAAAATTTAGTAAAGAAAAGACAATAAACTCATCGTTTTTCATTAATTAGTGGTCATTTTTATTGAAATACTCGGTGCTGTATATACATACTATTTGTCGATGTCTGTAATACCTTATTTATTTATTATTTATTTAACCAGAAAAGAATTTACATAATAGAAACAAATACATCACGCAAACCTCCCACAGAGATAAACGGAGTTATCTGTTGGTGAGACTGGTTACAAAAGAAAACTTAAAACTAACTTAAATATTAAACTAATACACTTAAATAACAAATCTTTAACAATTATTCAAAGTAACAAAGTAGTATACAACTGTAGCTAAAAGTAATTTGTGACGAATACAACAGAAAAATAAAAACTTTTTTTTAATATATATTATTTTTAATCCATTTTTTAATCTTTGATTTATTATTTTTGGTGCTTAAGATTTTCATATCGTTAGGTAACATATTAAATATGTTTATTGCTTTAATATAACTATTTTTACAACTAATTGTTCTTCTTGTACGAGGTAAAATTAAATTTTTTTTCCTCGTTATGCTGTTAGAAGACATAAAATTGCTTTTTAGAGTTTCGTAATGGAACATTAATGAATCTAGTGTAAAAATCTGTTCAATACTTAGTGGATTATTTTCAATAATAAAATTATTCTTGTTTATAATTTTTAATAATTTTTTCTGCAAACTATGTAATATTTTCATATAATTATTATATGCACCACCCCAAGCTATTATACCATATCTAATTATACTATTAAATAAAGCATAATATATCATTCTAAGCGTTTCAGCACAAACAATCATAAAAGGCTTAATGCTCAGACCATTAATTAAAATTTCTAATTTGTTAAAATTCGCATTTAAACTTCTTGTATTAATATATAAGATATTGTCCTTATTAGAATTTATATAAGTATTTAAAGTATCAAAATTTTTTACAACCAATTCTTTTTTTAAAGTATCATTTAATATCTCAGAAATCACTTCAATGTTGCTTTCCATTTTGATGATCTTGCTGGATACTTGAGCTGTTTGATGCAATTGATGATACCGACATAGTAGATTTAGCCTTTATCCTATTTACCTTCCTATTAGTTATATGTTTAAAATCTAATTTACCGATGTATCTTGGTATACTTGGACTCATCGGATAATCAATGCTATCTAAATCAATGCTTAAAATTGACTGTATTAAAAAACTTAGTATACTCAAAATATTATCTACAAAAAATTGGGGTGCTGAACAAGAGATAATAAAAAAAACTTATAACGCCTTAGTACAATCGAAGTTAGATTACGGCTCGATTCTATACAACTCAGCTAAACCCAATCTCCTTAAACTATTAGCACCTATACAAAACAGCGCTGCCAGAATTATAACTGGAGCATTCCGTACGAGCCCTGTGGATAGCATATACTATGCGAAGCAAACCTTGTCCCTCTCTTCCTCAGAAGAGAAAAGCTCATTTTAAATTATGCAATATCAACATTAGCAACACCACAAAACATCAACAAAGAGGTATTACAGTCGGAACTTTTCAACGCTTTATATAAAAAAAAGAAACATTACCCTAAACCTATTAATATTAAACTCAAAATCATTCTTAGCAAACTTGATAAGACCATACCACATTTAGAATCACGCAGAATAACAAAAATGGTCCCTTGGATTACAACTCCTAGCGTTACAAATTTCGACAATTATAAAAAAAGCCAAGATCATATTACTCTAAAAAATTTGTTCCATTCTAATATAAGCATATATACTAACTTCACACATATATATACTGACGCCTCAAAAACGAATAAAGGATCAGGTTGTGCAGTTGTACTGAAAAATAAACAATTCGCATACAAACTTCCTGATAAATATTCAATCTTCAACAGCGAAGCATTTGCTATTCTCGAAGCCTTTAAGTACATCAGGGAACATAATCTCAAAAAATCAATTATATTTTCAGATTCTTTAAGTGTTTTATCTGCCATTGAACATCAATAAAAAAATAACTCCATTATTCGAAGTATAATAGAAATATACAATGAAATCTTGACAAATAATAAACATACTGAAATCATTCTCAGCTGGGTTCCATCTCATGTAGGAATTAAATTAAATGAAAAAGCTGATATGCTAGCTAAAAAAGCTATAGAAAGCCACGTAACTCCTATACCAACACAAGTGATAAACAACTATCGAAAAGTCAGAAAAGATTTTCAACTAGATATTTTAAATAAATGGAATAAATATTGGCAAGACTTGAAACCACAGAAACTACACAAAATAAGAAAAAACATTTTTGATAAGAACCCAGCTACTGATTTTACAAGACAAGAACAAATAATAATAAACAGATTAAGGATTGGACACACAAATTTCAGCCACATACATCTTATCACCAAGGAAGAACCAAAAATATGTGAAACCTGTCACATCCCCTTATCAGTACCGCACATTATCATTGATTGCCCACTTTATAATAACAATAGAATTATACATAAAATACCGGATAATCTGGAAAAATGTTTATCTAAATCAAATATGTGCAGAAAAGTACTCGATTTCCTAAAGGAGATTCAATTCATAAATTGTGTATAGTGTTACAAAGCAAAAAACAAATAATGTACATCAACTCTACTCTTTTTCTTATGTTAAATTAATATGTATAAAAAAATGATATATAATATTATCTCCGACTCTTGTTATAAAAATCTATTGTAATCTTACTGTTATAGAAAAGGGTGTCGCTAATAACTTAAACTAATTTGATGCGACAATAAAGAAATAAATTAAAAAAAAAAAAAAAAATGCTATCTATAAATTTTTTAATTTTCATTTTTAACACTTGGCAGCCTTGGCACCTGGTATGTAATTTTTAATTGTTTACAATACCATATCATTTTTTACTTATTGTTTATATCTTTTATTTCAATGATTTATATTCAATAAATTTTACTTATTTTCATTTAATTTTGAACATGGTTAATAGCTTCCTAAATCAACAATGGGGGATGAAATTAACAGTTTAATAAACAATAATATAGTAGTAACGAGATTCAAAACTCCCTCCAAATGAAACTACCAATGAGAGATGATGTTTTTACACACACGTCACACACCTGTACATAAGCTAACCTTAAATTTTAAAATATGTACCTATACGTATAATAATTTACTTTTGCTGCGTACGTATACTTACGTAGTATACTTAGCTTACTGTAAAAGAAGTCATGAGCTGAAACAAGACAATATTTAGATATTGAAGAATCATTGTGATTGCATATGGGCAGCGTTCACTTCCAAATCGGAAGGTCAAATGTTGACAGCGCAACTCTGTTTTATTATCGGCTTTGATCAAGAGAACTCAACAATGTGAGCTAACCATCTTTGTGATTTGCAATTTAACGTTAAGTTGATGCTCTCTGCAATTCTAAATACTTACTTGCTTGCGAAAACGAGATAACGGTAAAAAAATAATTACAATTATGGCTAACCCCATCAATATCAAATTAACTTTGCAACAATGGTGTAAAACTTATAAGAATTGGATAGCCAAAAATCCAAATTTAGTATCAGATATTGAGAATACCATAAAATATGTCTCTTTCTTTAGTGCAGGTATTTACAAGTTATCATTAACTTATCATTTAACTTCCATTTATATATTCAATTTACTAGTTACATGTTTTTTATTTAGGGCGATTAAACAGTTCTACACTTACTTCGGAATTTATATATTCCCTTCCAAATCTTATGGTACTTTGTAATGATCAAATAATCAAAGCCAGTAGAAACCAAGAATCAAAGTTACCTTCGTTACAATCCAAAATAAAAATTTGGCTTACAATAATTGACTACACTGAAGCCCTTTTTGAAGTTTCCGCTAAAAGAATTTGGGGAGAAGCTGGTAGATGGTTTATAATATCTTTGATTCAATTGTTAAAGTTAGTATGATTCTTTGTTATAATTAATCATTTTTATTATATTTTTATAAATATATAATTTATATTTTTTACAGAGTCGTTATGCGTTTAGTTCTTGTATTTCGCTACAAGGAACGGATTACACAAACTCCTGCTATTCCACCATTGAATCGTGAAAAGTTTAATAATAATAATGATGGTTTGCAACCATCCAAGGAAGGGTTTTCTCTCAAACGGTCTGGTAAAGTTATAAGAACTGTTAGAAGTAGTTCTTCTCAAACACGAACTTGGGTACCTCCTGCATCTTCGTCTTCCACAGAAACTGAACAACTAGGAAGTACTATTAATATTGACTCTCTTAAAAAATCTTTAGTTATTGCAGAAGTATGTACATTTTGTATTTCTATTACTTATCAGTATATTTTACTTATCAAATTTATTACAATTTGCTTTTAATTCTTTCAAGACTATATATATAATAAAGCCACTATTACATCTTGGATGCTTATCAGTTAGTGGACCCAAAAATTGGAATCCATGGCTTTTATCTTTCATCATTGATTTGACAAGGTATCTAGTTAATATTTAATTTTAATACATTTGTATAATTTTGTTTATAATAATCTTTTTTAGCTTGAAGATATTCAATCAAGAACAGACATTGACCAGAGAAGAGCGAGAAGAACTGTGTAGACGACAAATAGGACTTTTATTATATATTTTACGATCACCGTTTTATGATAACTGCAGTCGCATGAGAATTTTTTCTTTGCTTGAAACCATATCAAAAACTATACCATTAGCAAGACTTATTGCTGAACCAATAGCTAGATACTTACCACACTGGCAGAATACATATTTTTACATGTGGTCGAGTTGAAATTAAATAATACAAGATTAAGTATTTCTTATACTGATAATTCTTTGGTAATTAAATTTTAAGTTTGTATATAGATTTTTTATAGTAATAATTAAATATTCACTGTTATTTTCATACATTAAAAATAAAACTATTAAATTTCCATATATATTTATTCCAAACCACAGGTTTGATATTTAAATTAATTGTAAATGAATAATTTAAATATTTTTTAATAATTATTGTAAATGTTATTCATTTTAACAAATAATAAAAATTTAATTTATTTGAACTACAATCTATCACTAAATTTTTTATAATTTACATCATAATATAATATAATATAATGTAATTCATAAGAAATGCGTATACAATGTGAAAAATGAATTAGTCAATTAAAAATTTGATTACCAAAGTTTTTACAAGCGCTTCTAATTCAGAATTAAGAAGCATTTTTTGCATTTTTCCACGATAGTTAACATATTTTAAATATATACTGTGTGGTATTATATATGGTGAATGGTTAGCAATTATAAAACTGTGCTCCAAACATTCCTGTAATGGTAATAAAAATATGATTCATTTGTCTACTTAAAAAATTATAATGCGATGTACTTTTGCTGTTGAAATAAATACATTGTTTTCTAAAAAAAATTTTCTTATTTTCGAATTTATAATAAATTTTAAATAATATTGCTAGTGTTCCACTCACAATATATAGGCCCAAGTGTGATTTCCAGGTAATTTTTGTCAATTGATCAAGTATATCACTGGAAATTTTATATCAGAAGTTATTGATTTTAGATACATAGCCTTAGAGCTAATGTCGAAAAATACTTTGTTTACTGAAGATAAAATAATAGAAAAAATTTTTATTTTAAATTTGAGCTATAAATAAAAAAGGAAATTATATTCTTATGATAAAAATATAATAGGTAGAGAATAATTTTTCTCTTTGTGTAATACTTCACTAGGTAAAATTAATAAATTGAATGTTGTAATAATATGTAAATATATTACATCTTGTTTGCAAATAATATTTTTACAACGAAAATTACAAATATGGCATTGGCGATTATATACTAAGCACAAAATTTGGTAGATTTTATAAAATAGCAAACATTATTATTCAACCATTTGAAGAAGTGAATTGATGGTTGTATCTTTCTTGCCATTGTTTACATCATAAACAGATTTTATCACTTCTTTATCAATATTTGGGAACATTTCAGCAATCTGAAAAAAATTACAAGTAATTAAATCATTTTTAGTATGAATATTGATTGATATAATTATATTGTTCTATGTAGCTGCACTATAGGAACATCACTTTTTCTTTAAACCATATAATTGCAAACAAAATTTGTTTTATACATAAAAGTAAATCATTTTATAAAACTAACGACAATACAATAGAATTAAAATATCACTTACTTGTTTCAGTTCAACTTCAGCATTTGGTAATGAGCTTGCAGGAACAGCTGGAGTAGGATTGGTAGGAGGTGCTGTGTAAACATTGACAGGTGCAAATGGTGTTAAGTTTCCAGTCATATTTGTTGATGGTATCATCATGACAGGAGGAGCCATTTCCATGTAAGATCTTGGAATTCTTGCCTAATTAAACAAAAAGTAATAAGAAAAATGTATAAGCAAATAACATAAATTTATAATAAATTTGTACATGCCTGATAACTTAATACTAAATTGATAGATCCTTCTTGGTTTTCTCCTTGTTTCCCACTAAGTAAGTACCAGTCTTCATACGTTGTTCCTTTCTCAATAACTTGAGATGGAATGTCTATGTGGCCCCAAGCAATTAGTTCATCCATTGTAAAAGAACATTCATCGTATATTTCTACATATATTTTACTGACGCCAGGAGGTAGGAAGCTATATTTTTATAAAAAAAAATGCATTAATAACCAGAAAAACACCTCTAAAAAGTGTAATATAGATATTTATTTCTTACACTTGTATGACTTTATTCCAATGTGGGTTTTTTCCACCCTTTCTATCTGTGTGAGTTTCATATATCGAATGACCAACTCTTAATCGAACATAAGGGTCCATTCCTGTGAATCCATAATTTTTTACAAGTTTTGCCTAAACAGAAATAAATTATAAATTATACCATTGAAATAATAATTTTTTGTTATACAAGGTTTGCTACATTACTTGTACTACTGTTATTGTAAGTCTTCCCATTAAAGCCATTGTTTGATTCTGCATTTGCTGTAAGGCAAATGCAGCTTGTCGATCAGCTTCTTCCTGTTGATTTCCAGACATTGAATCTTCTATCCTTAAAAAATTTGAAGGCAAAGGACCTAACATCACCTAAAAATATATTGTTATGAATTTCACACTGATATGAGCAACAAGTAAGTATAATTTCTTTGTATCACAGTAAGATGTGTGTAAACTAATTAAAAAAATTATAAATTTTATATTATATAATTTTTAAAAGTATTTATTTTATAAATAATTTTTATGGTAAATATATTTTACAATGAATGCAGCACTATTTATGTATCGAGACATAACCTAAAAATATTTCAAATTTTGATGTAACAATTTATCAAAGTTGAAAAAAAATGTCCCTGAAAATGACTCACTCGTTTTCTCCATTCTTCGCACTGCTCTAAACCTTTTGCGGTTTCCATATTACGTTTCACTTATCAATAAACAACTCGGCCACTGCAGAAGAAGAATAATTGTCAACGCCGACTCTCATCAAGTTTAATCCATGCAAATGATTCACGTGTTATTTAAGTATTAGGCCGACTTTGTGAATACTACCCAATTTATTATGTTTACTTTTCACAGTTGATCCGTGCACAAATTATATGAAAAATAATATGAATCGTCGGTTTAACAGCTGGAGCTCCGTGTGACACTGACAGAGCTTTCGTAGTGTATATGTTTTTATCAAATTAGAAGAATCTGTAGATTTCTTCATTACCAGCTCTATTTCAAAAGTCGCCAACAATAACATACTGCTCATCGTTAAAAAATATATTTCTTTTAAAAACATTTTGAAATAATTGCACAAACATAAATTTTTTTTTCAATTTTTTATTTATTGTAGATTAAAAACTTTTCTCTTTGCGAATATTAATACTAAAAAAATATTTTTAATACTTAATTTAAAATACAAAATCAGATACATCTAATAAATAGAAAATATATTTCATTCAATAAAACCCACATTTTAAAATTTACAATTGATTAAGACTTGATTTTAATCTTTAATGAGATAAATTGATACATTTTAATCTTTAGCCAACTTACAACGTTTAAAAAGTATATTTTAATTTATAATAATTTGCCTGAATAATGAAATCTATCAAATAATCGCTTAAAGGATTAAAACTTTTGTAAAGTTTAAAATACAGGTTTTACACTTTTCACTTTCAGATGTTTAATTTTCGGGTTTGGTGTAGTAGTGTAAACTTGTAAATTGTAAAATTTGGTTTAATTCATTATTTTAAAATAAGTACCCTAAAACATTTATTTATTTCTTGTATAATAAAATATTAAAACAATATATATATAATTCTAAAATACTTAAAGAGTTACAAAAATTACACATATACACATATAACATAAGCTACTATCTACTATATAATACAACAACTTTCCATCGCTCTTCAAAAAGTTTCACCTTGATACACAAAATTAATCATATTTGTATTAATAATTTTGAGGACTTCTATTTAGGTTCAGCATTTTCAATATCTTTTTAATCAGTCTTTCTTAACGTTTGATCTTCTTGTATCCTATGAAATAAAATGATACATTATTATTAAAGTATTTCATATTGTTTTAAATGTCAGAATAAAGAAAAAAAACTATATATATATATATATATATGTATATGTACTTTAGATCTTCTCTTGTTTATAAAGTTATTTTCAGTATTTATTATTGTAGAATCAAATTCACTTGTAGAACGCGATTTTCTTCTCAATATTGGTGTCGTCTGCTCTGTATCATTATTAGTCGTATCTGCAACTTTTGATTGTTTAACTGATTTAGGCGTCGCCATAACTCCTACAGAGTTATCTAAAGTTGCACCCATTACATTATTTGAAATTGATCTCTAAAATTTACATTAGATTAATATATTATATAGTTAACATTATGTTAATAATCGTATAATTGAATTACGTTTTTTTTCCTATCTTTGACTCGAGGCGTCGATCCAAAGCTTCTATTAAAAGGCTCGCCTATCGAAGAATTCATGTATGTAGTATCAAAAACCTATTCATAACAAAATTAGAATTATAATATAATAATTAATTCAATCGTTTCAAAAAAAGTGTATAAAAAGTTGAAATACGCTTACAATTGTAGTTCTTGGTGTGTTACTTTTAAAAAAATTCTTAAGCATACTCCTTGTGACTCTAGATGGAACCTGCCAATTAAATATTTTTATCAAATATACAGTTTTAGAGTAGCTTATAAAATCGTAAAAGTGAAATAAGCTAGGAACTAATAATCCCGGGTTTGATTTTCAAGTAATCTTTACTGATTAATATAAGAGTTATTAGAGAAAGTATTTTAGAAATGTTTTACAAACGTAACACATGCTTTCGTCACATATTAGTACTTATTTGGTAGTATCAAAATAGAACTATAATAAATAAAATTGATAAGTCAAAGTTAAACCATACTTCAGATTCAATTTTTCCTGATCTCGATCTTCTCGGTGTATGTTTCTTAATGGATTCTTTGCTATCAAACACCGTATCATTTATTTTGTAATATGGCTCCTATAAAATACATAAAATTTTTTCTGAATATAGAATTAATATTTTTTTCATATTTATGTATATTTGTAAATTACCGATTCCAATGAAATTGATTTATTGTTTTTCAAAACAGACATAGTAGAAAAAGATTTTGATATATTCTCAACATTCATAGGAGTATCAGTTATTGTTTCTTCATTTGACATATTATAACTGATGTTCTCAAAGTCAAGTTTTCTTCCAACGGGTTCGTTAATCTCATCAGTATCTTCTAAAACTATAAGAAATGTATAATATTTTTACAGTATTCAATTTAATTTTAATTTCAGTAAATTACAATTTTAAGTCATAAATTTTTTTTTACAAAAATAGATTTTATAGAAGAGGTATATCTCATTTTTATTAATTACATTTATTAGAAGAACAACAATTTTATGCAAAGCCCAAATCAAGCAACTAGTAGATAATTGAATTTTTTTATCGCTCTATAGCTATATAACTATAACTGAAGCAATAAGTATAAAACGTTTGTTTGTGGTATTTGAGCACTTTAACTGCATCTTTATATTTAAACGTAATATTTCGATACATGGACTTAAGAGGAATGATTTTTATAAATATCATTGGGTATGAATGTAGATTTTCCACTCTCATGAATGATGCTTAAGATGGTTTGAGATAGTAAAAAATTATTTCGAATTGTTAGATTTTAAAATAATGTTAGTAAATGATCTTCGCTTCTTTATAAAAATCTTTAACTCATTTAACAAAGAAACCATTTAAATAAAAGAACGTTACCTAATTTCATGTCGTCATTAATGCTGTCATTGCATTCCGTAAATTTTTGTAATTGTGCTGGTTCCTCTTTGAAAATAACTTTGTTTACAGACTTAGTAATGGAAGCTGCCAACTCATCTTTATGAGGTTTTAAGATGCTTTTCGCTGGAGTTCGATCTGAGTTTATATATGAGATCGAATTATCGAGACGAACATCCGGTGTTTTACACATTTGGCTAAGTTTTATTGCAATCAGTGGACTCATTGTTGATCTACTGGAGTTAGAGCGTTCCATCTTTTTTAAAGGCAACTTCCATTTGTTTGTTGATCGAGGTGTTGACACGCGAATTGATTTTTTTGTAGGGGTTCCAATGCTTTCCTTTTCAATTTTCTCCTTTTTTTGAGTGATTCTAGAAATATTATAATAATTACTGCAAATATTTTTATTTTAATATTTATTTGTATGAATACTTTTATAAGCATTATAACTATATATCATTTTTATATATTTTATTAATATACTTTTATAATTTAAAAATTTAACAATTTTAAATGATGTAAAGAATTAATTAAAATATAAATTTGTTCTCTTAATTATTATCTATTTTCTCAAAATCAAGTAATCAATTTGAAGCACTGCAAACTTAAAATACATTTGTTTAATTTTTATTAATATAATATAAAATATATATTTATTATCAATTAATTACTTAAATGTATAAAAATTATAGACTACTTATTCAAAGAAAATAATGTATTTTTATGCTATCACAGATATTTATTCATAATTATAACTAGATCGAAAGTGAGATTTAAGAAAGTAATAAAATGTTTTTAAATCAATTTGCATGACATCCAGTTTTTAAAAAATATATATTATATTATAATAAGATTTATTAATTTATGTGTTAATTCTATTTAAAACAAAAAATTTTTATTTTGTCTATATATTCGATGCTTTTTTGTACACGGCATGATGCAATTAAAATTTTAACAAAAAATTCAACAAAATTATTCAAAATTGCACTTTTTTAGAGTTTTAGCAATTATTGTTAATTTTCAAATTACTGCGAAAGTATGCAGCCCAAGTGTATTTAACATATGTTCTACCAACGTAGAAGGACCACACGAAGTATAATAACGGGAAAAGGAAATGTTAGTAACAATGGTATTTAAATGGTGAATAAATCACTGTATAAATTTAAACTGCTGTATGTATAAATTTTAACTGATGTAAATAATTACAAAGCATATATCATTTTGAATTTCTCACAAATTCATTTAGAGCAAATTTTGACATTTTTTACCTTTGCTTCCTGAATACTCATCTTTATACTTGGAAATTAGCTGTATGTGTAAAAATAAGTGTACCCTTACCCTAAATAAAAAATTATGAGATTGAAAAAATTGATTATACTTACAAAAGTGGTTCTATATTTGCTTTGCTGTCATCTTCACCATTTTCTTTATCTTTTACCTTCTTTCTAGCAGCCATAATATGAGCTCTGAGGGAACTTGGCTTAGAAGAGAGTGGTTTTTTCTTAGCTGTAACTTTTTTCACGACCGGCTTTTTAAGTTTCGGTTTCTGATCACCATCTAAAATTTCTTCCACCCAATTGTGCGATTTTAAATTTTCTAAATTATCAAAACGATTATCGCAATTCTTGATTTCCATATACATCATATCCCAAAATCCTTGCAGATCCTTACAGGTTACAAGCATTTCACCCTTTCCATGTTCACAATCATTTACAAGACCACGAAATCGTTCAAATTTTTTATTGATTAAAAGTTGGGTCTGTCCCACCGTTGCTTGTATGAGGTAACGAATATCGTCGGGAGTTTCATTGTTTTCTTTTACAATATTCCAATGTTCACAACAATCATTTAATCGTATAATTTCCTTTTCAAGAATGTATTTGAAGTACTGTGAAGACAATCAAATAATGTAACATATTATCAATGTTATAATGCAGATAATAATTCATAAATAAAACTGTTCTCACCTGAGCTGTACGTTCCTCTTCTTCTATGGAGATATTTAAAGTTTGCATAATTGTATCTTTGGTTGGGATTTCAGATATAGATTTTCTAGTACGTTGTATCATTTCCTTCCGTGCGCTGTTTTTGCCACGTGTTGTTACGACATAAGGTGAGAAAAATACAGGAGGTTTATCCAGTGATGTATCTTTTGGTAATGTTACACTCAAACTCAAATTATGACCTGTTTCACTGATGATATTTTTCTCTTCTCTGTCGTTTGATACTAAACATTTTAGTGTTTCTTTACTGCTATTTTGATTTAAAGATTCTGTGTGTGGAATTATTTCTTCATTGCTCTGATGCTTCAAAAATTTTCTGGTTGAAATAGATATTGTAGGGGAAGATGTTAAAGACTGATTTGTAGTTTCTATAAAGTTTGATGAAGTTTCTGCAGTGCAATTCAACTTTAACATTTTTTTATTTTTTGTAGGAGTAGAAGATGAATTATTAAAAGACTCATTTGTAATTTTCGAAGATGTATTTTGGATGTTTTCCAGAGTTAATCTTTGTGTAGCTGGTAAATCCTTTGATTTACTTCTTGTTAACCTTTGAGGTAACTGCAAAAAATGTATCATTTTTATATTAATTTTTTACTGAATTGATTTAAGTAAAACCTACTTCTGTGTAAATAGTTGTCATTTCTGTTACGTCCAAGTGTAATGTCTATAATTCAAAAATTTTATTATTTTCAAATCATTTTAGTATTATTACATATTATAATGAACTTTAATACATTTTTACCTCAAACTTATTTTGCTCTGCAATATTGTTTATCCTATTACTTATTGCTTTATTAGGCTCTTCAATTATTAGTTTCTATAATGGCATAATTCAATTTTAATTTTACTAATAATTAGTAATAATTAGTGATAATAATAATTAATAATAATTTAATAGCATTTCATGTTGCAACTTTTTTAATGCACAAAAATAATTTTACCTGTATGTTATATTTATCTTGTATAGGCTCAGTAGTATTATTACTATTAATATTTTCTTTTTTACTATCTATGACAATTTTATTCTGCAAATAAAGAATTATAATTTTTTTATGATATTTTTAGTTTTAATAAAAAAAAGAAATACTACATTACAGTTCTTATGTTAATTTAAATAGAAATAAATCATGTAATGACTATACCTTATTTTTTTCTTTTATTTTAGATCTGATTTTCTCTCGGGTCTCTGCATTTCTTACAGCTTTAATTTGTAATCGTTTTTCTGTCACTCTACTAAGTTTCTTTAATGGTTGTGACTCCACAATTGTATTTGTACTTTTATAAGGTTTTTCAAATACACCTTTATTTTCAGTTTTAGATGGTGGAGAAAACCATCGATGATGAACAACTCCTGCTTTAAATGCTGGCTTAGTTTGCTTTTTACTTGCCAGTTTTTGTCGAGTTTTTATTTCTCGCCACTTTTGTAGTTCAAGTACTTTTTGCATGTAACATTTTTCTAGTGTGTCTCTATCTAAAATGTAAAATTAATTGTATTAATAAAATATGAATAAAATATGTTGTGATTAATGTAATTTATAGGTTTAAATAGTAAAATATAAAAACTCAAATAGATTAGTATTTTTAAACTATGGTTACAATTACTTGTAAATTAAAAATTTAAATATATTTAGATATAACCAAATTCATAATGAATATTATATAGCATTATTTTTGTTTTAAACATATTGCTTAATTACAGGGGTCACTTCAATGCAGAATTCAATTTGCACTTTAAAATCAATGGGACCTTCAACAAGGGAATGAAGAAGTTAAGCCCGTTGATCAAAACAGGAAAATGAAACAACGCATAACACCAAAGCACTGAGTTTCGTAATTTAAATACATTAAAAAAAAACGAACCTTTGTCGTTCCGATGGTTCTCACGGTTTTCAGAATCGTAACTTTTCTCTTCCTGTAGACTATCGTTTTGGCACTCTTCAAGATTGCGAGTAGCACCGAAACGGTTACTTCTGAAATTATGCCGGGACTCTTGAAATCTTTTCCGCCGTAGTACTCGATTCAGATCTCCATCCTCGCGACCACCTCCCGCGTTTTTGTACAGTTGACGTAAATCGGTCATCTTCATACAATCTTTTGTACCTACACCACGCTAAGTTTATAACGTACTTATGATACTAATAAGTAACTTTGTATTTGTATTACGTGTGTAACTGTCAAATTTTCAATTGAATGTGGTTAGTTTAAACGCCGCTAGAGGCGACACATACGCAACGGACATCACTCATCAGCTATATGTATATATATGTATATGACCGTGATATATATATATATATATATATATATATATATATATATATGTATATATATGTGTGTGTGTGTGTGTGTGTGTGTTTGTTGTGTCTATGTGTTGTGCGTGCATGCGTGCGTGTGTGTGTGCATAAGTATAGCAAAGTAGCATGTACGCTTACGTATTTATGTGGTTACATTTATTGTTTCGTTAAATGACTGTTAAATGAGAAGTATATAATTAATTAATTGCTAATGAGTACTAAAATACCTGTGGTTGAAAAGAGAATATGTTTATTGTGAGTAAACAAGCCTCCTAATCACATTCAGTTTTATGTAAATATACGTAAAATACGTAAATTTCAAACGCGGTACATACCGGTGTCCGGTACACAACTCACAAACTGAACGTAACTTTTAAACGAATTTTATGTATACGCGACTATCTTCGTTGGTTTAACACTTCAGATGTTTCGTCCAGCGATGCTTAGTCGATATTATACATTTGCAAACTACTTTACCGACTACCAGTAAATAAGATATTTTACCGATATATACCATACGTACTATTTTTAAAAACAAACGTGGAAGAAATGAAATAATTATTAACATTGAAATAACATTGAAAATTGATTTAATTGAGGTTAACTTTGGTGTCAATCGCTAATTCTTCAATTGAAGCAATATTCTGTGATTAATGTTATTACGCAATTGATTAACAATATTGACAACCATTTATTTAAAATTAATTAATTTAGTCTGATGACATCTTTGCAATTTGAAAACTCAATTTATCTGGTATTATTGATTTCTTGTGAAGAGCAACCTATAACTAGTGCAAACAAGTATGAGGATAACATGTGGTCGTCATGGGAGCTCGTCAACAAAATCAGTGCGTACAAGCCCACCTGACACTTGAGACAACTAAGAAGGAAATTGCTTTTTAGCACAAACTAGTAAATTTGTGTGTTTTCAACCGCTACATTTTGATTATCATCAACAATCATGATGGACATGGAAATGAACGCTGAACTGGAGAGGGTAATCGCTATGAATTTTGTAATATTCACCTGCATCATGCTTTGCTTTAATTTGTACGCTACTCTTAATAATCTTAATTGAGTTTATGAATTTTTTATTGTTAAAAGTTATAGTATATTGTTTTTTCATTAGTCATTATTTTACTTCTAAACGTTATTCATAAGAGTAAGTAGTAGTAATTAAAATATAAGGCGTTTCTAACGTACATACGTAATACGATAATACGTAAATCTATTTTTACTTCACTTGAATTTATAATTTTTCACTGATATCCCCGAGTTATATTATTTATGATAAATTTTGATCAATTATATACGTTTTATTACTTATAGGATGGAGGAAGCGACGAAGGTGACGCTTCTACAGAAGCAAGTTCGGCTGGAAGCGTTTATTGTACTTTGGAGCAAGATTTTGCGCGGGTAATTATGCGGTATACTAATAAAAGATATTGTAAAATACAGATAAAAAAACTATATGATTTCTATTTTCACAAACAATTATAATGTCAGATAACAAATGAAATGAAGAGCAACGATGCGTTAGCGGTTTACCAGGCCGAATACACGCGACTTTTCGAATGCCTTTACAAAGCTCATCGACTCGAGGAAGATTTAACCGAAAAGTGTCGAATATTGAAGGTAACTTTATTACATAAATCGACACTGTCATTACTAGTTGATTAATTAGCAATTGTTAATTTTAGGACGAAATAACTGAAAGCTCGAACCAAATTTTAACATTGGAGAAAAAAGTAGAGAAAGATGCGATTAATATAGAACAATTGAAGAAAGAAATTTTGGATGGTAAAAGACTTGCCGATGCTGCTCATACAAGGGAACAAAAATCTCGCGAAGTTATCGAAAATTTGCGCCTTTCCATATCAAAGCTGACCGATGAACTCGAGCAAAAAAATAAGCAGCTTTCAACGGACGAACAGTAAGATTATTTAGTCATCGAATATTAAAACTCTTTTTTTACTAATTTAACCGTGTAAATTTTTTGAGCAAACTGATTATTATTTATTATAAAATAATTAGCAAATTTAAAATGAGTTTATTTGTTCAGTAACGTTAAAGCAAGCAAGCAAAAGGATGGATCATCCAAGGAGCGCGAACGTCTGCTTGGCGAAGTCGAAACATTGAAGCAAAGACTGAAAACCGTCTCGAGTTACAATCAGGAAATTGAACACAAACTAAGCGAAGCCGAGCGCCAGATAAACGAGATGCAGGAAAAAATCGATCGACAGAATAACGATATGACTAAAGAGCACAGGGAACGCGAAATACTTGAATCAGAATTGCAAACTACTCATGACGAATTGAGGCTTCGAACTGCTGATCTTCAGGTATTCATTTTTCTTCATTACCCCTTCACCTATAAAGTTCATGCTCATGTTTATCAAAACGGATTGAAAATGTATATATATATATATATAAGTGTCTTTATACTTGAAATTTATTGATTACTATAATAACCAACTTGTAAATAAAAAGCTTTACTAAGTACCGCTACGACAATACAGAAATATTTCGAGTTCGAGTATAAATAGTACCTGTTCTTTTCAATAGAAACTGATGCCACTTGGTCTACTGACAAAGCACATGATTGAATTCTTACAGTCAAACATTTAAAAGATATAGATGGAGCAGCTTAATTGGTACTTCGGTATAAAAACTTCAAAACAATGAAAAAAAAAACAATAGTTCTAAATATTTAAAAATATTAATCATTTCGTTGAATTAAAACTATGAAAAATTTAAAATGATCAGCAGATTGATGTCAAATTGAATACGGTAACATTAAATATAATGGGTTAAATTATAATAGATTATTAAATATAAAAATTAAACTTTAGAGAATAGGTAAAAGCTTTTTTTGTAAACTAAAATCCCAAAATTTAATCTCAGGTTTAGCTAAGGTACAAGTAATCTAATAAGAAAAGTAAATTACAGTCTTTAGAAAATGACAGGTATTTCATTCACGCGTTTTAAGCTAAAGATTTATGGGTTACCCTGTACTAATTTATTAGTGCAATTTAATTGTTTGTATATATGTGTGTTAATTAATATCTATAGACTTTTCCAATACTCCATTAAAATAAAAAAGTAATTTAAATTGAAAATTTTGTAATAAAATCATACAGACAAATTCTTGTTTAAGGCAGCCGATGATGCATTGAAAAAATCATCGATCAGCGCTGCTAAGCAAAATGATGCATTCACCGAACAAAAACTCGAAATTGAAAAGAATCATAAGGAAATACAAAAATTGTTGGTAAAACAAATGACCATGAAATCCGAGCTTGATCGGTTAAATACACGGCACGATGAAACTAAAAAAGAATTGATTGACAAGAACAAAACTATAAAAGACATGGCTAGAGAAATCCAAAGGTAAACCATAATAATATTTATAAAGGAATGATGTTGAAATGTTATTAAAATTTAAATATAAATGCAGATTAAAGGAAGAATTAAGTAAAATCAAATCGGAAAAAGAAAGTACGATGAAAAAATTGGTAACCGAAAAAAGTTTAAGCATAAAAACAGATGAAAAGGTGACAAGAATGTCTGCTGATTTAAGAAATGCTGAGATGGAAATCGCAATTTTCAGAAAACAAGTGGAAAATGAAAAGAAAACTATTGAGAAACTCAGCCGTGAGAAAGACGCGGCGCAAAAAAATATCACCCTTCTTGAAGATTTAAATAAAAAAATAACACTTGAAATTCAAGTATACGAACAAACTAATCGAAAAATGGAGTCTACCATTGACGAAATGACAAGCAATTCAAACGAAATGAAGAGGCAAATAAAAAGTATTGAAAAGGAAAGAGACAGGTACATGCTGGAATCTCAAGAATTAACGCATCAGGTCTTTCGTACTTATAATAAAAAAATCCTCATAGCCAAAATAGAACTTTTCGATAATGTAATTTTAATATCTACATAATGCAGGTAGAAGACTACGTAGATGATGTGAAACTAAAACAGTTGGAAATTAACGATTATCAAAAACGGATAAATGAAACTGAAGTGAAAATTAGGCAGCAACTTACACTATTAGAAGATATAAGAGCAGAGAGAAATTCCTACAAGAAAAACCTGCTCTTGGCTCAAGAGGAAATCATAAATCTAAAGGGAAAGATAAAAAATTTAAATCTTGAGATTGATAAACTAAGGGAACAAGTTTCTGTAAACGAAGCGAACCTTTTGAAACAGGAATTTTGTAAGTTCAATGTTTAACAATTTTTTATTAAAAGATATGTCTTACTCATTTAAGCCAGAAAATATATGCATTTCTTAGTAATTGCATGTATAGAAGTAGGACTAAGAATATCTAATTAAATCAAAATTTAATGATTTTTCACAAACAATTATTATAAGGAGGAAAAAGTTTAAGAAAGTATTAGACTATTTAGTCAATAGCAGATTCATGACAATTGTAAAAAATAAATTTGATATAAAGTTGTTTCATAAAAGTTGAAATTATTTAAAATTTGTAATACACACTTATTATTTTGATTTTACATTTGAAATTAATTTTCTTATTGCTAATATTACGAATCGATTATAATTCTAAAATAATCTATAATATTTTTGTAATAATTAATAGACAATTTATTAATTGAACAGTGTATAACAAGCTCGAAAAAGAAAAAGATGGATTAAAAGGTGATTTAGAAGACAGTTGTAAGACTATATCGGATCTGCGTAAAGAAAATGACGAATTGCGTCGAGAAGAGAAGCGTCTTCGAGGTGTGTTATTGGAAGCTGACACGACAATTGCCAGAAAGAAAAAAGAAATAGATTCAGCTTTGAAAGAACGCGACGTGATTGGCACGCAAATAGTTCGTCGGAACGATGAGATTAGCTTGCTTCACAACAAAAATCAAATATTGACGGATACGTTGACGAAGGGAGAGAAGCAATATGCTCAAAAACTCGAGGAAATAAAGATGTTAAAAATCGAGATAAAAAATTTAAAGCTGGAAATTGCTGCTTTGGAGAAAATTAATACAAATTTGAGCGATAAACGTGACGAAGTTTTTCACTTGGAACGCGATTTAACAAAGGAAAGGCTTAAAGTCACAGCTTTGGAGGAGGAAGTTCAGAATCCATTAAACGTTCACAGATGGCGAAATTTAGAAGTAAATATTTCATATTAATAAGAAATCTACGATTAACGCCTCTAGAATTATTGTAACCATGAGATGTAAATACAATTTTTTTGTACAGGGAACTGATCCAGATACATACGAACTTGTAAAGAAAATTCAGTTCCTTCAAAAGCGAATATTAAGAATGTCAACGGAAATTATAGCAAAGGAGCAAAAGATAAAAGATACCGAAAAGTTGTACATGAACCTACGAGAATTTATTGCAAAACAACCTGGGCCAGAAGTACTTGTATGTCTTAGAAAAACACAAAAAGCATTGAGAGATCGAGGGAAGAAAATAAAGGTTTACATATATACCATTAATAATAATTAATTTTCATAGTAGCTACATGATTACTGAATTTAAAAAAATACGTGCTTTTAATAATTCAATTTCTTTGACTTTAACAATACTTATATTTTAATTCTTAAGAAAATATCGACTAATAATCGTAAATTTTAAAAGATTTTCTTGAGTATTCATGACAAAGATGGTTAACAAATATTTTGTGCTTTCTAATCCTCAGTGTTTAGCAGCTGAATTGAACATGACGTTTTCATCGGAATACAAATTTGAGATCGAAAAAATAAGGCAAGAATTGAACAGCGTGAAAGCTCAGTGTGTCGCCCAAAAGAAGAAGGAGCTAAAATCCGTCGATTCGACCAAAAGAAATGTAACGACGTTACAATCGCATACTATTAAATTCGCCGGTGGTGGCTACAACTTTACACCCGTAACAAAAAGCATCACCACACCTACAATAACGTTAAGCAAATAAAACTATTTTTATTCTGTTGTTGGTCTTGTTGGTAAGCATCTGCGAAGGAGGGTCATTTTCTTAGTAACAGCATTGCGAACAAGCATTGAGTCTTCAATTTTTGTGGGACCCACAAAATTTAAAAGTAAAGGACCCCCTAGGAATACGTACACCGCTGAGCGATTTTCTACTATTTTTGTAGGCGACATTATCCTCTAACTATCATACTCGCTGTGAAGTCTATATCTTGGCACGGAAAATCCGAAAACAAGATCGTCAAAATCTCGGCGGGCTCCTTGGGAGGGCAAGGATATATTCTCAAGTATCGTGTCTCACGGTCTTACGTGCAGCTGCTCGTCGTTATACAACACCGGTTGCACGACTCGACCAATATTTTTAACTTTAAGACGTTCATTTTCGAGTGCGTCACTATTTAGCTTCTTCGTCCTACTGTCGAGCCATTCGTAACAATCACTCAAGATCATTAACTTTTTAATTTAGCTAATTAAACACTTCGTTATGAGAATTATAATGTTTTGTATTAATTAATGATTTTATTTAATAACATTGCATTTTACATATATTATTTAAAGAGAAAAACTGTAAGCTATAGTTTACAATTACACAGATGCAAAATAAATACAATAACGCGACTGAAAGATTTATACGAAATAATCTATTATTAATTGATTATACGTAAATAACTATTTTTTCACAATTCACACAAAATCTTCAAAGGAAGCACAACATCGTTACAAAACGCTTTTTTCGCTAAATTGAATTCCTCGTTTAATAAAAGATAAATCATTAATAAATAGTTCAAACTTGTGAACTATTATAATAAGTAATAAAGTTAAAAATAATTTGATAATTATCCTGATAGATATTTCAACTATTATATAATGTGTATATATAATTATTATCTTGTTCTCGTTTGCTATTAGTTAAACGGCTATTAGTGTAAAATATAGAGATTACATAAATATTGAGAATATATTACGTGCCGTTGAATAATTGTAATTTGCGCAATGTTTATCAAGTTTTATCAACTATTTCATAAATTTATAATACATAAAATATTTTTTGTATTTATACATATCACTGTTGAAAATTGCAGATATTTTCTAATTTAGGAAATACCTGAACGATAATATCAAGGTAAGCCTTGTCGGTGCACTAAAATAATGACTATACCTGTCAGGAGTCCCGATCTTGAACGGTCAACAGCGCGATGATAGATGTAGTTTCGTTATTCCCTTTTTAGTGGTGCTGTAGATAATCAAGGAAATAGGTTATTGGTTTCTTAAAACACAAAGAATATACTTACGGAAGACGAAGTCATTTCTAATAACTTTTGATTTTACGGTAACTACCTATATAAGGACCTGTACTAAATCTTGTATGAAATTGTATTATTTATTAATATATTATAATATTTTTTAATCGAGCAAAGTTATTACATACCGCATAATTACATTTGAAACGCGAGCTCTCGTAAATTTAGAGTTAATCGGATCGTGCGGGCGTATAGGGTATCCAGAGGTGATTGAAAAAATTGTAGAAGATGATAATGAAATTAGCGTGCGATCAAACAGAATAGGAAATAAACATATATAGAAATATCCCACTGGTACCATATCGCACATGTAGGGTGACACGAGCATTTTTAAGTGATTGTCCGATGGAATGAATATGTGGAACGAGCTTGGGGTTAAGGGATTTAAAGGTCTCGAGGGGGTTTGGGGTGAGGTTATACACGTACACACATACATCGCCGACAAAAATGCTCAAGGCCGACTCAATTGTTCTCCTCGAAAGAAGGATATGCGCATTCAAGTACACTTACAGAAATTAATTTCTGGTTTCGATTCGATTCGTATACATTATTATTTTCCATTCAACCGCATCATTTTACCGGAATTTTAATATTTTCCATGATTAATCAATACCTTTATATTAAATGTTTATTTGTTTCGTAAGAATTTTACAAGGTTTTGCAAATATAATAATTATCACAGAGTACCGTTTACCGAGAAAATTAAAAATGACAAATGAAAACGAACAATACCAAAATAGGTACTCAAAGTAGTATAAAAGTGTAAACAAATCTTTTTGCTTATTGCTTAGCGAAACTTGAAGACGCGTGTCAATTGAACGATATCAAAAAATTGAGTAGCTATGGGTTACAAAAAGATTCGTTGGAGTGTCTCGATATAGAAAAGAAGAAGAAGAAGAAGAGGAGAAGTAGGAAGAGTAGAAGGAACAGAAGGAGGGGAAGAAATAGAAGGAGTAGAGAGCAAGGTGCAAATAGCCCGAAAATCGAATGGGTATATGTATATATATATAGAAGAGTAGAGGATACGTATACTAGGTATAAAGGATAGACCGTGTGTATAGGTGTATACGTATATAGACGGGCGTGTGTAGTGGGAAGGGATGGGAAGGGAAGGAAAGGAAGGGTGTAAGGTGTTGGTGGTGGAGCTACACGACGAGTGGGACGGCAAATATTGACTGGCTCGAGCTGGCTTGAGCAGCCGGCGTGTGCGTGCGTCGCTCGCGTGTGAGAGGCCTGAGTTTCGGCGATTCCCACGCACCGACGCCAGCCGGCGGTCGGCTCGATCACGTGCGCCTCGGTGCCAGGGAGCTCGCTACACACATCATACGCGTACATATCGCTCTTGGCCCTCTTCTATCTATATTGCAATGTACACCTTCGTAGACCTGGCCTTTTAAACTTACCGATTTGCGGTTTAAATGTGCTCGAGTACCGCGCGTATACCGGCGCGTGTACCGGCGTCTACTATCGAGTATCGTCTACGTCACTTTGTTGTGCTATTTCTCTTTGTCATTTCGTACAATTACGATTCGCGCGTGTGCGAGCTGGTGCACAATAATTTCCGAATATAGGCCGACCTAGTTTTACCTAAACTATTCGTCCTGCAAAGATATCCGAAAGAATATAAATAAATTATACAATGCACGCAGTAATCATTTTTATATATGAAAAGATCCGTAACATTCGCCGGACATGGAAGCAACAAGTGGTCAAAATCCACCTTTACATGGATAAATAAATGTATATACGTTAAAAAGTAATTAATCAAATAAAATAAATGCAACATAAATGACATTAATATACAGAGTAACAATCCACGAAGTATATATTATAAATAATTCCCTATTTTATTAAATAAAAGTATAATGATTTAGCAACAGGACGTATTTTATCGTAAAATTTAAAATTAGCTGTAAAAAAACAACTGTTTATTTATGAATTTATTTCGACAGAATCCGTTACCGTAAAAAGTCAAAATACGTGCAAATAATTTACACTGTGTACCTTTACATTTGTCTAATTAGAAAAATCATAGCTATGCAATAATATCAGCACAATAATGTTAATTTAATTGGTATATTTTGATTATTTTTATTTTACGTGAACCTGGCCTAGGAAATATTAATAGAATTGCTAATCGCAATAAAAAGTATAGTAAGCGATCGAAATTTCTCGTGACAGTTATA
Organism: Theocolax elegans; assembly: GCA_026168455.1. Taxonomy (NCBI): domain Eukaryota; kingdom Metazoa; phylum Arthropoda; class Insecta; order Hymenoptera; family Cerocephalidae; genus Theocolax; species Theocolax elegans. The sequence goes on from CM047427.1 coordinate 60,640,388, forward strand.
TTAATAGGGTGAATTTCGAGGTGAATTTTTTTCGACATCGACGTCAGAAAAATTACCGTCTAGTTAATTGATTTCCTATAATTTATGCGCACTTATCCGGTTGACAAGATGCAAAGCAGCAACAGCATCGATACGAAAAGTTTTACTTGTATATAAACGTCAACACAACGATATTATATCAGCGATGTAGCTAATAATAGACTAAAAACGGGTGGTGGACATCCATCTAAATCTCGGTAAACAATGTTTTGTCGTTTGGTCAATAAAAAATCCACTACAAACTCCTTTCTTAATATAAAAAAGTATGGACAAAAAATTGGTTACGATATATAGATTGAATTAATTATTTGCTCTAAAAAATGATAATAAATGATTGCTTAATTAATAAAATAAGATATGGCATTTCATTTTAAAGCAAAACAAGCACTTTATATAGCAATACAGTTAGATGGATGTATACATTTTTTTCCTCAAATGCATATCTACAAAAAGTCCCGTTTCTCGATCCAACAACCTAAGATCTGTAATCCGTATACATGTATAATATTCTCCTCCCAAGTATTGATCGATCCAACACCAAAACCACCAAAGTTTTATTGTAAGTTATAGTAATCCTCGTAGGTAGCCCGCGGTAGCCTCAGAGGTGACGTCAGAGAGCTCGAGTAAAATAGAAAAGAGCAAGAGAGAGAGAGAGAGAGAGAGAGAGAGAGAGAGAGAGAGGACGGGGACGGAGACACACTAAGAAGGGAAAGCCCATGAAAGGGAAATCATCCTTTGAGGAGGAGAAAAAGAAGACCCAAAGAAAAGTGTATACAAAAAATATCGAGACCGAGCAAGTCCGAACTCGCGTCTACAAAGTAGTGTGCGTGCGTGGCGTCGAAGGGGAAGCCCGATCGAGAAACCGAGAGGGCAACAAAAGCCCGGAGGAGGGAGACGCGTATATGCTCGTATACTTATTATGTTGAGGGAGAGAAGAAAGAGAGAAAAAAAAGGGAACGGGGATGCACACGTGCGGGCGCGTGTGAGAGCCGCGTCGTTCTCACGCGTGCGTCCGTCACGTGGCTGAGGCTTTTTTTCTAAATTGCGCGCGTGTGTGTACATATACTTGCACCTTTCTCGTTTAATTGCGCTCCGACTTCCGAACGCGTGTATATCTAACTATATCGTGCTCTTCGATGCGACATTCAACAACTCTGATAAAGATTTTATGGTCTATACTTAACTATATAGTCCTACGCACACACGTTTATTCCATTCAGGTTTTCAAACGCCAATTGAAATTATTCAAAGTACCGTTTGAATAGTAAACATTCTGATAGAAATTAATATACTCTAATATATGTATTTAAGTATCTATTATTGAAAAATAATTTAGACATTACATTAAATTTCACTGCGTACATAACTACAGTTTCCACCGAACAATCTTAAGCAACCAAAAACAAATAGATATAAAATATACCTGCTCACCCTGGTCAAATTTCCATACCTGTGGACTAAAATTTTCAAGTGATCTTATCTCCTATCTATCTTCCTATCTTTAAGAATAAAACTAACATACCTGAGTAAATATGAGTAGCACGAATTGTTTAAAGATTTTTTATATTGTCGAAGAAAATATTTTATACGTACTAATAACTAATTCAACAATATATTGTTTTCACAGGTGCGGTGATAAATTTAGGGTTGTCTTTCAATTATTATTAAAAAAACCGAAAAATATTTATGCGTTAATTTAATGAAGGAATATGAATATAGTCGTATATTTAATTTATATAGAGAAATGTAATCCTCTAGTCTCCGTATAGAACAATTACACGCACTTGCACTTGCTTTTATACCGATTGATACACACGTCTTATTGTATAGGTATAGCCATATTGTACATTACATCCCTGTGTCTATGCCTATATAGATATATTTATAGTTATAGTTATATATAAGTACAACACCAACGTTTAGGAACTTCTACCCTACTTGCGTATTATATCTCATTGATGACAGAGCCGCCTCTCCGAAGCAATTATGTACTTTCCGTCTTTAATAGGCTAATGTTTTTCTTCCCTTTTCTGACGTCTAATTCATATTTGCATTCACGAATCAATTGATTATTATCTTTACATAACAAAAATGAGATATAACATTCTTTTTATATCAATGCTGCACAGGTTTTGTAACTAAAATAGATAAATAATCTACAAATTAATGTATACTTTATATTTTTTGCGTATGGAAGTAATATCATACTTAAATATCAGTATAGTGAGAGGCGCTATATAAATATAGAAAAAAGACTTGAAAAAAAGATCGATAATCTGTTTGTATTCTCGAGTCTCGACATCAGCATCGCAGTTCGTAACACGGCCTCAAAGCTTCTTATAGGGGATGTATTAAACTTTTTTCATGCTTCTTTCAAGGAGCCTCTCAGATCCGTTTCAGCGCCACCTTTTTTACGTTCTTTTTTCCTTTAAAATCAACTCGACTAGAAGTATAGCGGTACAATTTAAGCATTCAAATCTTAATCTACCTATGTACTGGTAAAATATATTTTATGTACTTTCGTTTTTATTTTTATTTTTTCAAGATAATTATTTAAGTACTGGATGTTCAAAATAATACTGCAAATAAAAACATTACTTTTCTTATTCGTAGTATTTTTCTCGTGATCAAGATAGTTTACCAAGTGTTACACTTTCGACAAAATAAGTCATACCTTTGTAATTTTCCGTTTATAATTTTATGTAAATTAGAATTTTTTAATTGTGAAATATTTACTATATAATCATTTTGGTTTTAATATATACATAATAATAGATGTATATGGATGATTCTAGATAATTATGGACGAAACTATTGATAGGTCGTAAATAATGGGCGGAAAACTAATTGCAGAAGTGGTCAGTTTACTCGAAGAAATGCGTTTCAAATAACATTCACGAGATAAAGAGAAACTATATGAGCGTCTCGGTTTCGAGGCACTTAGGGGTCTGGAAATCAGCTGGAACGCACATGTGCCACCAGTTGAGATTAACTTGGTCACTCAAACTGCCACTTGTTTCGAGGCAAATTTAGAGGGGAGCGCCGCTTTTTTATTTTCAAACCTCGTTGCATCTCCCTGTTTATTTTAACTCGAGATTTCAAATTCGAATGTCGTGTACGTCTTTTTAGGCTTGATGTGTTCGAAAAATAATATTGTTTTTTTCGACGAATGTTCGCTTTTAATCCTAATAATTTTGAAAACTAAACGACTCGTATTTTTTTAGGGGCGTTTATATTGATATTAAAAATTCGGATTGTGACGTAAATAAAGATTATCTCTTCTACAGTAATACACGCAGTTGATTTGTCAATACTTTTCCATAAATATTTCTTTATTTATAAATTACGTTTTGATAACTGTACAATTATCTATGTATGTAATATTAATTAAAATTCGTTGTATACATTCGAGTATGTGATGATATGTTAGAAAATAGGTTTTCTTAAACTGCAAATATTACTTAAAAGATTTATTATTAATTTTTAATATAACTTTCAAAAATATCTAGTTTTTTAATACAAAAATCGGAGTTATAATATTATGTAATATAAATTATAATGGGCAAATACATCTTACGTTGCTTAACGGAATGAATACGAATTTTTTGAAACAATCTATGGATTGATAATTTTTTATACAATATTTGCAGAATATTATTTTCTTGCAAGAAAAAGTACGCAATACTATTTTAAACTTTATATAAAAAATATCCGAATTTGTGTACATTCATAGATATTTCATACAGGTAAACAATCTATTTTTTGCATTTTGATATATAGTATACTAGGTAGTCAACAATATAACTATTATTCCGAGGAATGTAACGCAGAGATCAGAAAAATTTTTAGCGCGCCCTTTGAAATGGCATATTCACTCCTCTGGTCGAGAAATAGAATACTTACCTTTCTTACACTCGAAAGAATTCGGTAAATATACGAAAGGGAAAAAGGATATAACCTATATAAATTCGGGAACTTGAAAAAGTAACACATAACGCCGAAAACCCATTTTTCGGTAAAGAATAAACCGAAAGTTCGGCAATCAATTTGGACACACAATCGACTTCGTTGCCCTCGTATAATTGCAGTTCTTCCCAAAATCCCTGAAAAATTTCCTTTCAAAAGTAGGCGGTCAACGTCGAAGAGATATTTTTTTTCTTTAAGACCCGTCGACGCGGACCCTCGGGGAGAAAAAAGGAACGGACACCGATTTTTCACGCTACGATATTCAATAGGGGGAAACTTCGGGGAAAGGCTGGTTTGAAACCGTATACCTGTCGAAATCGTTTTCAAAATAAGCATTAACGGTTAGCCCTTAAAATGACGTCCGAACATTTTTTTTCACTACGATCGTAACTAAATAGAAAATTATGCTTTTCAAGTTGCTACGAGCATCAACTTTTTATATTATATTGGTACACGTGTGCTTTTTAACTCAAATGAGTGAGTCAGACCTTTTTTCCGAAGGTTAATTTTTTTAATCTTGAAGATTTAGACTCGCATGAAAAAAAAAAAAATTCATAGCATTTTTAAAACAGGTTGATTAGTTACTTAACGACTTTGCTTTAGAACCATAGAATCCAATTTCTTTCGATAAAATTAGACTATCCATTTTCGATAAAAAATATGTTTAGGATAATTCATAATTTATTAACGTGACTACATTTGAGTTAATAATTTCACCCAATAACATTTTTAATAAAAAAAAAGAAGTTGAGTTAACATTTCTAAGCTGTTGATTATTTATAATTGCCCGCGACATGTTTAATTTATTCAGTAAATATAACGTCTCGTCGATATTTGATTAAAAATTAAAGGATAAAGTTAAAAAAGAAACGTTGACAGCTGTATTATTGGCTATACTTTTGTTATTTTAAATCAAAATCACGACATAAACGTACGTACAGTATAAAAGGTTTTTACAAATAAAGCTATTTTCATTAAATGAAGTATAGACTTTTTTGTAAACTTCTGCGGAATTCGTTACGATTGACATGGTATTCTCGAGATTTCTACGTATACAAATATATGAGCTAGATCCGTAAAAAATTGATTCAATCCGTGAAATAATTTTAGGAATCTGTTACCATGCAATGGAAAAATTATTTTCAGAAGAATATAATCCATTTATATTTGATTAAATTTAATTTTAAAACTATTATTCTTTGTCGATCAATACGGGGTTAAAGTGACGCGCTTATGATTATTATCCAGTAATTTCATTATCGTCTTTCGCGTTATTTCAACGAATCTATGGATAATCGATTAATTCTATGTATAATTAGAATGTGAGTGTAGTTGGTTGGAGAGAGTTTATTGCTACCTCAAATAATAGATAATAACATATAATTGAAGGTGTATACACGTGCATCAAAAGTGGTGTATTTACATTTTATTTTTTATACTACAATATTTTAATACTGTAAACTTGTTCTATTTTTCTAATAGTAATATATAAAATAAATAGTATATAATAAACGGTTATGAAAGGAAAAATACGAGGACTGAGTTAGCTGTATATAAGGGTTACGCGCCCATACTTGCGTCGGGACCTTTGATTTTTAAATTATTAGTGTACAAGTGTTGATAAAATTAAAAGTTATACTTTTTTATATATTTGCGTAAAATATTTATATATTGTTTTCCTTGTGATTTACACATTTTATCTCGAATCTTTTCATTATAGTAAGCTACATGCAAATAGACATTTTTATTCAATTAATATATATGTATAAAGTTTAACAATTCTGTAGTTAATAATTTATTAATATTATAAAGTTATAGAATACAACGATTAAATCGTTTAGGCGTGAGAAATATTTTGAAATTTCTCGCGTAAAAAGAATGTCTGGTGATTGATTCTGAGCGGCGCCTGGCACACCTGACGCGCGAAAAGCACGTGGTATGCACTGTGCGAGTAGTACACTAAGCAACACGTGTGCACCGAAGTTTTGGTTATTAAATATATTTGTGCCCGCAATGTCTTTGGCCGATGTAAGTAAGTGCATACACGTGGAAAGGATTAAAAGAGGAAACGAGGCATATCTATATAGAATATATACCTGCATAGAACGTAGCGTACGAGAGTCACCGAGTCGTGCGGCTGGTGGGAATACGTGCACTTGCATCGAGTACCGGTCGTAAATGCGCAAGTGAAAACCATAAATCAGTGAAAGTCGAAATTGGCAAGGTCGGCGCGTAAAACTCGGGAAAGATAATAGATAAATGTACAGCTAGATATACCGAGTAATAGGGATTGCGCTCGGGGGAACAGGTAGGCATAGAGCGAGAGCTGCGTAGGCGCGACTCGATTAATGCGTACCCTCGCCTCTGCGATCCTCCCCGCATATTTGAGCGATAATACAATGCCCATAACAACGAGACAGGACGAGAGTGAACGAGAGAAGCAGAGAGAGAGAAAGAGAGAGAGAGAGAGAGAGAGGAAGGTATAGGCCCGTAACCTGCGCTCAAGTAACTTTGGTGGAGGAGGGTCGTAAAACAGGTCGAGACGCGCAAAGGGCCAAGGGGCCCCGAACGAACGAGCGAGCTTGTATAGAGAGGATGTAACAAAGACCCGCAAAGACACCCCAAGCTGCGTTCCCATGCTCCCACGAGGTTCCCAGGGCGTCTTGGCATCTGCGCCAAGCAGCGAGGGCGGCGGGGCGGCGGGGCGACGGGCGGGGGAGACCGAGAGAGCCAAGAACCCGAGTAGCGCGCAGCTGCCGGTCCGGTGGTGGGGGCGACGACGCGCAAGCGTATAAAAAGACCCTGTGCCTTCGGAACCTCGGTATTCGAATCTCGAAAGCGCAACTGCACGCATCGATCGTACAGTCATCTCTATTTTTGCTCTTACGCACACGCACGCATCCCTCAATCGAGTCAACATGATGTTCAAAAAAGCAATCACCAAGTCTGGACGGAGAATCCTCAAGGTAAGCATCGTATTTCGAATTTAATTTAATCACCGACAACGCACTGCCAAGTGTTTAAAAATACCATCCGCAACATAAAATTACCGAATCAGTTTGATTAACCATGTACTTGTCATTCCAGGCTATAAAGAGGATCTCGACTGCACGACTGGAAAAGAAGTTCCAGCAACAGCAGCAGCAACAGCAGCAGCAGCAGCAGCAATTGCACGAGCAACAAAAGCTCGAGGAAGAGTCGCAGCAGCGTCAGGAGGAAATCCAAGTGCAAGCTAGTTTGTTGCTCCAGACGAGGCTGTACGAACTGGACAGCTCCCTACCATCCCTCGATGCCAAGAGCGTCGACACCTTCGTGACGTACGTCGCGGAGGGGTGGTGCTGTTGCTGCCACTGCGACGAGCGCGAGGAGAACCAGAGGAACGAGAATCTTGAAAACGAGATGATGCGTTGAGTATGCGTCGATGTATACTATACGTCTCGATGCATATGTATATATCTCGCACGTCTCCGCACCGCACCGCATCGTGCAACGTGATGTACCTCGACCAGTGTGATCTGTGAACTGTGAAACTGTGAAAATAACTTGATCTAGAACTAGAACTGTTTTCCATGATCTCGCGAGGAAATTATGACGAATAATTATTTCCTCCTCATCGATGTCTTCCTTTAGATTAGTTGGATACACGTACCACTTAAGGATTATACCTAGCTTTAAATATTTATTTGTCGGCGGTTTTGGAACGATCGTCGCATCCTGGTACAAAAGTGATTTATTTCAAGGCGCGCGTATGTCTACGATATGTGCTATACTTACTACTTAGATTATGTGTTGTTCGCGTGCTCGAGCGAACTTTTAGGGTATACATTATATTGTACAAAATCGAGTTGACTTGATTTTACGGCCAATCCACGGCACGTAAATCTACCACCGTCACTCGGCCACCAAGACTGTGATATGTAATTGGCACGCAAACGCACCTACGATAAAGAATAAATATCAATTTATTTCGAACATTCAAATCATGTTATACATTTACTTTGAACGATCTTATCATCCTGGTTTCCATTCCTAGTGTAGTTTGTCAATTTGCATCGTTGTAATGAAACAACTCATCGCACATTTCAGAGTTAATTTTATACACATATTTTATACGTTACTCGTTAACACCTACATCCTTTATAACTTTGTTCAAATTTTGTTACATTATTGCGATGCAAATTTCAAACTCAATTTCACCTATAATTTCATATTTCTTCTATAAAATAGAGTAATGTTTTAACTTGAAATCTCATTGTTTCTTGCAATTCATGTTTCAATTCATGTTTCCAAACGTTTGTTTTTTATTTCAATTACAGTATATTACATTATTTCTTTTATCACTTTCAATAATATATGAATATTTGATTTATTTCGATTTTAATTTACTTTGTAAAAAATACAAAAAATCATGCTGCTGACCAGTACTATGTTCGACGCAACTTTAAAACGCCAAGGTAAGCTAAAGTTGAAGAGGTAAGTTAACCGATCGTGAAAAAATGTACCTGTATAAAAGAATATACTTGTTCAGCTTGTGATGATAAAATTTGTTGTTGCCATCGCAATGTTCGAGAAGTAAAAATTCTAACAATATGATTATAGAAATTAGTTGTCAAAGCGTTACAACTACTTATTACATTATTTCATTGATTGATAATGCCCAAACACATATTCGATGAAACTGACAAAATATGAGTTTATTAGTCGCATATGCCTCACAAAGGCTTTTGTTATTGAATAGAGATTCCAAAATATTTTGAATCACTTGAAAAATATCTCCGTTTTAAACAAATTTAAATACTGTTTTCAGATGCTTTGTAAATATAATAATTTAGAAATTATAAAAACACATCGTAAATATTTTTCTTGAAATTTTTGTAGAACGTAAATACGTAAAGTCACGAGCAAATAGAAATATTCAAATATTGAAAACAAATACACTGCAGGGGCAAAAATATAATGAATATTAATTTTAGAATCAAACATAATACAGTTACAGTTTTTGTTCGAACGACGATAAAAAAGATTGGCGATTACTCGTAATTAGTCTCGAGTTTGAGTATTTCCCATGTAGTACTTACAGAAAGAATATAGATCGTTTGTTCAAAAAAAAGTACGATAGAGTTTAACGAGCTGCAATTTGTGTATCGCCGTGTAAATATTCGCTGTAAAAAGTAAAGAGAAAAAGCGAGCGGATTAAGTTTTAACGAAATAAAGGGAAAAATCGTACAATAGACACGTGCACTCTCGATACAACAAAAGTCTTCCTTTCACAAAATTTCGAAAAGAAATATGTACATTCATTTTTTTAAAGTGGTTATACCTTCTATTACTCGTTAGTTTAGCATATACATAACTGTAGCGTTAACGTAAGTTTCGGAGGATCGATAAATATAATGGTTTTTGCACAAGGCGATTCGCCTATTATCCCGAAATCAAGAGGCCAACAATATATTCTTGTGAGTAGGAGTATCGATTTTCGCGAAATGTTTCTAGTTATTATGCGAACGAATAAAATCAAGAATATGTGCATAATTTACCGTTATTTACGTAGGTAAGCGACAATATTGATCCAAAGGGAAACGTATTCAAAAACTTTGGTATAAAATTTGAAACATGGAAAGCGGGAAATGAAAATATTTTTACGACCTGTACGTTTATATAAATATTAATGCCATAAAACTGTCACGCGTAGTTGAAAAATTTTTGTCAACTATTTGATAGAGCTTACTGCAATTTAGGAATCGATTAGACAAGTTATATATGTATAATCAAAATTGCATGTAAATGCATCAATATTGTTATTTAAAATGTTTGGTTTAAGTAACATCTGATTATCTAAGATATAGGTATATAAATATGGAGGAATAATAAATAGGTGTAAGGTGCGAATGAAATAATTTAATACAATGTGGCATATAGTATTCAACTCGTTTCTTTTTTTTATTGAAAAAACTTTGCATTGCAAAAATATCTTCGATATCACCTCTGTCTCACTCGATATTTATCTTTCACGCACACATACAGGCACAACATATACATTGGAAAATTGACAATTTGTACGCAGGATATTAGAAATCGTTGTACATTGTTCCTTAATATTCGCAAACGATAAAAAGCACTTTCGTTTCGAAAAATATGTCGATAATACGGTAAACACATTTAAAAAAAGGTGCGATCGCTCGCTCAGTTGAGGATTGACTTGTATGTTTTTTATTATTATTATAGTTTATCATATATTTATATATCTATAGTACGTATTTACAAAAAAATGAAAAAAAAAATGGAAAACTCTGTTTTCGCTATTTACACTATACAACGGTAAATAAATAGTTTTGTATATCACTCTTATAAGGTACTAGTATGACTATGCTGAGTTATCACAACCTAAATACCACTTCCGTCGAAATGCTATTGGTCGCTATTATTATTTGGTTTAACGATTCACCCGAGATTCGCGTTTCTCACAGGCAACCGGAGGAAGCAAAGACGACGTTTGTACACCCGCCTCTTTGACGGCATAAACGATACGTTACATCGCAAAGAGTTACGGATCCATCGGATTTCTTTTTTGTTTCTTTTAAATTCGAGCAACCTTTTTTAGGATTGAATTTTATATATAATCTACATCAAGCAGATGTAAAATCGTTTATTTTCTTTTGTTCACTTACGTCAGTCTACGTTAAAGAAAATAGTATTATTTACAAGGGCTAGGTTAACGTTTCGTATAATTGAATAAAGATTGATATAAATAATATTTCTCTGTTGCGCATTTAAACAGTAAAAAATTTTTTAATCCTTGTATAAATATATGTATATATTTTTATATAAATATATATATTTAATGTATAAGTTTGCGGGTGCATATCCATCCAATTATACGAAACTATTTGCACACAATTTTGCATACAATTGTGCGGGGTATATACTTCGAAGACAAGAAGATAACGATCGCTATCGATTCGATTTAACATTCGTCGGTTCGGTCGACTCAAAATTCATCGAATACACGTATGTATATAGGTATTAGTCTCAAAAGGTACGTCATCACGCGTCGATGCAAAAGCATTTACAATTTTGAGAGTGTGACGTCTCCCAATAATTTCAATCGAAAAGCAATTAAAAATTTGGCCCTTTGACAAACGGGTAAAATACCTACGAAATATACATAGATAAATAAGTCGATTATTCGACCCAATTGGAATTGTAATGAAATCGATCGAACGGATAACCGATAATCAAAGCGTGTGGGAAAAGGTGCTAGAGCAGTTGGATAAACTTTGGTCGACGTGCAGGTTACTCGGATACGATCCGAGAGAGGAAGAGTTTGGCATCAGTAAGCGAGCTCCGCGCCCCACGGTCGGTAAGGTTTCCCGTGAGGCTGCTGTCCGTACTGAGCAGGCGGGTATTGTCCAGGAGTCGGATACTGAGTCGGTGGCCAGGCTAACGCGGGAGGAGGGTGCGAACTCGCCGCCTGAACTTGAAGACTCGAGCTCGCCGGGTGCTCGTAGCTCGGCTGCTGGGTTTGACCTTGGCTCGGCTGACTTTGAGGCTGATCGCGGTGGAAGCTCTGAAGGTGCGAGAGCAATCGAAGTCGCAGAGGATCTCGCTCGTCCAGTCCTTCCATGGTCACGAGGTATCGACCCACTTCGGCCACGCACTCGCCCCATCCGACCGCGTGGTAATCCATCGCTAATTTTGTGCTGTCGTATCCTTCACCACCTATTTATACACACAAAAAATACGTCGGTTGTAGATTAATCAATTCAATTTTACTCTAAGTACAACTTAACGCAAAAATTACATTATTAATCAAAGTTAAATTTAAGTATAATTGTCGAAAATTCGTGACATTGTTCTTCTTTTCTTTCAATACATTTTTTCTACCATTTCCTTGTATCGAAAACTTAAAATATATATTATAATGAAAAAATCATTAAAGAAGTTATACGTAACATTGTATAATAGTTTGTAACAAATTAAAAATTTGATAATTAATTAAGATTATTTGTAAAAAAAAACACCCTCACTCAGAAAGGGTAAAAAAGGGTTATCAATATTTAACCCTTTGAAAGGTTTAAACAATGTATAACACCTTGTTATCTATAGCAATGCCGTAAAAGATTCATCAAGATCTTGTCGAGAAAATGCCTATATACCCTCGTAAAAAGCGGGGAACACGAATAATGGAGAGAGTGAGGAAAGAGAAAAAAAGAGAGGAGTGTCCGCAGAATCGCAGGTCCCCTCGAACAACCCTATCTATTAGACTAATGCAATTTTCCCTACGGTATATATCCAGCATAGTGACAATAGAAAATGTGGGTTTTTCATCGCCCATGAGCGAAAAAATCCCGGTTCGAAAGATCGAGATTATTAAGCTCCCTCGTTCCCCCTACTCTCCCGTTCAACCAGGTAAAATCCGAGCGATTCCGAAATTCCCAGGGCTAATAAGATGCGGCTGGCCGAGCGGCAGATGGTCCGAGCGCAAGGTGCAGCCTTGCTTGCGCAGGTAGCGTGGGAACGACCGATCACGATTCACGAGCATATATACAAACACACGTATATACGAGGTTATACCCCACCCTTTCTGTCTACCTCTATATACACACACACACACACATGCACACATATATGTACCTTTGAGAGTGTGTGTGCGCGCACTCGACAAGGCTTAATGTCCCGCTAATCGCTCGGCTCGTCCCCCCATGGTCTTTACCTCCTTCGTAAGCTCGAGCCACTGATTTGACTACGCGCGAGCGAATCACCCCGATAACGATGGGAGATACTCCTCCAATTTTTGTTTATTTATTTTGTCCAGAATTTTAATGCGATGTACACGTATATACGTATACGTACCTCCTAAGCGGTCAATACACGTAGCTCGAGTAAATCGAAATTACTGTTGACGTATGATAGGCATTGGCCTGTCCATTAGAAACTATAGTGCACTAAATTTTGAACAAACTAAAATTAGTTTAACACATTCAAATGCATAACTTCAATTTGTATTCATGATTCTATAGTGTTAAAATTATTATATATTTAATTATATTTAATTATATTTATATAATAATTATAAGACCAACAAATAAAATCTTTAATGTTATGTCTTCTTGTGCGTACAAGTCCGAGAAATCGTTATCGTTAGAATAGTATATTTATTTGATTCATTTCAACTGATAAAAGATTGCTACAACTCATCTTAATTACCAAGATCAAACAAGCCGATCGTTTGTGTCCTTTATTTCTAAATTATTCGGTTACGATAGGGATACGAGTATATCTTGAACGCAAATTGTAAATTGTATAATTATTTTATTGTCAAGTAATAATGCAATATAGATTATAAAAAGATTCAATTAAAAAACAGTATTAAATTTTTCTTATTCGTATGTACTAGGATAAAAGATGTAAATGGAGGAAAAAAGCGTACAGATAAATTAAGCAACTTTAGCTAAATAAATAAAGTATAGTGCAAGTAAAACCCGAATACATGTGCAAGACAAGAAGATACAGAGATAAAAAAATCTCCCACCCGAATTGATCTGCGGATCACGCAACTCGCGGTACTTAAAAGTCATATATATATATATATAAATATAAACTTTTATACACTGCAGTGGAGGATCGTTGGGACGCGGTGGAAAACGAAGCGCGAGCAAGAGTTATTAAGTGATGTATATATGAATGGCGAGCGCGTGTGTAAAAAAGAAAAAAGTAAAACCGGAGAAAAGAAGAGAAGAAAAGAGAAGAGTGAGAGAAGGGGGGTCTCGAGCTCGAGCTCGCCGAGTTCCCACACCGAGGCACATCTGTCCCGAGAGTCTCCTTGTTCCCCCACCCCTTGGAGCGAGATAGCAGGGTTTGGCCTACTACTCCGCACAGTCCGCAGTTGGCCGAAATCGTGGGAACGGCACTCGGAAGAGCGTAGGTAGCTCTTGACTTCCTGTGCTTCCCACAGGATCGCAGCGCTCGCTTCTCGCTCGAACCTCGACGATCGGCGGGTCCAGCACCTGCTCCCCTCCCACCATCTCGCGCTTTCTCGAGATCCCTACCTATACACATCTGTACACATCTTCCTACGCACACGCACACGCACACATTTACCTATATATTTTTACCCGAATGAATTTTTATCCTCGGATACCACCAATCTGTTTTATCGACTCGACCTAGCCCGCTCGATTAATCATCAGACAATTTGTTGTTATTTTTCTTTCCATATTTATGCATACGATACGATTTATTATATTTATTATTCGTTAATATAATAATAGTTTTTAAATATTTTTCTTTACTTTTTAAATACTCACGCTCACTAAGAGTGCAGGTAACACAAAAACAACGGTTTATTAATAGTTCAGAGCGGTGTGAGCCGTATATGTGTCATGAATTAACAAATATTTTTTATAATTTATTACTGTAACATTAAATCTTTAACTAATTTTGTCCACTTCTCACTTTTTTACATTCTTCAGGAATTTTTCGAAAAGTTAATAACATTTTGTTTTAATTAAATAATTAAATAATACTATATTTGAGTAATATATTACATATAGGATCGACATGTTAATTTGAGGAAGCTACGTGTTTTATTTTATAAAAAATTGAAAAAAATTGGCTTATATATTGGCCGCCCTGAACTTGTTAAATTAGCGCAATTACGATTAGTTGAGTCGTAATTTTTATTAATATACCATAAAGTTAGTAAAAATGTAATAAATAAAAATATCGGTGAATTACGTCTTCGAATATTTTGTTAAACTATATTCTCACTTATTTCCGAGTATATTTTTATTTTATTTGAAGTTGCTATGTCAACAATCAAATTATAGTGATTCCTATTTTTACAATGTTTAAAGAACATCGGTTATAAACTTTCCTTTTACGCCGATCTACGCTTATATCTACATTTAGTGTCATTTATATGGGTATATATATATATATATATATATATATATATATATATGTATCGGTTCACGATTTTTATTATTTATAAAATGTCGGATTAATATAATTAATGGTATATAAATTAATGAACGTATGTATCGTTAAGAAACGATCAACTGCACGTGCAAAGAGACGAGATTACATTTAGCGTAAAATTGGTATCAGTGTATCGCTTACAAAATCTGACGAGGAAACCTCTTTATATTTGTGCCAATTAAACGAGAAAAAGGAAGGGAAGGGTAGGGAAGAGAAGAGAACTGGCAATAAGAAAAAAATGAGCAAAGCCCGAAAGAATGTTCGAAGGCGCGTGAGGGAGAAGAAGAAAGAGGGACGAGGGACAGATGGTCAGAGTGTCCGAGGCGCGCGGATTCGGTTATCGGGTTACACGAGTCAAGACTCGTTCGTTGGTTCGCACGGTCCGCTTTTCCACGTGCGACTAACAGGTGTCGTCGTCGAGCGTCGTGCATTCGTTCACCTCGCCTCACCAGTCGCCGCTCTCCCTCTCTCGCCCTCCCTCCCTCTCTCTCTCTCTCTCTCTCTCTCTCTCTCTCTCTCCCTTCAATCTCCCTCCTTCGTTCCCGTTTGGTTTGTTTGTAAACAACCTTCCCTTCTCCCTCCCCCTCCCCCTCCCCACCCACCAACTCTTTCCGCATCCCTCCGCCCTCATATGGGCATACGCGTACAGGCCTCTTAAGGGAAGTCCCTGTCGATCTCGCACTATTCGAAGAATTACACCGGTATCCGTGAGAAACTGCTACGCATATACCTCTACTTTTTTCGCAATATTTGTTCCTTAGTATTTATTTAAAGTTAATTAACCCGATAAATATGTCACACTTTATTCAATTTTCGACAATTATACAATGAAAATGCTTGTTTTAAATAATTATCAATTGTCACATTCTAAGTATGCGAAGTATACGCGACACTATATATCTACGTATCAAGCATTACAGCAATGCGATAAATAAGAATTAATTAAAAAAGTTAAATCCTTTGAAGTAAAAGGGTGCGATAAAAGGTATAGAAATGACGAGTACCTTTATTCCTGAGTGTCCTGAGATGCTCAACTGTGAGTTGAAGAATCTCGGCCTTCTCGAGTTTGCCGCTGTGGGGGTCCCGCGCGGCCGCCGGAACGAGCCGTCGAAGCTCACCTAAAGAGGCGTTTATGCGGTCCCGGCGCTTTTTTTCGATCATCCCTCTCCTCCGCTTGCGGGATGTGTGTTGACACGAATCACCTCCTGGCGAATTGCACCTGAAATACCATTCTATTGTAGCTTTTCTACTATAAACTATCCGTTACTTCTTCTTCATATATTTATTTACTTTAGTAGACTAGTGTTATGATTATTTATTAATGTAAACAAGTAAATAATATACCGAGAGAAAGAAAGTTAAGATATTAGATAATTGGTGCATTTATTATCAATCGCATATAATAATTTATCCTTTTTATCATACTTCTTCTGTATCAACTTTTACTTGACAACTATTCCGTAATTTATAAATTTTAAGGTTGTCACGTATAAATATAAACAACAAAATATCTTAAATGATGAGAAATATTATGCAACTTGCACAGTTGTATCAATTCGTCAATTCGTCAATTCACAATAGTTATAACAAGTCTAATTTTTCGTAAATATTTATTTCTCTCGTACTGTAGTATTTGAAATATACATTATTTTTATGTACACATTAAATTAAGACTATTTTCCTTGTATGCGTATTAAAGTCCAAATTATTAAAATTTTGCAGAGTGTTATTTAAATGTAGTAGATGTAAATGGAATAGATATTATTAAAAGAACACTTTACTTATACAAGCGCAGTTTTATTTACATTTGGGTAAAGATTTTAAATATTTAGGTATTCCTCACTTTTTCACTTACTTATATAGGTCTTCTTACACCGTGTATTTTTTCATTCAACAACCTTCAAACATTTTGATTCATTGTCAAATTGACATTAATGTGATTACGTATTTTATTATATTTTATACAGTTATAAGGTAGCATAAATAAATAAATAATTAATTTTTCGATATTTAAGTTACGCGTTGAATAAAAATGAAATTTTTAATATTTACATATATAGAAAAGCATATGTTTAATTTGTTCATTTGATAAATTATAAATATACCGTAAGTAACAAAAACAGTTAGGTATTTACTTAATTCACAAAATGTTGAGTCTTGCGCAAATTAATAATTTTTATAATGTAATGTTAATAATATTAAATGCGTGTTATGTGTAATTTTAGGCAATTGAATGAAATAATAATATGAAGTGTTTTTAAGTACTGTAGTTTTGGCTGAGATGAGGAAAGAAATCAAAAACTAACTCACGCCTCGGAACCGTGAGAAAGTCTAAGAAAAAGCGCGCGCGCGGACTGTATAGTCTGCTCCCTAGTAGATTCGATCCGCGTTCGGTAAGACGTGCGTATACAGTCGCACCGGCTGCACGAATCCGTAAACTTTATCCGTTGTCACTAAGTGTATAACTATACATAGTTAAGTCAAGTCTCGTTCTATTCTGAATGCGCATCGTGCACTACATGTTAAAATATAATTTTAACAAAAAAATTGAACAAGTAGTAGTGTTTCGTACATTAGTACAAAACGCAAACAGAATTTAGATTAAAAATTTAAGTAAGATTTAACACATGTATATTAGAAGTGAAAGAGATCGCCTGTTTACGTTAATTAGCAATTTTAATTGAGCGCATTACTAAAGTTGTTTGTATATTTATGAAAATAATAATAGTTTGTCAAGTAAATGACATTGACAGGTCGGGGGTCCGATCGTAGCCTGGCCCCGCGGCCCCGCGGCCCGCGAGTCACCGAAGGATCACCACAAAGACACTGAACACTGCGCGGCACTGGGTGAGATAGGTGTATGCGTATACTCACGGTTCCTTGCCGCTCTCCTCGGAGAAGACGTCGTCGCAGTCCGAGTCGCTCATGGGCCTCTTAAGACTGGACCTCTGGTGATGCTGTTGCTGTTGCTGCTGCTGGTGTTGCTGGTGCTGCTGCTGTTGTTGCTGAGTCTGAGCCTGGAGGTCAGAGGGCTCGGGCTCGTAAGGTTGGAGGTGATGAGCGTGATTGGGAGGAGGCAGCGGAGGTGGCTGCGGCCCAGTCGAGTAGTGGTGATGCGGAGCCCAGTGGTGCTGGGGAGGCGGCGGCGGAGGCAGCTCCGAGGAGAGGAGCGTCCCGTTATCTTCGGGCCTCGCGACGACGACGCGCCACATGGTTGTTCCTATCGGACACGTGCGTCCACTTGCCCGAGGTTCGGTCTTTGCCGGTCGCGTGTCGACCAACGTATGTCGTGTGACTCGCGGCGCGCACGCCGGACCGACACACGACTGCCTCCCTCCCCCCACCCGGTTCGCTCGAGCTCGGCTTGGCTCCTCGAACCTCGAACTCCAACTCGTGTGCAGTACATCGACGGGGTGGGGAGTTCGCCACTCGCTTCGCGCGTAGATGCGTATACGCACCGTGGGAACCGATTCGCACCCCGCGCTCCTAGCTCTCACCCCTCGCTCCCTTTCTCGCTCGCTCCCTCTCTTTCTCTCTCACTCTCTCTCTCTCTCTCTCTACTCTCCTTACCTCGCTTACTTACCTCGCTCCCTCGCTTCGTCGCTCCCTCGCTTCCTCTACCTTGTAGTTGTGTATCTTTCACCCATTCGCGGATTACTTGCTATTCCGACCGACCAACTCTACGTAACTGGCTCCCCGGGATCTATGCGCCGGATGGACGAGCTCGTCAAAGAGCTTCCGTCTTTTGCCCAATTATCTTTTTGATTGCTGCGCTGCATCTCACGACTCACCCGTAACCTTATAGCTCCTACTGATTTATTTCTAACTCGCTCTTCACTCCACTCATCACTCGTCACGAATGTTATAATTGTAGCGATTGATCTTATTTCTTTAATTTTATTTACCTATTATCTTTACTTCCTATTATGCGCACGTGTAAAATACTAACAATTACCAAGTATATAACATTTCGGTGCACTTATTTAATAAGCATCAGCAATTCGAAGTGAATAATCAAACGTGAAATCACGATATATGAATCCACTCGATTATTCTGCGATTCTTTAATTTAATTTCGAAATGAATGAGGGTATGCGCTCCACATGTGGTAAATGGTTGAGGTAATACCTAGGTTGGGAGTACAAGTTCTATACACGAGCCAGACTCGTGTTACTTACTATAATTGAAAAATCGAACGCGAATTAAACAGTTGAATTATTGTAAAATAATATAATTGTTCAATATAACATTGAAATAATTAAATTGGTACGATAAAATTGCATCGGAAAATTATATAAATAATATTTGATGTACGTGCAGATATGCATAGGAATTCCGATAGTTATAGATAGCAAACCTTTTACGACGTCTGTTTTGAAATAATGAAAAAAATGACCCGGGAAATCGATGTAAAACAATAAACCGGAGATTCGTCATTTGCCGGTTATCGACAACTCGATTACACGGGTTTCCCAGGTCCGCGAGGTAATCGGTGGCGCGTAATGTAATCCATTAAAGCCTCGCGTGCGAAACGATGGCGAGTCCCATCGGGAAAAACGAGCGGCGAGTACCGCGTCGAGGGAACGACTCGTCAATTTAAGGGGGTGGGCTAGGGGGTGCGGGCCGGACACAATGAACTCGAGAGAAAAAGAGAGAGAGAGAGAGAGAGAGAAGTGTACCGGGAAGCGTGTAGGGGAAGGGGGTCAGCACGCGCTCGCACGATCACCGATGGGATGCGATGTGTGTATATGGGCGCGTGCCGCTTGGGAGAGTCCGAGCGACCGTACGAGAGCGCTATGGGAACGCGATACGGGAGTAATCGACTGCCTGCGACCGCCCGCTGACTAATCGACTTACGATTTCCACTCTCGATCCTCGATGTCTTTTTATTGGGATACGCGGCTACGTCATTCGTTTCTTTCGCTCTACTTTCATTATTTTCATATTTTCCTTTTAGATAACCACAGATTGTACTAACAAACGATTCTCAATTTAATTTACGCATTTTCAATAACTACTGTATCTTTATAATGTATAACAGAAGAAATCGCAAACTTCTAAAGTCTCGCAAGATGTGAAATAACAATTGTAAATAGATCTATAACATTTACTCATAAAGTATAAACTAGTATTTCTATTTTAAGCAAAGTTTACTTCATTGGAATTTTATTTACTTGAATTTTTCGTAATTTGATCAATCGATGGGCATAGATCAAACAAAAAGATGATGAAATTCTTTTTTTCTATTTCAAGCTTTTTTATCTCATTTGGAATCAGACAGCTATTGAAACTCATTTAAAATTTGTTTAACGTACTAAAAATGCAAATTGCGAAAAATCCATTTTAATAATGAAATGTATATAACTTACGGAATTGCACCGATATCTTATCGCTAACATATATAAATACTTTTCTTTGTCTCGGGGTATAATAACGTTATCAAGTTATCACAAATATATATTTCTGTGTTGATTTAGTAATTTTAATAATAATTAGATTAAGTTAATATTGAATAGAATATAATTTAAATGAACTATTTAACTAACATATTATGAATAGAAAGCTTGATTGATTTATAATTAAAGAATTTTAACACATTAAAGTTGAATGAATTAGAAGATTAATTAAAAAGTAGAGCTCAAGGGATAGAATAGTAGGTTGTAATTATAAATAATTTGACATATACTATAGAAAACAAGCTAGCATAGCATAATAGATTATATAAAAACGTAACATGGCGAAACCTCATGTTGAGGGTGGATTTCAGGTGTTTACTTTAACACTGGAAGGTGCTTGCTTTTGTGTATACTGGATCACAGGATCGAGGTTTCAGGTGCACCCAAATTCGTGTCCCTTCTACCTACCTGGAAACCAAATCGTTGATATTTCATCCTTCGGAACGTGCAAGTGCATCATCGAAAGGGATCATTTTTTCGATCTACTTTTTCGAATAATGTTATGATATTCACAGGTATAAATATTTAACGTTGCACTGATTTAGTTTAATCTTCCGTTGATCGGGAAAAACAATAAACTTATTATTCGGTCACAAATATTCGATAATTCATGTTAATTTTTACGTGTAGTTACATATAGGTATGTATATGTAGCTACATGATAAATAAATATGACGTAATGAAATATATCACGCAAAGGAATGTGTCGATTTGAAGAAGAAAAGGTAAACGTTACAGTCTTTAGTAAAGGAATGTCCGGTAAATTAGGTGATCGAGCGATGAATACTTGACGTAACGTCGGACATCACGCGAGGCAGCGGCGCGATCGAGAGACGTCGTGTCCGCGTGTGCGAGTCGCGTGGCGCAAATCGCGGAACGTGCGTCGGACGCGTGCACGCGAATCTAGGACACTGGATTGTCGCGCGCGATCACCAAGTACAGCCTGTTGGACTTGGCCTATATCGAACTTCGTTCCATGGCTTTTTTCCTATATATAGTGCAGTCTTATTGGTATCGTCACATACCCAATTGTTGACCAATTAAGGCAAATCTGTACGTTTATAGAATAATTTTATGTTAAAAAAGCTAATAATTGTATATATTTTGACAGATATAGAAAGTATAAGTATATTAAACTTCCTTTTAGCCATCGCAGAGAAATAAAATAACTGCTATTTTTAAAGTAAGTAACACTCTAAGAAAAAAAGCGGGAAGTACCAATTTCTGATCAGTTAATTTTCGGTACGTATAAGTACCAGTCCCTGGTTAAGTCTACTAACCAATTATTGATTGTTTAACCTTGACTTATGTAAATCTTAATATTTTATTGAAATAATATACTGATCAGAAATTGCTTCATGATCAACAATTGGGTACCTTACGGTATACAGATTATTCATTTAATTTCGATACAGCACAGCCGTACAGTTACTACAGAAAAACTTCATTTTTAAAAGATTAGAAAGAATTGTATTAGTATATATAGAATTTTTAACGGTATTCTGCGTGATGTGCTTGCTTGTTCGTTACAACGACAAGAACCTCAGTAGAAATTTCAAAATTCTTATATCTCGGTACTAGGGACAGAATTAAGCTACTGGTATTACATACGTTCTGAATTTTATTTTATCAATAACCTATGGAAAACCAGCAACTGAGAGGTAAATTATTTTTGCTATGTTTTTTTACTTTAATATTAAATTAATTTTTTTATATTTGTCATCACACTTTTGTCATCATGCATAATGTTCGTGTATTCTAACAAAAAGAAAGATTATAATCTATAATTTTGAAATTATTTTTGTAAAAGATTTAAATATTATAGGTATATATGACACTATTATAGTAAAATATAAATTATTGATTACTAATTCAAAGGAATATAAACCGATAAGTTAAATGAAAGAAAAATTAGCATATATAGTGTCCAGTGACCCCGTAATTCATTCGGACGAAGGACGTAGTGAGTCGGACTTGGCTGAATGTCCAAATGTTATAAGCAAACATGCATACATTATGGTGGTAGATCGAATGAATAGCCGAACGACGCGGATAATGGTCACTTTGTTTGTTCGAGACCCTCTGGACATATTATTGCAATTTGTTGCGGGTCACTTGAATATGTTATTCACTTTTTAATCGAGTGTTGTTCCATCGCATAAGACACTTTCAACTATCAATATAAGTATAGTTTTGCTTCATTGTTTTTCTTCAACCGATAGCTATATCATACACTCATATTTAATTTACTAGTAGTACTTTTTATATTATTAATTGAGTTTACATATTTTTACCTTTTTTATTATTTTGTAAGTGAAACCTTAAGATTTGCCTTTAAATTTGTATTATAAACATCTATCAATATAGCTATTTAACTGTTTCCATAAGTCATAAATGCAAAATAAAATATGGATTTTAAATTATTTAAAATATAATATCGTTATAACAGTATTACTCAATGCCTTAGAGGAAATGAAAGCATCTATTTTAAACATTTTCTTTCCAAATAACTAATAATTCCATATTTTATATATTTCCAGTAAGGTACATAGATCATTATAAATAAGTATAGTATATACTATTATATCGTATATATAAGAATAATACACACTTATTAAAACAATAAAAGCAAAAAGTGTTAATCTTGAAGTTTATATCAAATTTGACGTACAAAAAACTAAAATGTAAGGCAGTAGTTCGGTAGTTCAGAAGTATTCATCTATACAATACGAATATATGGTTGTTCACGAATATAGAGAGTGTAGAAAAAATTAAGTGATGGATATACAACGATCGCTTCCCCAAGCTCGAAAAAAGAGAGAAAAAAAAAGAAAAAAATGACACCGGACAAGCATACCGAATCTCATCTGATTTATCTCGAATACGAAAAAAAGGAGTAGAAAGCAAATGGATAAATTGATCGAGGTTCACCGAATTTACGAGGGCAAACACGGAAGGCGCGAGTTAGTCCCATGGTGACCATAATAATAACTGGACAATCGGACTTTGGAACCCGATACCCGATAAATCCGAGTCTGACTCGATATTGTCCAGTGCAACAAATCGTAAAGTACGAACCACGGCTCTTTTGTGGGCCAACTGTCGAGAGACTGACCAGGCGCAATTGATATCGATTGACCAAAGTGTCGGGCCTCGTTACGCCGCGCGGTTTTTCCCTCCTTCTCTTTTCCCAAACAGCTGGACCGACTGGACTCGTTGGATTAGTTAACCTCGCTTCTCACCGCGTTACGTTCGTTCTTTTATCTTATGCCCTTTTTTACGCAAATTCCGAGTTTAGTTTCGATCTGCCTTCTTTGTTATACTCCCATACCGTCATACACGTGTCTACTTCGCATTTTCTCATTTTTTTAACAACTTCTCTTTGTCTTGTTACAAATTGCCTGTACAAATTGCTAATACTTTTAGACTATCTACTACTTAAGTATTTATCTATACTCATTGTTTTTTACCATTTATTCTTAACGTTATTTATAATTGCATAGCCTGTTTAGAAGTAGCTTGTTTTTACCGAGTCCTATATTAAATAATGTTTATCTTAAATTGCAACGTCATTAATTTATTTATTAGTTTATTATTAATATATTGATAGTGTATGATATCTATATATAAAGATAAATTACATAATATAAATATTAATTAAAATAATTTTGCAACTTCACAAAATGATATATCAATAATATATGTAGAAGTGAATGAAGATAATTTAATAATTTTTTAATAGTGTTTTAGAATATAATTAATTATGTAATTGCTGAACAAAGTTTTTATTTAATAATTGTTGATAAAGTATAATAAAATAAACAGCATTTCTCGTAATTCAAAATAATAAATTCTCTACTTTAAATACGGAAGATAAAAATAATTAAATAACTTAAAAAGTATAGAAAATAAATAAAAACATTGAAAAAAAATATTAATAGTTCTAACTATTAAAAAATTATTGTTCCGAAATATATTAATTGTTATAATTATTCTATTGCATTATTAATCATAGTATCAATCGCTCTATAACATGTTTCTTCTAAAATTCGTTACACAAAAATTCAATAAACTAATATAATTTCATTTAACAAATATTACTTCAACTAGACAGTTACTGCAAAGAATTATCTTAACGGGATGTGAACTCCAAAAATTAGAAAAATGATTTATTCTTTATTTATCGAAATAAACATTCGGTAACGATGTTGTATTTATTTATTTGAAAATATTCCAAGAATTTTTTCAAATCTTTTTATTGCTAATCCAGCGACATTTTTGGGTAACCGTTAATCATTGTTTTATAATTATAATATTACCGACAACAAATAGTTATCTACGTACAATTAATTAATAATTAACATTTCGAAAAAATCTCTTTGTCATGCCTTTCTATTTGTTTTAAACAGTATTTGTGATTTTTTCAGATTTTTCTTAAAATTAGATTTTAAATTTTTGGGATTTTCTAAGTTGATCTCTGCAATTTGGGTATCACATTCCCTTAAGAATAATACAAATTTTGAAACAGTTATAGATTTGTGATATTTTTTTAATTTTACTCAATATTAATGCTAGAACATTTTGTGAAAGTAAGCCATCATAAAGTTAATATTGATGGGGCAAATATACCCGATTTTCTCTAAAGTGAAAAAAATAAAGTTTACGATGTCAAAAAAAACTGTAGAACACAGTTGTTCAATTTAAAATCTACGATCCACACGCGACTCGGATAATCGATTTCTCGGCTGTAAAGTAACGAAATCATTGGATAGGTCCATCGCATATACAAAAGAAATAAGAGATTACACACCGACACGCATCGCGGATTGCTGTCCGCAAAAACTCATGTTTACGACTTGACAAAAAAAGTCTACAGAAAATTTTCAATTGCCCTGCGATTTAAAGGGGCGCAATCGTCATGGCAATTCGAAACGGCGCGGGGTAAAATAGCGGCAAGTGTTTTGGTCGGAATTTAAAAAAAAACTTACGTGAAAGACAGCTGTCGAGTTTGACAGACCGGAACCGGGGTCAGATCGCGAGGAAATTGAGCGATCGCTCGGGTTTATTAACGGTCTCGATTTAATAAGTCGCCCGCCCCTCGAGTTTGTCAAGTTTCATATAGGTATATGTACAACATGTTTCATTTGTTCGACTGTTTTACAGAGGACGCGTGTCGTTTCATTTCTTTGCATTGTCGAAGGGACAAACTGAATTTTTCTTTATTCTGCGATAACATTGATATAGGTACCTATGTAGGATTTTATTTTAATCAGTTGCATTGATAAATTGAAAAATGCATTTCCATTGTTATATTTAAAACTTTTAATTTTCTTTTCAATTGTTTTTATACATTGACAGTTTTATGACATTATTTTATTTAGGTGAATTATAATACAGTTGATATAGAACGGAGTGGATACATAAAAATTGAACATATTGGTTTACAATATTTAGGGCTAGATTTCATGTACCGTACAAAAGTGTTGCAAAATATCATATAGCTTGTTAATAATTGTTGTTAATTCTCAATTATTTAGCGCATGTAAACCTTGTAAGTTAATTCTTCACTGTATTTGATTTTAGAAAAGATAAAAATTTCCTATTTAATTCTAATAAAATATTTTAGTATTTTAATGAAAAAGTTTCTTACAACGGCAAAGAACACAATAAACTTATTATTTAATTTATTATTATTTACTAAAAAAATGTCTGGTTTTATAATTTTTTAAAATGAAATATCATCGAAGGACATGTAATAGATAAAACTTTCGTGGTGAATAATTTATTTCCGAACGAATTATTGTAAAATCAATAATCTCGAATAAAGAAGGATTGCAGCAAAAGACCATCGATCACTTAGATATGAAATTTTGAAGCGATAGCAATGCATTGATCGATGGCTTGCCAAAGTTACCATTGTCGATATCCTTTCGTTAATTAAAATTTCAAATTCGCACATTCTTATTCGATCGGAAGGAATATAATGTAATAACTTGATCGAGAGTCATCGGTGAGTTTCATTTTTATTGAAAACGTTTATACAAGTTACAATATACGTAATAAAATATATATATATATTATTAGTTTTTTTTGTCTAGAGTAGTAACAGTATTACGCTAATTTTCTTTATAATATTGCTTGGGATCCTCGCCATGACGAAATTGTGTGATGGCCTGTTGTACAATTGTCGGTGCCCTGGAACGCAGAAAAATAATTATTAATATATACACGATACGACGATGTAACATAGATGTCGGATAATTCAAGTTTAAACCAAAGAAAATCAAGCTCGGAATGCAATAAAATGTTTCTTGCTTGGTAAAACGACTTTACGACGAGAATGCAACAACAGTTATATTCGTTACATAATTCAGATTTCACATAAACGAGTTTCAGGAGTTACATGGTTTATGAGAATTCTTGAACTGAAATGGAATTTGTTACATTCAAATGAGTTTATACTTGGCTTGCAAAGAGAGGTTTGGTTCATATACTCTAGTTACATTACAACATATAAATATGTACGTATATTATTAATCGTGCAATTTTTATAAACATATTTATTCTTATTTAATTTGGTTAGTATAATTATTTAATAAAATAAAAAGAGTATATGAAGTAATAAACAAGGGTATTGAATCGATATTTGTATCTGTACGCGAAATCAAGCGGATCATAAAAATTCCCGAAGGTAAGGGATGACGTTTCGCTAACGTAGGTAAGTAAGGTAGAGCGAAACGAGGAAGAAATATTAGAGGTGAAAAAAGAATGGTACCTGCGTCAGCATCAGCAATTCATCTTGGGTATCCACGATCTTAACGGGGAAGGGTGACCCGGGTACTAAAACGCCCGCCCACCTGACCTCGACCCGATAGTCCCCGGGTTCCGTCGGGTCGTAACGGCACAAAATTATCCGATCTTTTTGGGTCTCTCGTTGCATCTCGACTCGAAAGGCCCCCTTGGGCCCTCGCACCCTTACGGTCAGTTGACCTGCTCCAGCGCCCCTCGTGTCACAGATGAACCGAGACTGGAAAGTCGCTAGTACACCGTGTTCGATTCCTGGACCATAGACTCGCACCTGCAAACGTACCGCTTTGTTACAAAACTGCTTTAATTTTATAAATTTTAATCTTAACCCTTTGAACGTTAAATTTCAGCACAAATAGTGATCTTTTTACATTGATTATCTATTATTAATTGATCACTTCTAATTTTAAGGAAATTTATTGACTGCACATAAACGAAATATTAAGGTGATATAGAGGTGATAAATGCAGTTGCTATCAATTTTTCTCAAACTCTAATAATCCAATTTAAATACTTTTAAGTGTTTATTCTTTTTTTATATTTAAGAGGTACGTGTAAAAATATTCGTTAAATTGACAAATTATCGAAAGTTATTGTAAATTATCAATCATTCAAATCGTATTCTAAATACTGATATTTATTAATTTCTTTGTCTCATGAAATTAAAATTTTGTAGCTTAATTAATTTTAGACGCATAATCTACATATATTTTACTGAAGAGATCATTCGTTAGAAGATGAAACATTTAGGATTGAGAAGGAATTTAATAATATTCTTTTTCATCGTACAACGTATGGCTGTGTACCTAAAATAAATATAAAGGAAATACACGAATTCGTTTGAAAGTGGTCATAAAGGAATGTCGTTTTGAAAAGGAGCGGTAAATAAGAGTGGTAAAAATGTGAAAAGAAGCCATAGTTTATGTTTACTTTAGATGCATCGGGAGCTCCAGAAACTTTAAGCGT
The DNA here is from genome assembly GCA_026168455.1 of Theocolax elegans. NCBI lineage: Eukaryota > Metazoa > Arthropoda > Insecta > Hymenoptera > Cerocephalidae > Theocolax > Theocolax elegans. The sequence goes on from CM047427.1 coordinate 60,668,602, forward strand.
AAAAGGGGATCCCGTAACGTGTTCCCCGGCGTATTTGATGGTCAAGGCGTGCCTTCCGGACTCCTGTGGTTTTACATTCAGTGTGAACGTCGCGTCGCCATGATCGTAGAGTTCACAGTAGGCAACCTTATGTGGACCGACGCAGTGGGCTGTCAGCTCGCCTGTAAATGAACGAGAACGTGGATGAATGGTCACTCGCCTACGTGCGCGCATACTTTATTACGATCTGATATTCTGATGATTCGTGCCGAGAAGATAATGTGTAGGAGGTATCGTGTGACGCCTGTATATGATTATATGATTTACACAAGGCATATCGAGTATGTTTACCGAGGCAAACCGGATATAATGTTATGCATATAGCAACACTTTTTTCAAATTTATAATTGCACGCTGCAATAAGCTTAATTATATTATAAAACAGCTTACCCTATTATTATTACTATTAATATTACTATTACTATTATACTGTGACACCTATATTAATTAACTTATTTTTTAAATAATACGGTATGCGAGTAGTTTATACAATAAGTTATTTCAAGTTCTGACCCACCTATACAAGTATAGCAAAATTGCAAATATAATGTAATCTACTGAAACAAAAAAGCGTTGATATGCTCACGAACATTTTACGATATAGTTGCAAAATTTATAATTCATAGGAAAAACTGCAGCATCAGAATTTCAAATAAAAGTGATTTATAAAGATTGCCTAGTTCAAAGCAAGTGAAACGAAAAAAATTTATGTTGAATAATCAAATACATAGTGTTGAAAGAATATATCACAAACATTTTAAGAAATAAGTTAAAGTTTGGTAAGCATTAAGAATTAAATAAAACATATTTAAACATGCTTGTTTATATTACGTGCACAATTTTTTTAATAACTTAAGTATATATTCTGTTAATGTTAAAAATAAAGTTATTCTTACTTTAAATAGCAGGGTATGATGTTGCACTAACAAGGGAAATACTTGACCTCCGGGAAACTGATCTTATCCTAAGCTTGGCATGTCTTTTGTAATATAAAAATATGAAGAAAGCCAAGTTATCTCTTGCCAATGACCAATTATTCCAATGAAAATTATTTTCACTTTGATCGCTTATAACTCGAAAATGAATATTAATAGAAACTCAAACTAGAAACTACATGATAATTGAGTACAAGTAGATATGATTTGAAAAAAAGCTTAAATTGCTCAATTTGAAGCACAGTTATGAAGAAAATAAGAAATTGAAGAATTTTAGGCCATAAGAAAAATTAAATTTTTTATATTAAATTTTGGTTAATATTTCTTTAATATCTTATTTTTTTATAACTTTATTCCAAATTAAGCAATTTGAGCTTCTTTTTTAAAATCATATCTGCTTGAATTCAACTTTCTTTTAGTTTTTGGTTTGAGTTCCTATCAATATTCGTTTTCAAGTTATAAGCGATCAAAGTAGAAGTAATTTTCATTTAAATTATTCTTAGATGTCGAATAACTTTGATCAAAGTGACCATTGGCAAGGAATTACTTGGCTTTATTTATATTTTTATATTACAAAAAACATACCAAAGTAACCAAGATAAGATTCATTTCCCGGAGGTCAAATACTTCCCTTGTAAGTAAATTACAAGTGAAAAAAGATAAAACTAATAAAAAGTTATTATATTTATTTTTAAAAATATTCAAAAATAAATCAATTTAACATATGATCGGTTTAGTGCAAAAGGGTGCCAACTAAGAATTCTTTGTTTAATGATGCCGATTGAAATTTCTTTTTTAAGGTGCCAAATATAACAATTATAATTAATATTTATGACAAGATATAATATATAAGTAAAAATTTAGCATCGTTTGGATAAAAATATAGTAATTAAAAATATTATGTCGTCGTTACAATAATTTTTAAAAGTGAAAAGAGAGTATTTTGTTCTGGCTTTTCAAAAAAAATTTTAAATCAACGCATTTTCAAAAAGAATTCAGAATTGGCACCTTTTCGATAAGAATTCAGAATTGGAACCTCATCAGAAAAAATTTTGTATCGGCACACTTATGTTCTAACCCGAAGATATTATCAAAACTTACGAAAATATTTACATCGAACATTAGTACGTAAATTATACACATTTGAACTGGTGGTAATTAATCAATTTTTATTAATTAATTAAATATTTTAATCAAAATTAATCTAAACGAAAATAATTCATATTTACCTGTATAAGCAATAGACAATTTAGATGATAAAAAAATGCATATATACACCGACAAAATTGAGTGAATTTAACTAAATATTCAATTTAATGTATATTTACTAATTAATTAATTATACTAGATATTTTCGGATATATCATATAAATTTTAGTAACATAACAATTTAAAAAAAAGATGGTCAAAATCATACATTGGGATGAAATAAAATCGTACGATGCCTAGTTGAAGTGACGTACGCATAGTATATTATGTTTTGTCAAATTGTTATGCTGGTATAGTTATGTTAATACTAAAATATTTTCTTTTTAATTATTTTAAAGTTGCTCTTTTTATGCTCCTAACTTGGTGCTAATCAACGACGGAGGTCATGCGATGTCTTTGCGAATAATTAAAATATTTGTCATGTAAAGTATGTTACATTCGTCGAATTCAAATGATAGTTAACTTTATATTTAAATAATTTAAAAAATTTTACTATCGGGTTTAATTAGTTGCTAAATCAATGTGTTTTATTGTCTAATCTAAAATTGAAGGAATACACATCATACCTGGTCCAGCTCGCCTTGTATCTATGAAACTTTTAATTTCCTGTCCAACAACTCCATATTTCAATCCTTGACCCGAGCAAATGACCCGAGTGGCGTCAGCAGCGCTCGAAACATTGATTTGCAGAGGGCAACCTTTCAGTTGCCTGCCGTTCCACGACACAGTCAACAACAGCGGATCGGACGTGAACGGTGTGTAACTCGCGCGATAAACACTGTTTCCTGCAAAATACGGAGAACGCAATAGAAATTTACTTTTCATAAATGGTCAGAATAATTCATTTGTACTTCAAAGTAATTCGTTAAAATAATGTAATTGTACAGTTCTACAGATTTAATAGAATTTCGGTTTCTAATATTGTTTGTAATTAACAGACAACATAATAAAAATTAATTTTGACTTTTATTGATGTTAATACAGTAATACTAATTTTATTTTATGGAAAATTTATAATTGCTGTACTAATAAGTCAAATTAGTCTAATTCACACATAAATATCAAATATACATTATGTAAAAATTTGTGGTTCATTTGATGTAAAAAATAGTTTTTACATAGTATGAATTGTATAACGTAACATTTACCTAACGTTCATTTATTAAAATATTGTTAACCAATGTCTACATAATTAAATAATTTTACCTATGTGGTTTTCCTTAAAGTAATGCACGGAAAGTTTTAAAAAAATAATCTTAAAGCATAATCTAAATACAAAGAAATTAATATTAAAATAAATAAAAAATTATCGAATGATTAAATTACAAAATCTCTAATTGTAAATTAAAATTTACCTAAATGTTGTAAAACTACATCGACTTGACTTGTAGGTGAGAATATCTGGACTTGTGGCGTTCCAGAGCCAGCTTGCGAACCATCGATAGTAAAATTAGCTTGCTCACCGCATTTCGATGAAGTCAATCCTTTACCTCTTAACATTACCCGACTTGTATCCTGCAATACCACCAAATCATTGTATAGTAATTTTGGATCTAACCAATGTTCAACTAATAGTAAGTTAAATAGTATATTTACCTCGACTTCAGGAGCGATTGCAAGTTTAGGAGCACCAGGGAACGGTACACCATTAAATAAAATTTCCATTGCGTGTTCTCCAGCGGACACTTGCGGTATTATGAGTTTGAGCCTGTTATTCGACGTCATCTCGAAATTAAGCATTTGATCGTCTATGCTACCGCTAAGTTCTCCTGGTCCTGCCTCTGCAGTGTCAAAACTAATTTTTCCTCCTGGTGCGAGTTTTAGACGACCGAGCTCGTCACACAAAGCCGACCAACCACCTGTTTTTATAACACATTTGATTCGATTTTGTTAACAGTTTTGTTGTAACTATAAATAAATAAATAATTTAATACTCTTTGGTGGAAAAAATAATATGTGATAAAAATTGTAGTAATTATATCAATCAATACAAGAAATATATTACATTCAAGAAACATTACATTCTTTTATAATAATTAATACGAATCAAACTAAAACATAAATACGTATAATGTCATAATAGAAACTTTATCGTTAACGTTACAAATAAATATCTAGGTTTCTAGATCAATTCGTTCAACCTAAATGAGAAAAGTATTCAATAAAGCGTAAACTAACCGATTACTCGCAAATTTCGGGTATCAACGATCTTAGGATGCCAAGGCGATCCAGGGAGCTGTTGACCAGCGCAAACGACTCTGACATCGAATACACCAGGCTCAGCAGGTACATAGCTAACGTTCCAGGTTCCAGGAGTCGCTGCAGCCTCGACGGTAGGTTTCGCGACGCTGTCTGGACCATCGACTTGGACGGAAGGTGGACTGCGACTACCCGTGACTGTGAAACAAGCCGATTTTCCTACATGACCTTGCAATAACCCTGGACCTTTTGCTCGAGCTTGGCCAGCTGCTTCGGCCACGCAAACGACTGGGCTTCCTGGTACTGGATAGCCACCGTAATTTACGTTTACGGTATAAGAACCCGGCACACTCGGAGAAAATTCGTACATTTCGGCACCGTCGTTCAAAGATGTTGCTCGCAGACCTACTTCCTGTCCTAAGGGATTTGTTGCTGTTACGTCCAAATCTGCTACTCCTGCTTCTGATTTTATTACTGTAATTCAGAAAGAGGTTATTATTGTTTAAATTGGGCAGATTATATCCATAAAATTAGTTGTATTATCTTATTATAAATAAAGTCGAACGTTTTAATTACATATGCAAATTTAAATTTACATTAAGAAAAATTAATTTTAATGCAGATCTTTAAAAAAATATATGCTATTTATATACTAATACATTACACTACGTTAACACATTTAATACTAAGATAAATAAGTTTGGAATTAAAATCATAATGAAAATATAATTTAAGAATCAACTTTAAAAGCAAATAAACTTATAATCTTTAAATGTTTTACACTTTGGTACTTCTCACAATCCACAGAAGTATCTACATGTGATGGTTAATTTTCGATATGAAAACAGTTTGGCAACCTTATGAAGTAATAGATTAAGTAAATATTATACATTTATTATTTATTTTTTTAAATGTGTAAGTGCAAGATCAGAAATTGGATATTCTGCGGTATTCTGTAAAGATAAAACTTGTTGGCATATAAATAAGAGTTTTGTAAACTCTGCAAATTTTAATACCATTTTCAAAGTTCAAATTGTTTTTAAATAATTTTTTAAGAATTTTAGTTTCAGCAAGTTATCAGTTATAACTCATTCAAAACCAAAAACTCTTACGACTCACATTGTATAGTAATAGAAAATTCACTGTGAAACTAACATATACTTGGTGTCATTAACCCAACAAGGTAACATATCAAAGAAAGTAAAACTAATAGAATATGAATTTCGTAACTAAACCCACAAGAAAGAAAGAATTAGATTACCATATTTCTCAGGTCGAATCATCAAATTGTCCGAGGGCATCGTTTTGAAAAAATCTTAGTAACGCCATATTCCGTTATAAACGCGCAAAAGACAAATTCCTACACTTTCCGTATGGCGTTTTCCACGTGAAAACTCGCAACAACGTCCAGCACATGTAATTCCACAGCATCGACTGCGCCCGCTCATTATCGCACCAAAGGCCTTGAACGGGCCGATATCCGCATAGGCAGTTACTTTCTCTCACGCGCTTTGCGACTCTCACTTACCATTCCCTCGCGATACGCCTACTGCGCTCCTGCGCACTTTTTACATCGAAATAAATTCAATTGTACTTGTAAACGGCAGATATCGATAGTTTTAACGTTGTTTAATCATTTTTCTGATGCATCCTCGGTAATCGATTCTCTCGCATTAACGTTAAATATACGTGCTCGAAACTTATATTTTTACTGTAACCTTTTATAGAGAAAGCAAAATGAAATATTACTTACTTTTTAAAGCAAAGTGATCGTGAACGGAAATAGTTGTTGGTCCTAACTCTTGTAATTTAACTTTGCTTGCATCAAACGCTTGGCAGAAAAATGGTGAACCAAGTACAGGTTTAGCTCCATGCAGAACGTCGATTTTACACATACCTAAACAAAAAAAAAACATATTATTAATGTAGTTAATAACATTAAGGATATTCGCTTTTAACGTATTTTCTCTTCTGCAATGCTAAATAATAAAATATTGCAGCTATACAGACTATAAAAACTAATAATAAAATAATAAAATAAAACTTTAATGCTAAGAAAGAATTTCTGCCTTTCTCTTCATAAGTATCCAATAAAGTAGCTTAGACGTTAAATTTATACGTGTACGAGTGAAATCCGTATATTTAACGTACCAACTGAATTCGTCGTGAATTCTGCCAACAAATTTCCATCTCGGTGTTGATAACAACGTACTGGAATCGCGTTACCTTGCGGGCTGCTTATAACGACGTCGAATTCTTTTCCTGGACGCCCAAGAGTTTCAATCGAAAATGATGTAACTTTACCTACACAAGATTGGTATAGACCCAGACCAGTTGCAGTGACTTCCCGGCCTCCAGTAGGACCTCTAACCGCTACCTCCAAAGGACTCCCTAAAGTTAACAAAATCAACATGCGAGTTTTCACTTTTTGCACTAAAATTATCACACTTTATTTATTTAAGGTTTAATAATAAAAACTTCGTTTAGTAATAGTAAAAAAAACGTTATCAATAAAATTGACTAGCTCGAAGAGATCAATTCATTCTTTCTTTTTTTACCACACTAATGACGAGCATAAATCAACTTTGAGTAAAAAATTCGTTTTTTAGAAGATTATGTGTGTTTTCAAGAATATTATTAAATTTTTTTATTTTAATAATATTTTATTTTTTTAGTTAAACCTGTGGAATAAAAATCTATATTTTAAAAAAATAATTATTACTCTAGATTCTAATATTGAATGATCTAGGATTTTAAGAACTATTATTTTGTATATATGATAGTTTGGGTCTCTAACAAATATTACACTTAGACAAAAAAGAGTAGCTTATTTTATACCTTGAATATGCATATCATTGTATTTTATATGAACTCTGTGAGGCGCTGCTCGAGTAGGATGAAATATTATCTCGTAAATCCCATTATCTTTTTCTCGAACGAGACTGTCAACGTCTGCACCGCCTGACCGAACGTGGACCGATAGTTTACCAGGACCTGCATCTTTAGGCGCCACGACTATCAAAATTAAAGAGTACATTTTATTTATTAGATTTTGTATAAAACTTGATATAAAAAATTACTAAGTTAATGATGTTAAATGTAATACATTTCACAACGAAGTTGACCAAGGTTTCGATAAAAACAAAATACAACTATCTGATTAAATGCTAAAATTCTTAATATTTTACTATGAGAATCGCATGTAAGATTCTTTATTCTAAATTTTTAAATTACAAATATGTCTATAAGAATATTTAGAAAATCTGGAATAAAATGAGTAATTTATAAACCTTGTACAATGCATAATCGATTTTCAATATTAAGAAAAATATTTTACATTTTCCGGCATGAAAAATGTATGCTTTTAAGTAGCCCACGTACCGAAAATCGTTCCAGGACGATGACAGACGGCATCGGATACTTCCTGAATTATAACCTTACTAGGATCGAATGCTTGCAATGTTTGCGAGCTGATTATTTTAGAGCCCTGAGTAAAAGAAACGTTGTATGTTCCAACATGTCGAGTTCGTATTTCGACGCGGTGTAAATTTGATTCCAACTTCATCAGATTGCAGGGGATGATGATTCCATCAGGTCCTGTCACTTCAGCCGTTACTGGCCCAGTCACACCTGGTATATCCAAATCCATATAGGCGGTATTACCTACTCGAATCATAGACGGTCCATCCAAAATACTGCCGATCACTGGACACTTGAATGGGCTTCCTAAATATCAAATAAATTTAATAAAAATTGTTCATATACAAGGTACAGTATTAGATTATGACAGTGATATATTTACCAGGTACGTTGTCGTCATTGAAACTAATATTGACGTAATGAGTGCTCGCAGTTTGAGGTACGAATGTAACGTCATAGAGACCGCGAGCACAAGCAACCACTTCAGCTTTAACGGTATTGTTTTCTGTGCTAACGACTAATTCTAAAGTTCCCTCGCCGGCTTGTGCAGCGTCCACTGTAAACGTTGTTGCTTGTCCCAGCAGCGCTTCGTTCAGCCCTGATACGTGTACCTGAAATGAAAAATACATTATAGTTAATACAAAATAAAGCTATTATATTTTTTTTGAGAAAAAGAGTTTAACAAAAAACTGCTTTTCTATCCTACTAAGAATTAAAATTTCTATACTAAAATATTATATTTTCAAGTAAAGATACACGTATTATTACGAAATTTATATAGATGATAGATACCTTAGTAACATCATAGACGTTGCAGGCAAACGGCGATCCCTTAATGTGTTCCGAGTCAATGAGTATGCTTATATTATACCTCCCAACATCAGTAGGTGTAAAGCTGACCTTATATTTCAGATCAATGGGCTCGATTGTTATAGGTAACGCGATATTCGATGGTGGAGTTACAATAACATCGCATTTGGTCGAAGGCGCTTGGGGATCGACAAAAAATGTTATCAGCTGTTTCACCGCTGCCATTTTCAAATTGTGTCCTGAGATGAGAGTTTGACCCTGACCGAGTACTTGACATGTGAACGGTGATCCAGGAACGGGCTCGCCATTAAATCGTACGCTTAAATTATGAAGTGCTGCTTCTTGAGGTTTAAAGTTTACGCGGAATTTTGCATTTCCTTCGCTCTGCACGAAATTGGGAACGTTTTTCCCATTGACCGCGACGATGATTTCTAAGTTACCTGCGCCGGCTTGACTTGCGTTAACTGAAATTTGTTAATACAAACGTGAATAAAATTTAGTTGAATTTATATATTTGAATAAACACATCCGTGAGCGGTTATTTATTCAATAAAAAAATTTTGTAAACAAGTTCTCAATAATCGCTCTATATCTAATATTTGTCGTATGCACTTACTGCTAAAGAAAACGGGTTTGCCGACAACTCCACTGTTGATGTCAGTGACTTTGACCTGATTTGCGTTGTATGCTTTGATAAGGAATGGACTGCCCTGAACGTGCGCTCCATTCAATTTCACTTGAACGCTATGGTCACCTGGAATAAATAAAAACCAATTACATACCTTCTGTTAAATTCAAAAGCCATGGTATATTTAGCGACATTTATGAATCAAATCGTATGAATCAAATCCATTATAAATGACCTGTTGAAAATTAATTTGTATTCTGTGTCGTTTATTCGTACATAATACACAAAATAATTTTTTTGCTACCCTGGTAGAAACTTATCTAGGTTCATCGAGACCTCGATTATTTAGTAATATTTAGTATTATTTAGTAATATTTAGTAGTTTATTCAAATTTAAATTGTTGGAATCGAATATTATAGATATTCGAAAGTTTATGCAGTATAACCAAATTTTTTCAATATCCTTTTAATTTCCAAACGGCCGACATGATACCAGTTAATAACCTTTCAGTCGATCCCTATTATATGTATGGTTATTAAAAAACTTTTTACCGAAAACAATGACTAAACAAAGTTATGTAATGTCTTGAATACGCAATAGATAAAACTTCATTACCACTGTTTTACTATTAGTATAAAGTCAATGAACTATGATAATTCATTAATTAACAATATTAACCTTCGTACATTAGACTACCAAGAAGCTATCAAATGTATATTGCAAATATATTAATATATTGCAAATGTTGTATTTGAAAATGGCTAGTTGAGTTGATTTCTTACCAACATCTTTGGGAGTGAAACTAGCAGAATACGATCCAGGTGAAGTCTGTTCGATATTAACCGGTAGACTCTCGCGAGTAGGTGCGAGGACATCGACCGTCGGAGTTGAATCTGCATCGATAACAAAGGTAGCGACGCGATTGACCGATATCTTCTCCAGGGCCTCGGTGACAACAACTTTGGCGGTGTCGGTGACCTGCCAAAAAATAAAAATTAAATAACTAAGAATAGAAAAGTTCATTTTTATTGACAAATTAAAACTACCGAATTTGTAAAAGTTCATTGTATTTGGCTTCTATATTTCACAAATATAAATAAAATATAGTTTATACAAGACTATAATATTTAATTGGTTAACATTATTTTAATCGCGATGTACGGAAATTTTTAGTGAATAGATGACAACTGAAAATAATTATTTATTGCCAAAGAACAATATAATTAAAAAATGGTTTGAAGAATAAAGAAAACAACGCGACATACTTGGCAGGTGAAGGGACTACCAGGGACATCTTCCCCATTGAATCGTAAATCAACGGTGTGTACGATGGGTTCGCGTGGAGTGAAAGAAATGGCATACGTATGGGGTCCCTGAGCTTGAGCCGAAGTAGGTACTCTACCGCCATTCACCGTCACTTGAAGATTTCCTGGACCGGCTTGACTTGTTTCCACTGAAATCGATAATATTTATTTGAATAACTACCAGATAATATTTGATTATTTATTTAATAAAACAAACTGCTTTCCATAAATATTGAAATTTTGAATCGAAGATGATTATTGTATTGAATAATAAACCAGTGCAAATAAAGATATTGCTATATTGTTGATGCCATAATATGACCAACTCTCCTTTCTGTTCAGTTTAAAAGAATAAATGGAATATATTGATAAAAGGACAATTACTTCGAAAATAAGAAGTCTGAAATATCGAATTTGCATATAATAAAATAAAATAAGTTATAGAACATAATTAGCTTATGAATCATTTAAAAAACGTAAAATGTAAATATAACAGAAAAATAATGATTCCGGCAAGTGTCTCAGTAAGACAGAATGTAAAATAAATGTTTATTTATAAAAATGATAATCTTACCGAGAAAAGTGACGGGTAGACCAACGACACCCTTCTTCGCATTTTTGACCTTAATGGCAGCGACATCGTAGACCTTACAGCTAAACGGGCTCCCTAAGACTGGAACGTTGCGATGACTGACGGAGATTCTGTGTTCGCCGACTATCCTCGGTGTAAACGAGACCGTACAGGTCGTATCTTTGTTATCGGTAACCTGAGCGGGTACAGCCTGTCCGTTGGGTCCTATCAAGTCCCTTGCTCGTTAATTGTATTTGCTCACGAGGCTAACGCGATAGCCGACTGGCTTTCTTCTCACTCCTCTCCGAAAATCTCAACGCGAATAAAGCTCGCAGGGGTTATTCAAAGCATTTTGTTTATCGGTTCATATTGTTTTGTTTTGTTTTGTTTTGCTTGTTTGGTTTTGTTGGGTTTGGCTTTCGTTCGCTCCCCCGTTCTCGAGCTCGCAAGCTCGAGAAAGCGGTATAGCAAAGAATTGGGACTGTTGGCACGCGAGTAATAGGCACTTTGTTTTACAAGGGGTTACCTCGATCACAATATTACATATGGCGTTGAGTTATCGGTAAAGAAGCGATTATACGAAATAATAATTATCTAAAGCACCACAAGCGAGTTAACCCTAGGTTAGTCTTGTTAAACTACACTACGTGGTTTACAAATGTTATATACTTATACATTGTGTGTGTATCGGTAGACTTGTATGGCATGCATGAATTATGAAATGTTAGTATACACTATAGGTGTACACATATATATGAATATATGTATAGTAAGTATAAAGTAGGAAAATTATAAATGTACATGTGTAATTAAGTAAATATAATAGATTATGAATAAACCCATACCCAACACCGCTTATAGAATTCATTCCTGTGCTTAGTATCCGTTAGATTGCGCGGTTATTGCGGATTGTTATTTGTTAGGACAACGAGAGATGAGATTGTTTCAAGAAGTGGTTCTAGTAATGTCGTAGTCTGAAAGCTGGCCGACCTGTAACAAATAGAGAGAAACACTGCTCTGAAGGTCGGGGATCCTCTGGGATACGTCGGAGAAAAATCTGATTCAACTTTTTTCCCCTCTTATTCACTTTTTTTCCTTTTCTCTTCGCCTCCTCAAAATTTTTCATTATTTTTACGCATCTACTGACTATTTCATCATCATCTTTATGCAAGTACGAGCTTAAAAGGTTCCATTACAATTAGTTATTTTGAGGAGGAGAATTAGAATTTCGACGACCTAGAACATTTCATCAATTCAATTCTTACAACTGAAAATAATGTAAAACGTTGTAATTTTAAAATAATGTGGTCATTATTTTTAAATAAAAGTAATACACTTTTCTTTTCATAGATTTCTGATGAAGACAAAACTGATAAAAAATATTCCTCACTAGTATAGAATTTAATAAGAATGTATTATTACATTGCAGTTGTTTTCGAGCCTAATAATAAAGTATTGCGAACTGAAGACCGAATAATGAATAGTTTTGTTGCATTTAGTAAGATTTGACGTGTATCTACGTAAGAATTAGTTGAAAAATACTAAATCTGCACAATCATTTTGATGCATGTCAATTTTTCACTTACACGTGCACAGTTTATTATTGAGTTTAAGTAAGCATAAATTGCAATGCTTCGAGTACAGATTTTCCTCCGTTACGGATAAGGTAAAAATACAAACACTTAAAAACACATAAAGACACACGTGTGAACACACATAAAGACAGAGAGACAGAGAGACAGAGAGACAGAGAGGCAAAGAGAAAGAGAAAGGGAAAGAGAAAAAGAGATATATAGGTATATATAAAAGTTCGAGGGTAGTGATAAGGTGGTGCAAAGATGGAATATCAGGAACGAACCTTCAACGTTAACCTCGAGATCCTCCAAAGTACCAGCGACGTTGCTGAGAGTAAGCGCGCTCTGCCGTCCAAGCGGTGCGCTGCTGAGCGCTTGACCACTGACAGTAACGTGAGCGTCCGGAGCTACTCGGGCGACGATCGGACATCCAGGCACCGTTCGTTTGTTGAACGCGATGTTGATCGTGTGCTCGCAGGCTTCGAAAGGAACGAAGCCAACGGAGAACCTAGCGTTACCCTGGGGTGTAACCTGTTGGATCAAATTTTACATTTATATTTTGAGTCGAGGAGGAAAATTAAACTACACGATAAGAAGTGAAGTGGGCACCTGAGTGGGTATGTTCTGGCCCCTCGCCGAAATGGTAATCTCCAAGTTACCCTCACCCGCTTGAGAGGCGTCGACGGTAAAGTGTTGGGCTTGACCGACGCTTGCTCGGGCGACCGGACCGATCGCGACACGCTCGGCGTCGAAAGCCTTGGCCAAGAAAGGAGTCCCGTTGACCGGATGTCCGTTGTATTCGACTCCGATCGCGTGGACTCCAACCTCTCTGGGTGTAAATTCGGCTGTGAATCCCGTGTGGACGTCGCCGGTCACCTTGACCGGGAGCTCACCACTGGGCGCGCGGACGGAAACGGCGAGCTCGGCGCTCCCGCTTCCGTCGACGGCCATGTGGAAACTCGCGGGCTCCGAGACCGGAAGGAGCTCGAGGTGATCGAGACTCAAGGTGACGCGACTCGTGTCCGAGACTAGGCAGACGAACGGGCATCCGGGCACGGGTTCTCCGTTGAATTTGATGTCGATGTAGTGAGGCTTCGCAGCTTCCGGGGTGAAGGATACCAGACACCTACCACCTCCGACTACTTGCACGTGGTTCGGCACTTCCCCCTCGTTTATCGATATTTCGAGTTGACCTTCGCCCGCTGCACTCGCGTCCACTGTTAAAATAAATTATTCCATTAGCTCATTCCTACACAATCTTCTGTACTTTTATTTTCAAAACGTTCATTAATTAATTTTTTCATTAACATTTATTCATTTGAATATATTCTTCTTCGTACAATATGCAATGTGAGAAACTTATTTATGCCGACGATGAACCTCGACAATTGAAAATAATCTCTAAGATACTTTTCGACTGAAAAGTGCCGATGTAAAAGTGAATCAATCTCAAGATTTAGAGCGTATTACAGAATAGATGCAAAAAAGAGCTTGCCAAGTTATCCAGAGGTCGTACACTTTCCTCGTTAGTTTAGACAGATATCGTGCAACGTTCGGCCTTGAGAACGAACGGTAACAGTATTATTAAAGGTTACGGTCCGTAACCTTCGTTGCAGTACCGAGATGGTTAATGTTTTCATCGTTCGTACACGTAACGAACGATTTTACATGGAAGAAAGTCGATCTAATCGTAGGAATCGCGGCTCGTTAAAATATTAAGCTAGTTTATTTAAATTATATGTATATATATATATATATATTAGCTACCCGTATCTATCTGATCAGTCAAGAATATTGCGTTGTCGTATATCTTAAGTAGGACACTCGATAAAAAGATAATTAAACGATAAAATACTTCTTATTATTTATTTTTATCGGTGATCGATTATTACTGAGGAGGACGGTATGCAAATTGAGTAATACACTTTATTGTATTTAGGTAAATATCAATGTTACTTCATTTATGAAGAATGACGAAGAGTGTCAAACGTACCTCGAAATTGGCAGGCATGTCCTACAACTGCGCTGGGTACCTCAGTTACTTGAATAAGACTACTGTTGTAGACTTTTGCGACGAGGGGCCCAGCTGGTAATTTCTGCCCGGCGATGCTCACCTCAACGAGGTGACTTCCGACTTCCTGGGGAGTGAACGACACGCGGAATTCACCCGCGCGATTCGGGTCGTTCTCGATACGTGCACCAATTTGTCGCTTTGACGGCGCTGAAAAATAAAACACATTTTTTTATATTTTACTTACTGCAGCAGAAAGTCAGTTGTTTCTTTATAAACTTTGTCACAATTTTATTTCACTAGATAACATTTGTTTATAGATTACAATGCGTACATTTTTGCATTTAAGGTTATTAATTATTAACATCGAAAAACTAAAATGCTATTCCTCAGTTAATATTAGGATAATTAGCTTTATTTACTAGGATAAAATTATAAATGCAATAGTTTCTATAGTTTGTCTTTCTATACAATAAATATAGTCTCAATTCATTATTCACGTTGTACAATAATGTTTGATTAGTAAAATTTATAACAAATATACAGCATTATAATGAATCCGTAAATTATTATAAAAATATATTTATACATAAAAGTATATTAATATAAAAACTTTAAGAGAATTTTATAAAGAAAACTATAATTGAATGGTAATAGAATACGTATAATTTCATTTACAATAATAAAATCACATCTACTCAGTAATTATTGAACTAATTTAAATTCAGATGAGTATTTATTATTTTGTTAAATTACTAATTAAAAGATGTTTAGGAGTGTGTGTCCTGGATTTTATTGTAATTTTTGTTAGTGATTCCTTACGTAAAAATATGTAGGAGCATCTGGTAATTTTATTGAATGAGTCAATATTTCAAGAGTAATTTACAACTAACGAAAAATTACATATATAATCACTACAACTGTAATCGCGTTTTACTAATTACTTATTCTATACAGGCAATTATAGTAATGTTTTAATAAAAACTGCATAAATTAAAGTAGATTTAGATTTAAACAAGGAGAATTTCAATACTTATACACTAGTTCAAATGTAATTGATTAAGTAATCCTAAAGTAACATTTGAAGAAACTTGGACCTAAGCTTTAGTAATATGAACTAATTTATTTATTAGCTAAATTTTTCTTCTAGGTAATTGTTATTTTATCAGAACTTCCGAACTAATTTACATAATTAAGCGCACCTTTTTTTAACTATAACTTCTTCATAACAACTTTCATTGAACATTATAATTTTATAAATAATAAGTAATTAGTTAAATACAATTACACTTGTATACTAACTTTATTTGAAATGTTTCTTTATTAATGCATAAGTAGAACCCTTAAAATAAGTTTCAATAATAATATCTGAGATATTTCTTCGTATTTTTACACAAGGAATAAAATCTAAGATATACACACTCCTCATCGTCTCATTGCAAATCCAAGTACTAAAAAAGCAGGTCTATTAAATGTTAGTAACTTTCTGTAACTTAAATTAAATTATTACTCAATTTGGATGCAACATTATTTATATAATACACAGATATTAAACTTATAAATATGAAAATTTCTTTCAAACAGTGCCTCTCTAAAGTAAAATTTATTTTAAACAATTCTTCATCTATTTGTGATTAAAATATGAATGTTTAATTTTCATAGTAATTGTTATGAATAAATAATTGTGACACTGCGATAATAAAATAATATTTGGTGTCGAAACGATCGACAACTGGGTTCAGGTTGCAAACCAGGTCAGTTACCGTATCCTTGCTTTGGAAACCTGCTTTATGCAACGACTTTGCACGTCTATATTATACGTTCTATTTATGAGAATATTCCGGATGGATGTTATTGTAAACTCGTCGTCTCGCGCGTATTTTTCAAACAATTAATGTTTAGAAGTAAAGTAGGTAAGCGATTTATTTATGCAACACGTAGTACGTATAATCGGTAATTATTTCATTCGTATTTTATTTTAAAAGCTAGTAGTTTAAATTAACTTTAACTCGACGTTAGCTTTGTCTCTTCATTTTCTTTCTATCAAATGTTTTATTGCGTATTCATTTAAATGTATATGGCAGATAAATTTATGTCTTTATTAATTAACTATGATGTATTCTATAATTATTTATTATTTTAATTTGTAATAAATAAACCACTTAATTTGTCGTTACCTAAATAAAATTAACCATAATAATTGACGTGAAACATTTACTTAAAATTCCTATTTATACCTATAGCAGGTTATATCTTATCTTTTAGGGTGATCGTTATTTAGCTTCACAAATTTATGCTGCATTTGATCAAGTTGCTCGGTAAATAAAAAATGATGAGCTGTTTGGATCGACGTTTTACGCTTTTTTGGTTACGATGACATTCCGTTACGAGTGTCGAGACGAGTTTTTCTTTAATTTATCCGATGCGTTTTCTAGAAGTAAATATGTAAGGGGGAAAAGATTTGGTATTGCTGTATAAGCTTCTAATGCTTTAAACTCGGCATCGATAAAAATGTATACTTAGATATACGAGTTTTAAACATTCCTTCGTGTCAAGTGACTGTAAAGATTATGTTCTATATTCATTTTATTAGCTTGGCAGTGAGCATTACTCGTTGACTAGTATAACTTAATTATCGATTGATAATAAATTTTAGCTTGGTACAAGTAAGTAGGTGTAATTATTTTCCTGCTCAGATGTATCACTATATAATATATAAAAATTTTAAAAAATATTTTAAATAAATGTCGTACACTGAGAAAAAGTTTAGATTAGAAATTATAATAATGTCTAGTAAATGAATCACAGACTGAAAATTACTATAGATTATAATCAAATTTACTATAATTCTTGTAATATTTACTATAACTTTTCTAAATTTTAATAAGTAATTTTTCATAGTTTGTCAGTCTGTGATTTATTTACTAGAAACTATAGTAATTTTTAATACTAAATTTCTCTCCATGTATTGATTTAGACATTAGTGCACTTAAGAATTTTTATATTGACTTACATTAAACATTATTGTTAAAAGTAATGTGTACTGCAAAAGTACATGTCATAGATATTGTAGTAAAAAATACTAACTATCTAGACTACTTTATTATTTCTATTATGTTGAAGAAAAAATAATTAAAAAATATTCGTCATGTTGTTTAAGTATTTTTGTGATGTTATATGTACTAAGCATTATGCGCATGAATTAAAAAGTAGGTATACTAAATGGTACTTACTCAAAATTTGTACTTGAATTTCACTGCTGCTAAAGCCTAGGGCCGAGAGCTCGAAGACGGCGGGACTGCCGGCGGGTACTAGCCTCACCGAGTCCCCGACCACCGACATCTTGGGACTCGGCATTATGCCCACCTTCCAAGGCGATCCTGCAACCCACACGCTCTTATAACCATCTCACGCGCAAAGTCACATATTTTTCTATTTTTCTATCCTATTTTACACATTACGAATACATTCGATTCTTTTTCACGTTCACCAACAGTAATCTTAAATATATTAATTAAAAGAAACAATTCACAAAAAAATCAGAATGTACACATTATCCTGAAATTTTTCTATTAGTATTTCAATAAATAAAATCCATTTCTCAATTTCAATTTGCGATTTTTAAATGACATTATTCAAATTTTCGGCTATCATAAGTAATTTTAATAAATTTAGAGAAATTAAAAAATTGACAATAATTGAATGTAAATGCAATTTGTAAACGTTTAATACGTATTTCAGACTGATGGTTCAAAAATGTTAATAATATAACATTAAAAATGTAATGGTTATAAAGCAGAATAAAAAATAAACTCTTTATTGTGCATTGAAAATGAGATGAAAATGATTCCAATCAATTTATTTGACAATATTCATTCCATTAACGTTGGAATGATCAAGAAATCAAATTAAAAAAAAAACCACAAAACTAAATATTTTGTTTGGGAAATGATGCCGTCGATGTTAAAAAGTCGACTGTGATTTTTCACCAATTTTTTATCCCAAGATCGCAACGTCCGATTTCTCAATTTCCCGTTGAATTTGCGAGGTCTTGGATCGGTTCGTTGCAAGGCATTTCTTACGAGTGCAATGGCTCGTGACGCGGCAGAAGAAGACCAAGATTTGCCTATCCGCGTCCCGTTACCGTGCGCTTCGAGTTGCAAAATTTACCGTGAAATCGATTGGACGCTTTCCTATCTTGCTTCGCGCCCTGCTAGTAAACTCACCGTGTTATTTCGATAAAGAACTCTCCGTGAAATTAAAAATGAATGAAAAAACGCGGATATCTACATTTTTGCCATACCATGCGATCTTTTTCTACGTCTTTTTTGCTTAACTTATACTCGAGGTTGATTTCACGATTACTTTTCTCGCGCGTTGTTTATTTTCGTTATGGAAATTGCGTGAAAGTTATGGTAACGACGAAAAGAACGTTCAACCACGCGATTTTTCAATCATTATAAATGGTGCGCTTGTTCTAAAGTGATATTTTGTTGCTTGTTCCCAACTACGAAATGACAATACAAATTAAATTAGATGTCTTGAAAAATTGTAAAATTTTTATAACTACTATAAGCGAAACCCTATGTTCCTATCTCATGATTATTAACATTTTTAATGGGTCCTCTAATGTAAAATTGCTGGAAATCATCGTGAAAGCGATAAAGATACATTACTTTATAATTTTCAATGCAAATGAGCGCGGTAATGTTTCTTTCATGCCTCATAATTAATGCCACTAAACAATTTATAAATAGTTGTGTGTGAAAACGTTTATTTGCACGAAGAGTAAGGGTATCACGAAGATATTAAAAAAGAATTTGTTACATAAAATCATAATTTATTCTTACTATTCGTTTCAAGGTTAGGCGTTATTGCATTATTGTGTAAAAATAAATTAATGAGAAATCACTACCACGCGGGAATAGAAAAATTTTTATTGTGACAATAATCAGACTAATGAAATTTATTTATAAATGAATTAATAAGAATTTTCGTACAAAAAATTTTGATAGTGTCAGAGTAAAAATTTATGTACATAAACAAACAATTAATTAATATAAAGTTACGATATTTAAATATAATTTTATTTTAAGCAGAACAATTTTAGCGCTAAAAGCAACTTATAGTATATTTTTTATAGATTACCTAGTTTCTAGCGAATTAGAAGCATTTTATCGCGCAAATATGAGTGAAATATGCTCGAAAAAGTGAACTTAACGATCATAAGCAAAAACTGAGTAGTTTCTACTTGCAAAATATAGTTATTTAGTTTGAACTTTCATAGAGTATGTACAAACACCGCGTTCTTTTAAATAATACGGCATAAATGTACTATATCGATGTACTGCGGAACAATTAATTTATAATTTTATGTAATTTAATGAACGAATTTCCAGGATGTTCCACGAAATCAATTAAAAATAACTATTATTTATAGTGGAGCATGAAGTTAAAAAAATTGTGATCATTAAAATGTGAAGGAATTTGTGAGTAAAAGAAGCGATTTCATAAACCATCTAATTATAATACACTAGACTACCAAATGCTGAATTTCCACAAACGAATCAAGATAAGAACTGGGTATATTCCCTCGCGCACAATAAATAGCGCGTGAAACACTTGACGAATCAGCCAAATAACGATCTCGGGATGTGGAGAAATAAATGAAATTTGGACTTTCTACAAGTACAAAAGTGTATAACGTGGTGGCACGACGTATACGTCACAAATTGGCAAATGTTCACAGCACACGGTAATGTCGTACAGCCAGAATGAAGACTAGGAATTTAAAGAGAAATAAAAAGAAAGAAAAAGAAAGAAAAAGAAAGATAAAGAAAGAAAAAGGAAGAAGAGGTACGTCGACGGGTAACGGGAAACTCGAAAAGAATCGAGCCATAGTCGCACGGAACTCGTTCCCCGCCCAAAAAAATCACCACGCAGGCAGTTTACCTTTTGGACCACCCGGTCGGTCTCGAACCTGAAAATTCGCGAAAAACACAGACACACGCGAGAGGTATAGGTATAGGTATAGGTATACCTGTAGGGACGGAAAATGGATACGGGTTAGGAATACGATTCCCGGCTCCGCTTTCCCAAGGCGGAGAACATAACGCGAGGTAGAGGGGGGAGCGCGATACGCGAGGATCCGAGAGACGGCGATCGGGACGCGGTGTAGACTGCCGGCGTCGACCGAGGAGGCCTTAACCGCCACCTCCGGAGAATACGAGGAGAGGGGCCTGATCAGGGACGAGTCTCCTTCCTCACGGGCCATGCGCTTTTCACTCCACAACCTCTTTAAGCTTTTCTGGGTTTCCTGCCCGGATCTTTCGACCCCGGGGATCTTGGACTTGCGCTCTTCAAGATTCTCACATCGATATCGATCGACTATACTTCTTACCAACTAATTATTGCGGTATTTCGTTAAATTGGCACCTTCCATCTTTTCAAACGGGTCTATTGATATTTATTATATATTACATTTGCAAAGTGACATCTATAACATTCCTTTTGAATGAGAATGACGCATGGAACGCGGTGCAATGGATAACGGGCAATCACTGGTATAGTAAACGTGCACTTGTTAACTCATCTTACGCAGTTTTTCATTTTGTTTTTTGTCTGTTTCGTCGTTCTACTCAATGTTTTCTCAATACAATACAATATTGTCCTAGCCAACGTTTATACGCGCTTATACGCGCGGCTTATCGGCTTTAAACAATATATACACCATGTAATTATAATGTCATATTTAATCTAAATCAAGTTATTGGAAGTGTAAAAAGAATTATTTTAATATTAAACTTATATAAATCATTTATTTTATATTTTATACTTTTGTTTCCCATTTGCTATTTAACAATCTAAAATAACTCTGTAAAAAATTAGATAACAAAGAATAATTATTGTCATATATTTGTTATTCTTTTATTATAGCTACGTAGCACGTTTAAAGGGATTCACTTTCGTTCTGTTGTATACGAGCAGAATATAATTCTAAAATGTTTCGGGTTCTCGTACGAAGCTCGACGCATCGTTATCAAGTTCGATATCCTTAAGTAGAAGTATATACAAGTACCGCTTCTGTTGCGCGGTTGTACGTTATAACTGTTCTGCAACCATTCCATCAAAGAATACCAAATTTTAAAATTCTATTTAAAAAAAAGATAAAATACATAAAATAGAATAATATTTAAATAAGATATGATACACAAATCGATTGGGTGATGTAATAGCGTTCATTCATTAAACCGATCGCAACAATTTGCTGATGAATTAATACATAACTTCATCTGCACGCGTAAAAAACGTTTTTTTAATATTAAAGTAATGTCAATGCATTAATTTATTTCATTTATAATCTTCAATAATTAACAAAATGATGTTTTTTTATTATTCATATTATTATGATTTGCCAGCTCATTTTACTATCGAAATTCGTAGAAGAAATATATGTAGAAATAAATTTTCTTTATGAGCGTGATATGCTCAAAAAGTAAAGGGTAATGAATCGACAAAATGATCAAAAATCAGGTACATGAAGCTACAATTTATTGAAGGACTTCATATTTTTCGTAAGCATAATAACAAAATTTCAAAACTTTATTTTGCCACTTTTTGCGTAAAGTTAAGACAAATAACATTACTTTAAAGATTATGTACAATAACATTTAGTCATTTATATTACATGTAACACATTAACTACGTGTACGTCTATATAAAACATATTTTCCTGGTACTGTGCATCGTTAAAAAAATTTGCCATTTTCGAGATATAATTCATATTATAGATGGATGAATGTGCGCAAGAAACTAATTTCTAAAAACGATTTCACGATAATTTTGTATAAATTATAAAATTATAGTAAAATTGATAATGTAAAAATTGATACATCTTACTGACCCCTAAATTTCAATAAAAATTTCACAATAATTCGATCAATTTATGGTGAAATACGTCGCACATTAATAATAATGTAATGTTTGAAATCCTATACGGAGAACGAAATTTGTCAAAATATTGGAAAGTGATTTCTCTTTTTCAGAGTACTTTTGACATAAATACTTTTGACATCAATATACTTAGGACGTATCTTACGAAAATTGGTATACTTATTTTCTGACTATAAACGATTAACAAAAATATTTAAAATATCAAATAATTCAATAACATTATTGTTTACTCAAAGTACCATTAAACGTCATATAATACATTTAAGAAACGCTTGAGATTTCCGTGATTGTGCGAAGAAAAAAAAAAGCACAGTGATATTCTCTGGTATTCCAGGTGTGCCAGAACATGCCCTCTGGCGTATTACTACATATTTTTCAAGTACGTCATCCAAGAGGTTGCATATTAACGTTTTTCTTATTTCGGGTCGATCTAAATTTAGTGTAAGAGAAAATGTTTTCCAGGGCAATCGGATCAAACAATAGGTTAGAAGAAATGCTCGTGCTCGCGCGCGCTCGTAGCGGTGGCGGTGGTGGCGGTGGCGGCGGCGGCAGTTGTAGCTTCGAAAGAGTCAACGATCTCGTTAGAAGGAAAAGATTCGCAGGCAGGAATCGGTGGAATTTCACGGCAGTGTCGTATCGAGTAGCTCGGGCCCGCGCGCTTACTTGATCCTCGATCGAGTGAAAGCGTGTTAGTAGGGTAATAATAGGCGCGCGCGTCACATTCCACCTCGGCAATCCTCACGCGGGGTAACAACGACGAGGGCGGATTCTTTTCTTTGCATAACTATTTGTCCCGGTGTTAGCCCGCACTATTAATCAATTTTTTAACCTGGATTTCGATGAGACTACGATGTTTTTTCATTAAATTATATGAATATCTACGATTTGTATAACAGCAATTATTCATAATTTTAAGCCTACACGCGCACGAATATGTAATTTGTTATACATTAATCGTTCAAAACGTAAAATCTACAATCGTTTAAATTGGTGGCTATGAAAAAATAAAATTTAAGTTATTTTGCACGAGATACCGGAACGAATTACCCTTGGAAATAAAACATGATCGTTAATCTGATTTATGCACATTCTTATTACGTAAAGAACGAGTAACGATGATTAATCCATTGTTATAATTTATATTTACGAATTACATGAATTATATAGGTCGTTGTCTCTGTAGACAATCTCTTTTTATAATAAATGCAAGTAATACTTATATTTAATTGAAATAGTAATACTTATATTAAATATAAAAATATTTATTAAATTAACTCTTACACGCGTTGTAAATTGTCGTGCAAATAATTAAAAAAAAATAGGTGATTCGTATTTCCTAGCGTTGCATTTTCTGTACCATTTTCCATCTAATATTTGTTGAAGGTGTCATTTTTATACCTCGACGTTACTTGGTATTGGCCTAATAGAGTATAACTCGAAAACTCATTTTGGGTGGTTCTAATAATTATAAAACACATGGACGGATCGCATAAAGTTTAACGAAAGCGAGCACGCACGAGGAAGTCGAGGGGAATCAATGAAAGCACGAATATATGAGCCTGTCGTTGCATTCCCTGAGACAACGATATAACGGCTCTCTTACATCGCGCATCGAAGTCTCTCGTGCTTTCTCTCGTGTATATAGTTTTTGCTTTTCTTAGTTAATATCCGGACGTTGACATTTTTCGAATACCTGTCTCCCGACATGCCTTTAGGAAATGCTGTTGCTTATTCGACAGTAATTTTTCATTATCGGGATCACTGGGAAAGTAGGTAAATGTTTCCGATTGATTTTGTCACTTTTATTGCGAAATTTCCGAATTGGTTAATGCACACCGCGAACTTTGTCCAAGTCAAATATTCATTATACTTACGTTGCTTTAGAATCTAATCTTTATTGTCGAGGAAAGTTTGTTATACAGAAAAATATTCTGTAATAAACATTGATAAATATTGTAAATGAAACTTTTACGAAAAAATTATAATACATGGTCATTTTTTAATATTTATATTTTTGAAGAATTAAAATCATACAAACATGTTTTAAGATGATAGAAAAATATTTTTTTGCTATCTATATTTTTTTGACATTTTATGGTACAACTGAGAATGTCTGCAAAAATCGGCTACACCTGGTTAATTAAGTAATGAACAGTAAGATATTTTATAGTTCAACTACTAAAGTCGCTTTGCATATGTCAAAAGTAACAATTAAATAAAGAAAATAAATATTTAATCTCAAGAATTTTGACTATAGTGTAAATTAACTATAAAAACTCGAATTAACGAGTTGCAAAACAATCGCTCCATTCGTCTGCATCATTGTACACACTGGGTAAATTTGGGTCAATGGAACAATAAACAAGTGCGTGCCTGTGAAATCGCGCATGTCAACGACCCAGACACGTCGGTCGCTCTTCTTTTACCTCCGAAGAGAAATACCTGCTTCTTCCACTTTTTCATACGACTATGTAACACTAATTTTTTTATGCTTTTAAGAAACAAGGTGACCAACTTTAATTGCTAACTGTGACAAAAATTTCAAGACAAAAAGTCAACTTAATTAATATACATTTTACTAAAAAATAAGTACTTCCACGAAAAACTGGAGTGGTATACTGTTTGCTCCAACCATTTATTATTATCATGTAGTTTATTTTATGAAATAATTCGAGTGAACGTCGCTTATATTACCGTAATACGCTTCGTATCATTTTCTACTTTCAACTGTATACAATATATTTTTTATAAAGATTTTACTTTTATTAACGTAACTATGCGTATATAAAGTTTAGAATACTTTCTTGCTAACACAAGTACGTAAAAAGTTATTAATGCGATGAAAATAATTTACATGCACTAATATCATAGAATATTTACTTTAACAATTAATAATGAGAGTGTATGTCACTTGTAGAAACTCTACAGTAATCAAATTCTTTCTTACCTGGCACAGCCTCGCCGTTAAACGTCATTTCGACCAAATGTGTCACTGCTTCGTGAGGGACAAAAGAAGCTAAAAATCGTTGACTGCCGAGTGTTCTAACGAAACTCGTAACGTGGCCACCGTTTACAAGGATTTCCAAGTTCCCTGATCCAGCTCTCGAACCGTCGACTGAAAAAATTTAATCGATCCTTTATACCTTTTTTAATACCATTAAGGCATTGTATTACACAAGTGCGCAAAAACTATTTTTTACACTACTAGTGCTTACAGTAAAGGTGTAAAATACTTTCACGCGAATTACATATGCTAGTTTTTTTCTAATTCAATATGTGTGTATAAAGTAAGAGTTGATACGATATTTAAAAACAAAGTCATCTTTCAATTAAGCACGTTGAATGAAACATTACATCGAGTGAAAAAAAAATTACATTTACTGTGTGAAATGTCTACGTTAAATTTTAAGATTTGAAGGAAACATGCGCTAAAAATAAAAAGATTTCTCAAACCTATGTTTAAAATAATTTTACAAGGTGTAGTAAGATGAGTATAATAAGATATGAGCAAATTAGATACGAGAATAGATGTTAACTTACTTTCGAATTCAACGGGTTCATTAACTACGCCGTCTGGAATATTGTCCACTTGAATGGCTTTAGAATTGTAAGCTTGAGATCTATTATTTAAAAACCCACAAAATGTTGTATAAGTAACATAATACTATTACTAGGGATTCTACGTCAAAAGATCATATTGCATTCATAAAAAATGTCTAACTATTAGATGTTCATATAGGAGAGCTGATCTTACATAAAAAATAAGAGAACTAAAGAGAGATAATAGTAATTGCTTTTGTTTTGTCACATAGTAATACACTATTTCACAAAAGCTAACTAATGCATTCTATAAGATAATTAAAATACATTACGAGTGTTGGCTTTTACACGTTAGATATACGCGATATTGTGATGCGATAAATCTAATTATAATATTGCAGCAAGATTTGGAAAAGCCGATGGTGCAATGGATTGCGCAATTATGTTTTCTTGTATCGAAAAATATAGAAATGCGCCTAGAATACACGCAGTGAAGTTTCTACAATACTGCTATATTATTCCTAACAATTTTACTATTTTAATTTGCGTACCTGAACGGTGAGCCTTCGATGTGTTCACCATTGTATAAAATTTGAATGGTATGTTCTCCTACTTGATCCGCAGTTACAGTGTAACTTTGTCCACGGAGAGTTGATTTTTGTACAGGGACAGGCCTACCATTTGGTCCTACAATGGACAATCGCGAATATTAGTTTCTTTTTCATTTTCATTACACGTGTATCGAAGATATTAAATATATTTTGCTTACCAGTGACTATAACAGCAATTTTACTCGCATCCAAACTTGAATCCAAAGAAAATGACGTTGGTTTATGAACAGCTAGCATTTGTAATGCACTCCCAGTCACCAACTTTGTTCGCAAATGCGAAGACTCGCTGTTAAGATACTGTTGCTTTTCTTGAATAGTCGTTGTCGTGGTAGTTGTCGAAGCTGTTGAATCAATTGTATCCAAGTCCGGAGAACTGCTGAATTTATTTTTCAATATACCTCTTGAGTTGGAATCGCTAGCGTTCAATTTAGGCGAATACTTGAATTCGGAGCCAGAAAACTTTTTTAACGAAGAATAATTTGTCGACGACGAATTTTGAGTGTGACTAACGTTCGAAGTATCGTTAGTATACGAATTATTTATATTGCTGTTGGTCGTCACCTTTGAATTTTCTATAATCGATGAGTTATTCGTCAGATTTGCGAGAGATTCGAGGCTACCGTAAGAAAGAAGCGACTTCGTTTTCGTTATCGCGTCCCACGAATCACGTCTTGCCGATCCACCAACCATCGATGATACTGCAGCAAATAAGTACAAATAATAAACTTTAATGGAAAATTATTTATCTATTGATAGGACATTATTATAATTATTATTAATAAAAAGTGTGACTAGTTAAAATTTACTGCATTCGCCAACTGTGTAGATATAATATTTATTTTTTTAAAAGCATTTATTCGTTAAATTGTGTGATGTGATCCAAGCCAACATCACAATCGATATAATAATTACTTCAAATATACGATTAAAAATACAAATACTTTGACTAGTGTACATGTATACACTTTATAAACAGTTTACAATACAAGCTATTAATTTAAATAATAAAAAAAACTGTAAAAGAAAGTTGGTAGAAACTAGTTTATATTCTTTCATGTTAATTTGTTATTAGATTAGATAACATATTAGATGAAATGGTGCTTCAAAATACATGATATTGTTTAACTTGACGGGATGTGAACCCCAAAAAACAGAAAAATGGTTTATTTTCTATTAAATAAGGAATTAAATTTAACAAAAAAACGCTTTGTAACGATGTAGTGTTTCCTATGATCAGATATTCTGTGAATTTTTTCAAATCTTTTTACTTTTATAATTATAATATTACCGACAAAAAATGTTATTCACGTATAATTAATTAATAATTAACAATTTTGTAAAAATTTCTCTATTTTTGGGATTTTCTAGGTAGGTCTCTGAAATTTTGGTGTCACATCTCCTTCTGGTGTAAAATATCTTAATTACTTGTACGAAACTATGCCCTCCAGTCTATCATCCTATGCGTTATACTTATCAATGATCAGAGTTTAAAAATGTACCTTTAACGTTACTACTGGTATCCACAATACCATTTTCGGTCGATCCTCTACGATTCTGGAATCCATGGTGATCTTGATCTCCAGGTTTTGGACTGGAATTTTTAACGAAGGAGTTTTGTAAATTTGAGTGTCCAAAAGCCATAGGGCTATGACTTGGCGATCTCGACGGATAATCGTCCTGTAAATTTGGACTTTGCCAGGACGGTGATCTAAAATTCCTTTGATTATGAGAGCTAGAAGAGAGCAAATCTTTCCTTTCATTCGAGGGACTTTGGGAGTTTCTTTGATGTGCAGGAGACGATCTCGACGAATTAGCTTTAAAACTGCTCGTATAAGTCGGAGAGCTCGACTCTCTCGAGACATTTAATCCGTTCATCCGCCTCTCGAGCGACGACAAATTGGTTCGTTCCAAACTATTCGTATGAGAGGAACGCCTCGAGCCAACCCTAAGCGTGAAAGGGGAACCCCGGACATCGGAGCCGTTGAAATAAACGTATATCCTGTATTTACCGTGGTCTCGAGGTACGAAAGAGACCCGATATCGCATACGCGAAACTTCTTGAAGGAGGTGACTGATCGACTGCTTGTCGTGGACAATGTCAACGGCGATCTCGCCAAGGCCTCCCGTCCCGGCTGCGTCGACGGTGAATGAAAAGGGGCGACCAGGGATCGCACCATCGAGGTCGAGTAGTCTTACTCCGTTTGGGTCGAAAACGAAGCAGGTGAAAGGTCCACCTTGTATGTGGGAGCCTTTGTGGGTGATGGCTATACTCCACTCGCCGGTTTCGTCCGGCTGGAAGGTCGCAACGTGTACACCTTCGTTTTCACGCACGGGACAGGTTAACGGGCGACCTGTTGGTGACCACGCTGTCACGTTAATGCCATCTTGACTAGTACCTGCGAAAATATTCGTTATCAAGAGTATCAAACTAATATTCTAAATTATTTAGAAATGTAAAAGAGTTTAAATCGTTTCGTATTAGTTACATATATTTCATTGTGTTTGCATATTTATTATACAAAGGAGGGTAGTAAAAAACTTGTATATTTTGTTAAACACTAGTATTATGGTATTATTTTTTTATATATCTCAAAATTAGTGTTTTCCTTACCGTAGCTATTGACTAGAACCTCAACGATAGATCCAATAGCGCAAGGATCCATGCCAGGCGATTTAATTTTGATTACAGGAGGATGAACTCGAAAATAGTGCGGACATCCATTCAAAAGCTCTCCGTCATTATACACCATCAACTATGTGCGTAAACATTAAATTATTACGAAAATTCTATCATCCCTATCATTTAAATTATAATATTCACCTTATGCATTCCTATTTCAGTAGGAACAAAAGTTCCCTTTCCGTTTAACCCATTCCATGTCAATCTACACTCGATCGTGCCACTCGGGCTGATTACTTCTCCTCTAACTTGCCTTGTATTTACTTCTTTGGTAAGTAATTCCAATTTGAAATGAGCCTAGAAAATAATATCATCATAAACTTAATGTAATTTTTAATGAATTGATAATAATACATCAATATACTTGAATTAAATATATGAATACAACTGTTTTTATGAATCGTAACAACCTACTATAAATATGAGATATAACGAAATATTTTTGTTTTACCGAAATTCATCATGCTTTATCGACTTTCTCATAGTATTGTTGAAACATGTAGTTTAATATTATTCAATAATCAACAAACCGGTAGATCGAATGAGTATCATTAAAATCACTTATCGTCACATCGCGTCATTATGAATTTTAAGTACTTTTTTCTGTTGAATCGCTAAAGATACGAATGAATAAAATCTACTTACTGGTTGGTGAACTCTGGCGGAGGTGCTGTCAATGTGAACGGCAACTTGTTCACTCACTTGTGGGCGAGGCTTTACCCATTGAAAGTAGGCGGCATACGCCATAACACCCAAGTGTTCAACGTTTTGATCCGCCATGTCCTTTGCTTTGAGTAACGGCTCCACACCCAGCTTTTTACCACCGTCTATGCCTATCGTTTACAAAATTTAATATTACTCGAGTGTCAAAACATGTATTTCCTAATTAAATTAAATAAATCATTACCCATTTGTAAATTATGCTCCCACGATGAAGGATCGGTATCGAGTTTGTCGTAAGGCGGGGCAGGCCCACCTAAATTCCTTACGATGCTGCAAAGCGCCCTACCGTCGTTCCAATCGGTCTAAAGTATATTGTTATTATTTTATGTTAAATTGCTAACTACGAGAAATGTAATAACCAAGTAGCAAATGAAAATATCTTTATCAACTACAATTTGAATATTCTTCGTACTGGCGAACATTTTAAAATTTCTTGTAATTTAAAGCATTATTTTAATTAAATATTTTCAAAGATTCAATCAAGAATAATTTATCGAAATTTAAATCTTGGAAATCTTTGATATGTCGAAATATTAGTTTTCACGTAAGTAAAATAATAAATATTTTTGAGAATATAAAATTGTATTATCGAAGTGAATATATCTAACAAAACAATATCGTTTCATTACACTGTGCTATTAGAAAATAAGAGACAATGATACTTTCACTATTCAGAAGTGTATTACTAAAAATTTTGAACTTTTGACAAATAAATAATTTTATTTTTCACTACCGAAATAAATAATACGCTGTTTCACATGGCTGATTCTGTAAGCCAAAGAAAAAATTGTGCATTTCGAGTACAGTAGCTGTTATTCCCCGTTGAAACGGTAAAGTAAGAGATAATTATAAATAATCTCTCTATGAAAAAATATTTTATACTCTTTTAACATCGCGCATAATACTATAAAAAAGAACATCTGAATATCATACAATTATTCGCATTTTAGAAACTTTCTATATCATTTCAAGAAATAATCTGTTTCATATTGTGTACGTAATCGTTATCGTATATCGTTACTGATTAATATTCGTATACAAGTTCTACTTGTTTAGTGTAGAATAAATATAAAATTCATTTAGTTTTTTATAAGTTATGTGCACGTATGTGTTAATAATTCACTATAATTAATTAATTATGAAAAATAAATAATAAACAAATTTCTTTGACGATGTTGTATTATAAACTTACCGTGAAGTTAGTAACCGGATTATGTGGAAGCTGGGAATTGACCCAACGAAGAGTCGAATGAAAACCAGGAGATCCATCTTTCATGAAATAGGACAAGTACGTCATACCGGATAACTCATCCAAATAAGTAGACGCCAAATACTCGGGTTGCAGGACCATTGGAATATCAAATTCTCGTTTCGATATTTCCATTGCTTTTCGACAATTGTAAACGCTAAAAGAATTAAGAGGTGTGGTTTAAAATAAATAAAAACAATCCATAGATGAAATAGGTAATTAAGTATAAATAAACACGCTGACTTACTTATCGTTTGGATCAAGTTGGCGCCAGTGTGGAAAAAGTCCAGGTTTGCAGTAATTCAAAAGCGCACTTAGGTACACACCGGAATTCCAATCTGTCGTGAAATTGTTTACTCGACATTCTGGCAGGACAGCCTGAGAAAACAAAATGATATAGTTATGTTGTCGGTAATGTAATCAATTGAATCTTATGATTTATATGTACACAAAATTTAAAAATAATTATATTTATGTACACGCGTGATCAATATAAATGAATCTCTTAGCGAGCATACGCGTAGATAGGTATACGTAAATTGTGTACACGTATGTGTTCAAATGCATACATACAGGTGTATAATATAGAGGAAAAAGCCAGTGGTTATATCAAGTGCACGCGCGGGTTAAGTAAATTTTAGCACTGCAGGTAAATCGTTACGTAGCCATGAATGAATCAGTGACAGTATAATAACAAGAGTATCATATACGTAATCTCATGCGGATTACGTAGAGTTATATATATATGTATATATATATGAGGTGTATACCGACCTTGAGCCAAGATAACATCAGTTTTCTCGGAGGGAATTTGGATTTGCCTATTTGGTATCTGACAATGAGCGACCATATTAAACCGAGTATCAACTTCAGATTCCCATTGACGATGTCCACGTTACCTTGAAATATTACCAATTTTGAAAATCAGGTTAAGTTTCATTCGAAGGATACATAAACATACACTTGAGTAACCGATTTTATTTTACTTAGGACGTATCACGTATTAACTATACTTATTGGAAGTACACGCGCTCTGGCGCGTATCAACAATCAAAAATACTTTCAATTAAAAGCAGTTTATTGAAATCAATAAGTTACGTAAGCGTAAATAATATTTTTAAAAATTAATAAACTATTACAAACGTATAATCAAGCGTAACAATCTGTCAATCTGTAGTAATAAATCAACAAATGGAAACAACAAAACACGTAGATTCGGAAACTTAAAATTTCATTAGCTCGAGTAAGAGTTTACGCTTAAGTTTTGGACCTTTTTTATTGTTTATGTAATAAGCAATTGCCATTCCGAACTAAATATTATATGAGTTAATTACGCAACTTAATCATTTCTCTGGCTAAGTTGCCATCAAGTTTATTTTGCAAATTCGTTGCTCCGAAATGATTATTAAAATTAACAATCATCAGTAATTACCTATGTTAAAAAAATAACGACACATCAGAAGCTATTATTTTTTCCCATTTAAATGCAGTTTTTGTTTCTTAGAACTAGGTGTCATGTGCAGATAAATATGATTGTAATTAGATAATTTCATCAATTTGAAATTATTACAAACATTAACGTTTATATGTAGTATTCTTTAAAACTATCTATTTAATTAGAAAGTTAAATTTGATATTTCCCATATTCTTAATCCGAAAAAAGTTAATAACGTAAGGCTACCGTAACAGTACCCAATAGAATTATTTTATAAATAATAGTATATAATAATGAAATACATATACAATGATCCCATTTTCATATAAACTTTTAATGTACTTTTGATAATCAATGTACAATTATATTACCAATTTTTGTAATTTCATATATATTCTATGGTATACTACGAAAAAAACGGAAATAAGAATCTAAAGATTCGGTTCTGATAAGGCTATATATATAAAAGGTTTCTATCGAACGTGCATCATTTGTCCTTCAAGCTCAGATAGTTTAGACTCAGTAGCATTAAAATGAGCTATATATATAGGTATATTATGATTAATTTTAAATAATAAATTTTAAACAGTGGTATATTTCACGCAAGCTCATGTAATAATAAACTAAAAGATCCTGTGTATAAGATTATCACTTATTCATTGAATGACCATCTCAGGTAAGAGCTTGCGCTAAGTGTGCTTCAACAAGTTGTACGCGATAATTAAAATTTAAATAATTAAATTTTCACAGACCGTTTCTTTATCTTCGTATTTTTAAAAATATCTAATGTAAATATATATGCAAATAAAATGATAAAATTTCGAATAGTTTGCACGTTCCTTATGTCTTGATAGGAGGAGATAATAAAAAAAGTTGATTTAAAATACCGAAAAACCGTTTGGCAGAGTAGGGAGCGATAAGCGAGAGTTTAGATATACAAATACAGGTATATCTATACAGATGAAAAAATGGAAATCGTAGGGAAGGAGCGGCGTAGGCGGAATCTGTGTCACCTTCACCCAAACAATTTCTCTCCCGAGCCGAGCGAGTGTATAATAGGTAGACAGATGTGTCTGTGTCTACGCGGGCGCGTGTGTGTGTGCGTGGAGTGACCGAAGCGTAATACCGAAAACAAAACCCGCGATAGCGACGGTGCGCGGTTGTTCTCGCTCGCGTCGAAATTCCTTTCCTAATACGCTTACGTATTGCCCCGTAGTCCGTGGCCCGTAGGCAGGCAGGCAGGACGTACAAAGCGATTTGCATCGACCGATCACCGATACTCGAGGAACTCGCCGCTGGGAAGTGCGGGCGTATCGGTGAGCGGGGGAGCGCGGAGAGAAAGAGAGAAGAAACACGCGGAATTAGTCACACGTGACATCCCACGCGCAATGGCGGTTTGCGCAATCCCCCGATTCAACTCCAACGGTTCAACTGGACTCACCGATGTTGACGAGCTTGACGCCGTCGGCCTCGACGGCCTTGAGCGCGGTCGAGACGTTCTCGAGGTAATGGTGCTGGTTCACCGGGCTCGGGTTCCACCGGGCCAATCGCTTGCCGGTCAGCTGCTCGACCAGGGCGCACAGTCTCGTCCCGTCGCGGAAGTCATCCGCGAGATCGAGGACCGGACCGCACCTACACCCGCGCTCCGATTGCTTCAGGTGCTCGTTCACCCAGTTGCGGAAGGTGTTGGCTTGGATCTCCACCCAGAGATCCTCGTTCCCCTTGATCGGCATGCCTTTGGCGGCGGTCCCCTCGGCCGAGCGGGCCACGAGACCGACGAGCTCCGCCGGCTCGAGCTGCTCCCGTGGGGCCTGCATCCTGCTCCCTCGGTCTTTCGCCAGCAGACGCGCCGATCCTGTCCAAACAATCCACCGCTGCCTTTACTCGTGTCGTGCTTTGTGTCTTACTGTCTTGTTAGTTGTTGCCGCTCGCGGCTCGCTCCTGCCTCCTTGTGGTAGTGAGCAGTGCGCCCTCCCTAGTCCCTGGCCCCCTCCTACCACCTACCACCTGCCTCTTCTCTGCTTCCCTCTCGACGTCTCGACTTCTCGAGTCTCGGGCGGTCACCACTCGCCAAGTCGCCAGTCGCCGCGGCGATATAGCCTCCTACCACCAGCTTGGCCCCCACCGCAGGACATGTAGTGAATGTCGCCGGATACCGGATGATGTGCCAGTGCCACCGAGCCGATGTGCGTTGGCTTTTTCGAGTTGAGTAATTTCTTTCGCTCGGTGCATCGCGCGAGATGGACCGACCTTTTTTCTCATTTCTTCATCGGTTTCGATCTCTTCGTTGCAACAGGAAATCGTGGTTTACGTTCCTTCCTATCTTCTTTAGGCCGTTCGCCCGTGATTTATACACTTAACTATACTTACCCGCGCGTTATAACTTACAACCACTATTTTTTTAATCATTTTTTATTAACGCTACGCGACTACCATGACCGTCCATTGTAAATTACAATACCCGGTATATGCATGTAGTTCAAGTCTCTAGCCAGGAAAATATCTTCCTTTATACTTAGTTTCCCCATGGTTTTTGCGTATCCAAGTATAGCGATTTCTGATGCTATTGGTACCTTGCTGCAAATTTCTTTATCCAACTTTTGAGATTTATGCATTTTGTATTTTAAAAGCGTATACCAATACGTACTACAATATTACTTATACGAAAAATTAAAATAAACTTTCTAAACCTCAATCAATATAAGATAATAAACATTTTTTTAATTTCTAGTCTTTCTAAGCCCAGATACTATACCGAGTATTCCACTGCAGGTTTCTCT
This sequence comes from Theocolax elegans, assembly GCA_026168455.1. Taxonomy (NCBI): domain Eukaryota; kingdom Metazoa; phylum Arthropoda; class Insecta; order Hymenoptera; family Cerocephalidae; genus Theocolax; species Theocolax elegans. Next base: position 60,704,274 of record CM047427.1, read on the forward strand.
CAACGATTTTCTATTTTCTATTTTCTATTTTCTATCGATACGCGAATTTCAATCTATGTCTTATACGTGTGACCAATTGCGTCGTTAAAGAGTTTGTATTCTTAAAATAATTTTAATCTATTTTCTCGGTAATATAAATATGACAAAAGTTTCACTATGATTACTATATAATAAAAATTAATAAATCGTTTGATTAATTCTTTGTCTGATAAAGATAATATATTATTTAGTTGATTTTACGTGTAACAAATGAAGTATTTAGTTTTTCAGATTTATCCAAAATTTGGATTTTAATTTTAATCTTTAAGGAGCCGAAGATTCACGTTTAAGGTTTTCTTAATGGATATTTTCCCCACGCACATTAAATATTAATCTACTTTCCGAGAATAATTTAAATTTAGGTTTAAAATATATTTTAAAATAGCCATTTATGCTTCCCCGAATAATGGTACATTAATCGTGAAAAAAATGATAATTACAGGCTTTCTCATGTGAATACATAAAGATTTAACTAAAAAAATGATGATTTAGCAAACTCTTATTACCATACATAAATAAGTACCAATTTTTGCAAAAAATGTAAATTATTGTAACTAAATACAACATGCGATTAATTAAAAAACTTTATTAACATTCCTCCTTAACGCATACCTTACTTTTTGTTACGTGTATGCGCACAGAACCTTTAATATGAATAATATGGACACTTCTATTAATTTGTCCTTTTCTGCGCTTTTAATTGTTACCTATCTACGCATATTACAAGCGCTTAATACACATTGACTGTTGTATAATTCTTACAACACCATCTCACATTATTTCTCTTAAATGTTTATACTTTATTCCTTTATTGGTATATAAAAATGTATATATGATTATTATAGAAAGTTTTTAAATTTATTATTTATTTATCAATTGTTTCATATTATGAAACTTGACATTATTCTTATTAATCTCTTTTGAAATAAAAGTATCCGTTAAAGAATGAATAAACAATATAAAAATTAAATAGGAAAGGCAAATTATTAGTTAGTTCATAGCACGTGTAAATTCGATCGATATTGCATGTATCTTGAAGTGCAATGCTATTTTTTGAAACGCAAAAAGAAATATTTCAACTTTGGTAAGAAGTAATTGTAGACATGAGGTTGTCCGATTATTATTATTATTACTATATTTGTTGCAATTATCGAAATAATATATTCATCTCCTTTAAATAATAAAAGATGATCCATCGTATAATTGTATACGCGAGATAGTTTGTCGTGTATATTATTTTTAACATGCCTTGTATATATATGTATCATAGTAAAAGAAATCACAAAGAGATCCTTCCTGTTAAGAATTTTAGACGAGGTTAAACTATACGTGATTTTCGTTTGCCTATATAGAGATTGAATTGTTGCCTAAGTTAAACAAGTGCGACACTATTGAAGCACACGCACTTTTCTTTTTTACCTTTCTCACCGATCGACACGAAAAAACCTATTTCAAGAACTGATAATTATTATACGCGTACTTAAAATGACCATTTCTCTTATAAATCTGCTTGTGTAAATTTTATGTCGTACGTCCGATTACAATAATTTTCAAAGAACACCCGATATTGTTCATTTTTATGCCCTACTTACGAAATGTATTATTTGGGTACATTAATAATACCTTTTGTCCTTTGAGTACAAAGTAAAACAGTGAAGTATACCGACAGAATTGTCACAAAAGTTATATACCTAATGCAAGTAATTTTTCGTAAAGTATGCGTAAAGTTCTTCTTTGTGTTTATTATTTAACATGTAAAAAGTAACCCTAGCTTATGCATTGGTTCATAAGGTGCATAAAAATGCATTTCGTTTATAAACATTAACAAAAAGTCGAACATTGGAAATAAAAATTTGAATATGTGCCTGCATGCAGTCAAAATTCACACCCCAGAAACTTTATTATGGAATAATATAAGAAGAGGAGAAAATTCGCGGGCTTATAAGGTATATATGAAGCAAGACAGATCACGATTAAGCTAACATTTTGAAACATTACTTTGGATGCAGGAAACAACAAAATGCCTTGCTAATTATTGTAAAATTCAGTTAAATAATAGATAAAAATTAATTTCATTTAAATTTTCAATAAACAATTTTTATTATTATCTTATATTTTACTTATATATTTTTCATTATTTTATATTTTATTTTATTATTTATGTTTGATTAAAAAATTTTTTCAGGGCGGGGGAGAAGGGTGGCAAGTGCCCTGAGACTATAGGAACTACTATAAAAAATTTTTATTTCATCATATTCGAAAAACGATGAAATACAAAAATGTTCCACATATACCATCAAAAATTGTTATTTAAGGAGATGCCGGAGTTCACACAAAACCACACATACCGACATTTTCGTATTTCCGTTATTTATTTACTATTTTCGATATTTATTTAATCATTTTTATCATCGCGTATTTTCTGATTCATAAGCAAATAATGTGCAATGATAGCAATATTTAAATAAAATCAAAAACAAATTTAAATAACGAAAGTTGCAACACAGGAATTTGTAATTAGCTATGCGACATCCCCTTAAGGCACACCCGGTAAGTTCCGACTGAACTAAAAAGGATAATTATTCCATTTATTTAAAAAAATGCGCAATTGTATGTAAAATCCGAATACAGAACTGTACTAGATAATAAAATAATAAGTCATTCTTCAAAGTTTCAAGTCAATACAACAAAGATACCCTAAAAAATTTCTGCACCGCAAATGTACGATTCTCTGAGATTCTTTGGAGCAGAAATTTTTTAGGGTGTCTTTGTTGTATTGACTTGAAACTTTATAGAATGACTTTAGTGCTTCTATATTCGGGTTTTGCATAAAAATGCGTATTTTTTTAAATAAATGTAATAATTACCTTTTTTGGCTCGGTTGGTAATCCATTGGGTGAGCCACCCCCTTAAGAAAATAATAATTACATGAAAAATTAACTAATTTTTAATACAATTCATATAACATTCAACTTTTTTAATTACAGGTATTGAAATATTTGCATTGCAAAGATGCAATGAAACCAATGAAGTAATAAACTTAGAAGTGTCACTAACTATTTATAGATATTACATACACTAATATAATATCTCTTAAAATAATAGTATAAATCTCTTTATTTTTTCCAGTTATTTTGGATCTGTCTAGTAACTACTTAACTTCAAGCAAACCTTGATTTTTATTAATTTAAAAATTTGAATTAATCATACGAAAATTATTAAGTATTAATTTTATAATTCATACAAACACTTATAATTATTATAAATTAATATAGAAACTATCATTAAGGTCACATTCGAAAGTCTATTTATATTTAGAATCATGGGATTAATTCAAATTTTAAAGGATTTATGTTTTGTTTATAAATATAAATATATTATCAAAGATTAAAAAAATTTATGTCAGTTGAAATATACAATTACTAAAAATAATTATAGTATATTTTTGGGATGAGTCACAACTGTTCTTATAAGGTTAAAATATTTTTGTGAATTTTCAAATATTTTGTGGAATTTGTAACAGATAACTGCGATACTTAGGCACTGATATGTACATCGTATTTAAAGGTTAATACTTTCTCAATTATTAATTTTATATTTTAAATATGTCACATAAATAAATATATTTTGGTTTAATGATTTGTAACACATTTTACGTATTATTTCTTATCAAAAAGATTTATTACCTTTCAATTTTTAACATTACATTTTTGTGTAATATTAACGTACAAATCGCGGAATGCAAACAATTTTTCTTCTTCACGTTTTGCAGAGTAAAAAAATATTCTAGCAAAACAACGTGTTTCATAACACATGCGTAAAAATGTAAAAATATTACAAGTGCGTGTTTGTTATTCATAAACATTATGTTACTAACACGTTCAGTTGAACTTCTCACTATAACTAATCCCATGAAATGACTTGTATTACCCAAATATATATATTTGTTTATGTTAAATTAATATTAGACTTATCAAGTCCAAATTTTTGACTAGACACAATGTCTTATCAATAGATCAATTGGAAGATCAAGGTTTTGAAGACTTGTTCTTTGTTGATGTTAGTTTATACCTTGTACTCTGTAATAAATTGTAAGAACCGTATGAACAGAATTTACTAGATGCAAATGGAAAATAAAACGATCGAAATAGTGGGTGAGAGCTGAAACATAATAAAATCAAGGTTAACTGTCTATTAATCTATCAAAGACAAAATTAAGTTCATTGATATGTTTACCTTGATGCATCTAAAAATTTTGAAGACTTTAAAATAGTGAAACGATTTAGTTGTCGTGAGTAATTTGGTTCGAGTATTGTTTCTTTATCAAGATCTAAATCCATTATAAAATGGCATTTTTCCACATCAAACTAAAATTTATTAACCATTATTGTTAAGTATAATTCTAATGAAAAGCAAGTATTCAATATTTCTTGTAACTTACATATCGAGATGGTTCTTCTAAATTCATATCATTAAAATGAGGTTGAATTATGCTTGTAGCATTTTCACTTTCTGAGAACGCTTGAGGTAACTGCCCTTTAAATTCTGATTTTAAGTACTGTAGTTTCCAACTATATTTTAAATAAATTAATACAAATACATGGTTGTAAAGTAACGCATTATACTGTAAACTTTGTTGAAACTTACTTATTTGATGGGAAAAAGAAACTACTTGGAAATCGATACCATTCTTTCCCAACACAAAAATTTATAGTACTATCATTTGGTATCTGATTATTACCAAGTTTATTTACTTCTGTCATTATTTCCATTGGTGCATGATAACCTAATAAAAATAATATAACATGTTAGATGTGTTAACTGTTCGTACAAGGAGGTATATGTATTATGTGTGTATGCGTGTTCTTATCAAATAAAATTGTCATACCTTTATACAAAGTAAATGTCCTAGATAATCCAAAAAATCCACAAACAACTATAGCAGTCACCATGATATAAGTTGTATTTTGAAGATAATGGTTTGATAGTGGTAAACTACTCCATATTTTGGTTTTAATAAGAAAACATAACTTTTGGATAACATCAACGGTAATAGCACCATTTAAACAAATAAGTGGATATACAGGAAACAGAAACCGCTCTTCCTAAATGTAAATTGTCAAACATTTACTAACATAAGAAGAATATTTGCATGAAGACATTTAAATTATGAACTAACCTTGTGTGGTTGAATAAAGAAAACAATAAACCAAAGGTACATAGGAGCTAAAGAATATAAATATGGCAAACATCGGGAATGTCTTGGTTTAGCAGGAACAAAACACCAAGCTAAAAACTAAGTTTTTTCTTATTAATATACATAATTAAATCTAATAAATATGTAATTAAAATATTCTAATATAATTAGAAACTTACTAAAAATATAGGAGTAAAGAGTGCTCCTATAAATATAAAATTAAAATTAAGAAATCCGTTGATTAGATAAAAGGTAAATGGTTCAGTCCCATAAAGGTTTGGTCCATGAGTTGTAAAAATATTGTACATAATAATATTGAAAGGTGCAATAACCAGTTTGCCATAATACATGGAATCTATCCAAATCATAGGTAATAAAATTACAGTAGCTGATATAATAACCCATTTAATGAAATTTAACCATTCTTTTCTGCGAAACAGCATTTCTATTGCAATTGGCAGTCTGTAATTAAAACATAACTTTATTAGAACAAATTTAATGAGTTTATACTTATAAAATATATTAAAGATTCATTACCCGAGTAATGCTGCAAATGGCCAGCCAAGTAGGGTAGAAATTGCTGTAGCAAAGATAGCAAGTTCATATTTACGTCCATACCAAGCAGCTATTCCAACTGTACTAAAGTACCTAACAATATAAGAAAAAAGTAAGTAACATGTATATTCTCAAATGCATACTTCAATATATAAATAGAAATAATTTATTACATTGAGAAGGATGATGGCAAAAATGCAGCACTAGAAATAAACATTCCAGTACTAAGAATAAGGAAAGCAAGAGTCAGTCTTGCAATATGCACACCAAACTCACGACACACATTTCTGAAATTATATTACAAATATAATATGTTACCATGTAATAATTGTGATAAGGATTATAAATATAAATCTATTTAAACTAACTTATAAAAATAGACTTCCACAAGTGCACATCCTACCGAGAGTGAACATCGAATAAAATAAAAAACATGAACTGGATTTGGTTCTAATAAATAACAATACAACTTGGCAGGCACCATGTGTATCAATAAATATGTATAAGATCGTAATGCATACTGAGGGCTATATTCCCAAGTTTGTTGACCATTTCTGTAGAGGAGAAAGTGGCCCTGAAAAGATATAAATTTTACAATATATAGAATTATAATTTATAATTTAGGAATTAAATATTTAACATATTTAATAGATAGAATAAGATTTATAAATTTTTAATAATTTTAGTATCAATTTATATTTGTGATAGTGGGTAAGGTAGATAAAATTAAATATGTTAAAAATAAATAGAAGATTTACCGGTTCCCAATAATTGAATGTTTCATCACAATCAGTTATATGACTCCAAATAAATGAGCAGAATCTAGCTAATAGTAAAAATTTGAAGGCAGTATCGCCTCCAGGATAAACAAGTCCCATGTTGTCCGAAAGAGATACATCTTCAGACTTTTCTTGAGATCTAATAAGCAATATAGTTTAATAATGCAATGACCACTAGGATTTAATAAAATATTCACACTTACTTAAATGATTTTTTTCCATTGTTTCGTTTGGTGTCCTTTTTTACAAGTACAGTATTGCGTTGACGTTGTTTAGGTGCCATATGACTAGAAATTCGCATGAAGCTAAAACCATAGAGATGACATAAAAATCACCAAGCCTGTCATCAATCTTTAACAAGGTGACGATATAATTTGTTAATTTCGAAAATCTTGTGTGCTTAACTACATAATAAATAATGTTTTTGACTAAGAGGTTGGTATGTCAAACCGGCAACGATGGCGATTTAATTCGATGTCAGCTGTCGAAAACTTCATATCTTAAAAAAAGCTCCGTAAACTATGCAATAAAAGTGTAAAATTTGAATTTATAAAAATGCTATTAAATGCGTAATCGTAAACAGGATTAGCAATTTAAACTAAAAAAACTGCGTTTATCGCCGTTTACGAAAAAATAATTAAAATCCAAAATGCTTGCGACTGGACTAAGAATATTAATATTTCTGCATGTAAGCTCAAAATATAACAAAGTACTATACACTGATCGTTTGCAATTTGATTGAGAATTGTAAAAATATATTAGTTAAATCTACAAAAGCAATGTTTAAATATAAATATTAATATTTCAATTGTATTGCATGCACCGCATGTGGGATGAGTTCCGTGTTCCATCATTCCGGTGTCTCCCGCCACTTTATTTAAATGCAGTACAAAGACTTTTATTGCTTATCGCAATATATGTTTTTAGAATTTAGTTAATCTGCGGAATCGTTAGAAGGTTAAAAAAATACATCCATATAAGCGTGGGCTTCTTTGGTTTTAGAGATAATACTTGCTTTTTTAATTTGCTCAAACCGGTGTAATATGTATTATAATTATATAGCCGGTATTATAATATGAATAATTATTTCATTAAAAAATGTTAAATTAGGGGAGACTGGGGTATTTTTGAACAGGGGCATTTTTGAACTTTTTGAATAGCTCCTTGATATCGTAATATTTATGCTATAATAAGACGGTTTCTTTAAGGGGGTTCATACTCAATTTTTTATGATTAATTAATAAAAAAGTAGAACAGTCTGTGAAAAAATAAGAGAAGAGGCGCCTTCGTTTATTGACAATCTAACTGTGTGCTGAATTTTAGATTAAAATATTATTGCGTTTTTGAGAAAATTCTTACCAAAAATATCAAATCTTTTCACCTCGTTGAGGTTAGGTTCACATTTTTGGTAAGACTTTTCTCAAAAACGCAATATAATTTTAATCTGAAATTCAGCACACAGTTAGATTGTCAATAAACGAAGGCGCCTCTTCTCGTATTTTTTCGCATACTGTTTTATTTACAAATTTATTACTAATAACCACGTATGCCGATAAGGTAGGGAGGATAAATATTGACTATGGCACTCCGTTAAATAAAAGCTATTATCTAAAATCCCTCATATACAAGAGCAATCTCGAATTATTAATTAAAACTCAAAAAAGATTACTCAAGATCATTAGTAAAAATACCTTCTTAACAAGCAATAACCCAATAAGACTGGAACAATCCTTTGCTCATGAAGCATTAGTTTTCCATTATTATAAACTAAGTGATATGTTTAAACAAAGAACTATTAATACTAGAAATAAAAGCATACCTTTACCTAAAATAACTAAATCTATAAGTAATAAAAATAGTTACATTGTAGCTATAAGACTATTTAATGATTTACCTAATGAATTGAAAGTATTATCAACAAGTAGACCAAACATAAGATTTAGAATTAAAGAGTGGATTAAGGCAAACACATGAAACTAAATAACATGGAAAAAATTAATTGTATTGAAGTAAAAAGTATATTGTATAAGCTAGTTAATCAAGTAAACAATGGTTTAGTTGAGTATACAAATCCTGCATTGGAAGTCCGGCAGGATGCTTTTTTGCTTAGCAAATTGTTTCTTGACACTAGAACATATATTTGTGCAAATAACTTATGTTTTTTAAATAACAATAGATCACACGCGGCGTATCTCAAAATATATTTGGAAAACAAATGATTAATAAAATGGATAAAACCAATTTAAACAATATAATTGAATTAGCTAATGAAACAAAAAATACATGTAAATTCGAAGTTGATAATAATTCAGGTACGACATAGCGAATAGTAAGAAGTGTAGAGAGGGTTAAAACATCTATCATACATCTAAAAGTTATCTAAAAATGTGCTTCAGATTTTAAATACATAAAATTTGTGAAAGAATCAGTAAGCTTGAAAAAAGAAATAAATGAATAAGAAAAATATTTACCTATTGAAACAGTTTTTTCTAAAATAGACACTATAGCGAATGAAAATAGTAAAAGAATGAAAGTTGATAATTTTACAGAAAAAAAGGTATTACAACATAATGCCATTCGTATGTCTTACGGTGACCTTAACTACATTAGATGTAATAAAGCAACTTTTTATTTTGATAGAGGAATAAGAGGAAAGCAAATTTTTACAAATTCTTTGGTAGAATTAACGATTGCTTTAACGAGTCAATTTGATTGTCTAATTGCACAACTCCATGGAGTCACATTTTTAACTCATATTTACTTTATATAAATTTTTCTTCTGACATAAATAGTTTTAATTGGTTTCAAATATTGCGCGTTTTATAATTTTCTGGATTACCGATTTCCATTTACTTAGTTAACTATATAGGTTTCTATATTATCGATCATTTTTCTAGTCATATTTATGTTTGAATTTAAATTGTTTTCAGTCGTATACAGTTTTCACAGTGAATGTTTCGTTCCGTGTATAATTTATATTGTTTTCTGTTGTGATATTTGGAATTGTTTGTTTACTAGTTTAATTTATTTAAATTATTTAATTTTACTTAATTTATTTAATTTTCGAGTTTTAATTGACTATTAATTGTAATTAAAATGAAAAGGAAGAAAAAATGTGACTCTTATTGCTTTCCAACTTCTGTGAGTGTTTATATATCATTTACAAACTATTGTTTACGCTGGAAACAATAGTAGGGCGCCATCCAGTGGCTATTTACAATCAATAAGTATACCATCGGCCGTCGGTAAGGTAGTACTCGCTACAATATATATATATATATATATAATTTATGATGACAATATTATATTTTATTATTAGTAAGGGACAAATGATTAACGAATATGCGACAGATCAAAATTAAATTTTAATCTTTTATTAACATTAAATACTTACGAAAGCTGCTGCACTTAGCTCGGGCTAGATTGCGCATGCGCATTATGCTTGCATCTTGGGAGTCGTGCAGTTTTTACTGTTTTTATCGATTTGCATGAAAACTAATAATTATTATCAATAAATTGAAATTGTACAAATTAAAGAAAAAAATGTTCAATTTTTCTATGCATTTTAATGGTTCAGAAACCTTATAGGAGTCAAGTTACACGTGTTTAAACATTTTGTATTTGACCAGATTTTCAATATTTTTTTTCTGCCAAACATAGAACTGTACAAATTTAATAAATATTATTAATGAACTGTACAATTAGGGCCCTATCGATGTATATATTTTTTTTTTACAATATCATATATTTCACGGCTGGGAGGGGGGTGGTTGTCAGCTGTCGAAAACTTCATATCTTAAAAAAAGCTCCGTAAACTATGCAATAAAAGTGTAAAATTTGAATTTATAAAAATGCTATTAAATGCGTAATCGTAAACAGGATTAGCAATTTAAACTAAAAAAACTGCGTTTATCGCCGTTTACGAAAAAATAATTAAAATCCAAAATGCTTGCGACTGGACTAAGAATATTAATATTTCTGCATGTAAGCTCAAAATATAACAAAGTACTATACACTGATCGTTTGCAATTTGATTGAGAATTGTAAAAATATATTAGTTAAATCTACAAAAGCAATGTTTAAATATAAATATTAATATTTCAATTGTATTGCATGCACCGCATGTGGGATGAGTTCCGTGTTCCATCATTCCGGTGTCTCCCGCCACTTTATTTAAATGCAGTACAAAGACTTTTATTGCTTATCGCAATATATGTTTTTAGAATTTAGTTAATCTGCGGAATCGTTAGAAGGTTAAAAAAATACATCCATATAAGCGTGGGCTTCTTTGGTTTTAGAGATAATACTTGCTTTTTTAATTTGCTTAAACCGGTGTAATATGTATTATAATTATATAGCCGGTATTATAATATGAATAATTATTTCATTAAAAAATGTTAAATTAGGGGAGACTGGGGTATTTTTGAACAGGGGCATTTTTGAACTTTTTGAATAGCTCCTTGATATCGTAATATTTATGCTATAATAAGACGGTTTCTTTAAATAAAAGCTATTATCTAAAATCCCTCATATACAAGAGCAATCTCGAATTGTTAATTAAAACTCAAAAAAGATTACTCAAGATCATTAGTAAAAATATCTTCTTAACAAGCAATAACCCAATAAGACTGGAACAATCCTTTGCTCATGAAGCATTAGTTTTCCATTATTATAAACTAAGTGATATGTTTAAACAAAGAACTATTAATACTAGAAATAAAAGCATACCTTTACCTAAAATAACTAAATCTATAAGTAATAAAAATAGTTACATTTTTATCTATAAGACTATTTAATGATTTACCTAATGAATTGAAAGTATTATCAACAAGTAGACCAAACATAAGATTTAGAATTAAAGAGTGGATTAAGGCAAACACATGAAACTAAATAACATGGAAAAAATTAATTGTATTGAATTAAAAAGCATATTGAATAAGCTAGTTAATCAAGTAAACAATGGTCTAGTTGAGTATACAAATCCTGCATTGGAAGTCCGGCAGGATGCTGTTTTGCTTAGCAAATTGTTTCTTGACACTAGAACATATATTTGTGCAAATAACTTATGTTTTTTAAATAACAATAGATCACACGCGGCGTATCGCAAAATATATTTGGAAAAAAAATGATTAATAAAATGGATAAAACCAATTTAAACAATATAATTGAATTAGCTAATGAAATAAAAAATACATGCAAATTCGAAGTTGATAATAATTCAGGTACGACATAGCGAATAGTAAGAAGTGTAGAGAGGCTTAAAACATCTATCATACATCTAAAAGTTATCTAAAAATGTGCTTCAGATTTTAAATACATAAAATTTGTGAAAGAATCAGTAAGCTTGAAAAAAGAAAACCTATTGAAACAGTTTTTTCTAAAATATACACTATAGCGAATGAAAATAGTAAAAGAATGAAAGTTGATAATTTTACAGAAAAAAAGGTATTACAACATAATGCCATTCGTATGTCTTACGGTGACCTTAACTACATTAGATGTAATAAAGCAATTTTTTATTTTGATAGAGGAATAAGAGGAAAGCAAATTTTTACAAATTCTGTTTACCCTCTAAAACAACAGCCTTCTTATAAGGATCTAGTAGTTATTGATGACATAGTTTTTACATCTACTTGTAAATGTGATTCCTCTAATCAACATAAAGAAATGTTTCCCCACTTTAGAGTTACTTGTGCGGTAGGACTTATTGTTCGGCTAGATTAAACAACATAGAGAAAATTATTTTTGCGAGAGACCGAAATGCATCAACTGAGAGTTTTACGACAGCTAGAGCCATGTAAATCAAATATTGGTAGTGGGGAATTCACACTGTTAAGTATACTAGTTATACTTCATGTGGTGATGGTTTCACTACTTTTATTTATTTTGAGTTTTATTTAAGTAAGCTTAAAGTTAGCTTAAACTTTAGTTATAAGTCTAGTATTATGTAGTATTAAGCAGTTTTAAGTATGCCAAACCTACGCACAGATAAACATGTTTTATCTCTGTAGGAGTTACGGTATTGTCAAATGTTTGTAATTTTTGTTCTGGTTTAATAATAATAATAATAATAATAATAAAAATAATTTTTGATGCATTTAGATTCATTTTTCGAAAATAACTCTGCTTTAAATGATTCCTTGTATTTATTTATTGTTGTTGTGATATACAAAATAACATGGAAACAAATTTCTCACGTGATATTCACGTGAATATCATGTAATTTTCACGTGCGTTACTGAAATTTCAAATATAATAATAAAATAAATGTCCCTTAACGTTAAATATATTTTAAAATAATTACAAATTTATTATAAATAGAAAAATTAGCAATAAATAGAAGTAATTTTCGAAAAATTAACTACGATTTTATTTCATTATTGTATTTGGTACAGGAATTATATACATTGCATTATTGATATTGATAAATATACAAGGTTTCAAAATTTTGTTTGTATGTATACAACGATTTTCCGAAATATCTATTATTTTTCTTACAATACTACAGTATTTATTGGGTCTTATTTGAGTTATTTGGCATTCTGTTAATTCGGTTTTATTGACAAGGTCGACAAAGAAATTAAATATTTTGATAAACTGAACATCAGAAAGTTGGGCATAAGAATTACATGATCTTTGTTAAGTTTTTCTAAAGTTGTAAATAAGCATCCACGAATGATGATTTTTGAAAATAATACTGAATCTTTCGGTAATCCTACATTAAATTAAGCAGGATCCCGTTTTGGACGTTCTCCAGTTCTTACTTTACTTTACTTTTTACTTTTTACGAAAAATCCTATATTAAATTAAGGAGGATCCCGTTTTGGACGTTCTCCGGATCTCCGGTCCTCTGGTTTTGAAATGTAACTATTTTATTCTTAATTAGATCAGCTTTATGAATCTAAAAAATTTTTTTTCACAGTTAGACAGGATGGCAAGTAGATTTCCCAGTAGACGATGCGAAGATGACCTCGAGGTCACCCTGATCACCTGGACATAGTCTCCAAGAAGCGACACTTTTTTTTTCATATTCAGACATTTTAACATGCAGGCTTTCCAGTAGATGATGTCCGGATGACCTAGATGTTAGCTAGATTCTTACTTTTAGTTTTAATTTGATAACTAGCCAAATTGCTCACTTTGCTCGCAGTTAAATATTATTGTTCACATAATATTTCTTTACCATCAAATTACAATATAATGTAATATTCAAAAAATTATTTTTTGAAAACTATTTATTAATGTAATTTATAGTACTAGTAATTAAATAAATATTACAATTATATAATTTGTTGGGATAAATCCGTAATAACTAATAAAAGAATGATCATTTTTACTATTTATATCAATAACAATTTTTGTTATTCTCAATAATCAATTCTAATCTTATATTTACATTAATACCTGATAAACTGTGTATAATTCAAAATAGATCGATTCATATTAATAAATTATTAATTATAACATTCTAATTAGAATTTAAAATACCACATGTACTAGGATGACAAATATTAGAAGTTCAAATAGAAATAACGATTTGTTTTTACAATTTTTGATATATTGTTTTGTATACACACACACACACACACACACACACACACACACACACACACACACAGATATATATATATCCCCATTAAAAAATCTCACTGGAGATCTCAGATCAAATCCCAGGTAAAATCTCATACCAAAAACTCATTTCAGCAATTTTCCGTTCATTACACGTTTCAAACCTTTTTCTGTCGATTGATAACTCGCACTCTATCACGCTCTCCCTCATTCTCTCTCTGGCTCTCTACCTCTCTCTCACTCTCCCTCTCTCTCTCTTTCTCTCACTCATTCTCTATAGACTATATATGTCTAACCGATAAAGATATAGTTACCTCTTTTGAGCAAGTCAGTTACCCGGGCATCTCTGATCATGATTGCTTGCTACCTTGACATACGACTTGCCTGTGAATACGCAGGCAACTACGTTTATTGCACGATAGCTTGGTGACCGTGATATGGCAGCGTTTACTGCTGATTTGTCGTCGATGGATTGGTCTGAACTTTTGCACTCTCAGGATGTCAATTTTAAGGTACAGCTTTATGAAAGAAAACTTCTTGAAGTGTATGATGCGCACGCCCCGTTTAAGACTTTTAAAGTTAAGTCGAGACCATGTCCTTGGATCTCACATGCAATTAGGTGTCTAATCCGTCAGCGTAACAAGGCATGGAGAAGTTACAAGCGTTCAGGTAGCAGCGATAATTGTATTGCATACAAGACGCTCCGTAATAGAGTGCAAACTGTCATCAGAAATGCCATGCATAATTATTATAAAAGAAAACTGAATGAGTCTGTTGGTACTTCCAACATGTGGAAAATTGTTCAGCGAATAGGACTGCGAACATCACGTACTGAAATAAAAAACTTACCGGTTCAGCCCGGCCAGCTGAATCAGCATTCTACAAAATCCTACCTCTCTTGTAGACCGCAGATAGTAAAAACGTCTAATAGTGAGGTTAGTGAACCATTGACGAAAGTAAGGGGAGTCCCTCAGGGCTCAATCCTTGGTCCTCTGCTATTTATTTTGTTCATAAATGACTTGCCGGCTTGTCTGGTTGATTGTGCGTATTACATCTATGCGGATGATTTTGCTGTGTATGTTCGTGGACACTTTAACGATATTCCCTCAATCGTGGACAGGGTTAATCAAAACTTGCAGCGTATCGATTATTGGGCAGTGAATAATGGCCTTAGTATAAATACAAAGAAGACTAGTACTATTTGGCTGGGCTCACGAGGGTATATAAATCGCCTAAACAATATGATCACACCGGAGGTTAAAATAGGTGAAGAAAAGATTAGCATTTGTTCCACTCTTAAGATTCTTGGTGTTATGTTTGATTCTACCCTCTCGTGGCGTGAACAATGCACGATTACTGCTAAGAAGTTTTATGCAGTTCTTTTTCGTCTGAAGAAGCATGGATCTTCACTGCCGAACAGTGTGAAGTCGACATTGGTCAAGACATTGGTTCTCCCCTACTTGGAGTACTGCCCAGGTCTTCTTCTCGACCTTTCTGGTGAGCTGGTACTAAAATTGTCCAGATGTAAAAATGCTGCTCTTCGTTTTGTCGCTGGTTTGAGAAAGTTCGACCATGTTACACCTGTGTACAAGGATCTTAAACACCTTACTTTTGCCGACAGACGTGACTACTTATGTTTATGTGCTCTCGTTAAAATCCTGAACTCTGACCAGCTCTCGTATTTGCGAGAAGTTCTGCAGTTTCGTCCGGTAGGCAAATACGGCGCAAGACGCGATTCTGAATTTGACTTGAGCATTACACACGCAAATACGGAATGCTACAGAAATTCTTTTCTAATTTCTGTAGCACGTCTGTGGAACAAGTTACCAGACGATCTACGCCGCTGTTACAAGTCAGTGCGCTTTAAAAAAATGCTGCTCGGCTTTATGTCGACTTAGGATACTACGAGTGCAGTGAATTATCAGTATTATATTTATATTATATTTTATTTTATCAATTGTACACTATTATTAATGTTATCGTGTTATGTTTATATATGTGGCATTATTTTAAGGGGATGTCGGAGCTATAGCCTCCATCAAAAGCCGCTCGATCTCTCGGTTTCGAGTGGCGCTGTAGTCAGGTGTCGATTTCTACGATAAACGTACTTAAAACATAAATTATAAATTTTACAGCTACATAGAGCTGTTGAAAGATACTTTCCCCCCTAGCTATAACTAAAATTAAGGTAATTGTAATATTACTCTTGGCAGTAAATGTTTATTTTTTTAAAGAAATGTGAAATACGTTGCGTGTAGCATTACGGCAGATATAGATTCATTGAATATGAGACGTATTTCACATTTCTTTAAAAAAATAAACATTTGCTTCCAAGAGTAATATTATAATTACCTTAAGTTTAGTCATAGCTAGGGGGGAAAGTATCTTTCAACAGCTCTATGTAGCTGTAAAATTTATAATTTATGTTTTAAGTACGTTTATCGTAGAAATCGACACCTGACTACAGCGCCATTCGAAACCGAGAGATCGAGCGGCTTTTGATGGAGGCTATAGCTCCGACATCCCCTTAAGCTCATTTTACTAGTTAACAGTTTTTTATGCTACCTGATTCTATTCAATTGTAATATATTTTATTTTATTATATTTCATCATATTATTATATTATATTTTAAAATGTTTTATTCTTATGTATTATATAAATCAAATGTCTGCGGAGCGCTATGCGCTCGGTTTATAAAAATTATATGTATATTTATAATTTTGTGTTTGTGTATTTATAATTTTGTGCGGCTATCTAGAGCCATGAGCCCTTTGTCGCACAATAAAGTTTATTCAATTCAATTCTCTCTCTCTCTCAGTCTCTCACTCTCTCTGTAACTCATTCTCACTCACTCTCTCTTTATATTTTATATTGTTATTGTTATGTTTACTTTACTGTTTTTATTTTTTTATTGTTATTATATTTTTATTCTATTTCTATATTGTTATTATTTTCACTTATTTATTCAATTATCTATTTATATGTTTATCTGTGTATTTATGATCTCATGTTACTTTGTTATCTGTTCTCTAGCGTGATGAGTATTTTGTTTTGATTACTTTATATTTACGCTGTATTTTATTTTATTTTAGTTTATTTGTTACTGCGCAGATTATATTCATAATATGTATACAAGGATTTTTCCTCGTAATACCAAATAAAGTTTCTATCTATCTCATTCTCTCTCTCATTCTCTCATTCACTCTCTAACTCTCTTCCTCAATCTCTCTCTCTCTCCCTCACACTCCCTCATTCTTACTCACTCTCACTCTCACAATCACTCATTTCTCTCTCTCTCTCTAATTCTCTCTCTTTCTCTCTCATTTTCACTATCTGCCTATGTGACTCTCTATCTCTTCCTCTGACTGTCATTCTCTCTCACGCCAAGATGATATTTGTCGGACGGAAGGACGGACATCATAACTTATCGTTTTTTTTTAATATCAGTTAATAATTATAATAATAATTCTTGATACATTAACGATTGATTTAACGAGTCACTTATAATTCTTATGCACAACGTTTCGGAAACATTTTTGTCTCCCTTTTCAGGTGCAAGCCTTTATTAAATAAAATTTGTGTACAATTAATGTTTACAATCACCTTTGACAATATTAAATTAAACCTGAAGAGGGAGACAAAAATGTTTCCGAAACGTTGTGCATAGGAATTATAAGTGACTCGTTAAATCAGTCGTTAATGTATCAAGAAATATACTTCAATATGAGTGAATGTAAGAAATATAATAATAATTTTTTATCAGTAATATGAAGCATTAACTTATGTAACACATATTTATCATAAAATATATATGCTTTAAGTATTTTTCACAAGAATTGGGGAGTTTTTACAAAATTGCTCAAAAAGATAACTTTAATATAATGTAGATTTTCAGTTATACTCATAGTTAGCGATCTCAAAAACCCCTATATACATCAAATTTGGCATTTTTTGAGCAAAATGATTTATAACTTTTTTAAAAAGAATTTGACACTAATGCTCACAACGACATTCGTAAGAGCAGAAAGAATACTTTGGAAATGTGTATTGATCAATTTTTTTAATTAATTTTTATCATTATATTTAACATTCAAGAACGTATTAAAAAAGTGTTCATATGGGCCGAAAAAGGTTAAGTGGCGCAATTTCTCATTACTTAAGATTATGAACTATGCATTATTATTTAGTATTTATAAATAGAATATTAATTTATATTAATTATATTTAGTTCACTAAATTAATTTGTTTTTAACCAACACTAAATTTTTTATGTTCTTTCAACGATCTACTTCTTACTTTTGATACTTTTCTTTTTTTAAACCTTTTACGCCCAAATTTTCCTGTTCAAAAATATAGAAATGTATTAATTCCACATTGTTATTATTAATTAATTAATAGAAAAAACTAAGAAAAATCATTTTTCATTATAATCTGTTTCAACAAATTGTGACTAAAAAATTTATAATTTATGTTTTAAGTACGTTTATCGTAGAAATCGACACCTGACTACAGCGCCATTCGAAACCGAGAGATCGAGCGGCTTTTGATGGAGGCTATAGCCCGACATCCCCTTAAGCTCATTTTACTAGTTAACAGTTTTTTATGCTACCTGATTCTATTCAATTGTAATATATTTTATTTTATTATATTTCATCATATTATTATATTATATTTTAAAATGTTTTATTCTTATGCATTATAAATCAAATGTCTGCGGAGCGCTATGCGCTCGGTTTATAAAAATTATATGTATATTTATAATTTTGTGTTTGTGTATTTATAATTTTGTGCGGCTATCTAGAGCCATGAGCCCTTTGTCGCACAATAAAGTTTATTCAATTCAATTCTCTCTCTCTCTCAGTCTCTCACTCTCTCTGTAACTCATTCTCACTCACTCTCTCTTTATATTTTATATTGTTATTGTTATGTTTACTTTACTGTTTTTATTTTTTTATTGTTATTATATTTTTATTCTATTTCTATATTGTTATTATTTTCACTTATTTATTCAATTATCTATTTATATGTTTATCTGTGTATTTATGATCTCATGTTACTTTGTTATCTGTTCTCTAGCGTGATGAGTATTTTGTTTTGATTACTTTATATTTACGCTGTATTTTATTTTATTTTAGTTTATTTGTTACTGCGCAGATTATATTCATAATATGTATACAAGGATTTTTCCTCGTAATACCAAATAAAGTTTCTATCTATCTCATTCTCTCTCTCATTCTCTCATTCACTCTCTAACTCTCTTCCTCAATCTCTCTCTCTCTCCCTCACACTCCCTCATTCTTACTCACTCTCACTCTCACAATCACTCATTTTCTCTCTCTCTCTCTAATTCTCTCTCTTTCTCTCTCATTTTCACTATCTGCCTATGTGACTCTCTATCTCTTCCTCTGACTGTCATTCTCTCTCACGCCAAGATGATATTTGTCGGACGGAAGGACGGACATCATAACTTATCGTTTTTTTTTAATATCAGTTAATAATTATAATAATAATTCTTGATACATTAACGATTGATTTAACGAGTCACTTATAATTCTTATGCACAACGTTTCGGAAACATTTTTGTCTCCCTTTTCAGGTGCAAGCCTTTATTAAATAAAATTTGTGTACAATTAATGTTTACAATCACCTTTGACAATATTAAATTAAACCTGAAGAGGGAGACAAAAATGTTTCCGAAACGTTGTGCATAGGAATTATAAGTGACTCGTTAAATCAGTCGTTAATGTATCAAGAAATATACTTCAATATGAGTGAATGTAAGAAATATAATAATAATTTTTTATCAGTAATATGAAGCATTAACTTATGTAACACATATTTATCATAAAATATATATGCTTTAAGTATTTTTCACAAGAATTGGGGAGTTTTTACAAAATTGCTCAAAAAGATAACTTTAATATAATGTAGATTTTCAGTTATACTCATAGTTAGCGATCTCAAAAACCCCTATATACATCAAATTTGGCATTTTTTTGAGCAAAATGATTTATAACTTTTTTTAAAAAGAATTTGACACTAATGCTCACAACGACATTCGTAAGAGCAGAAAGAATACTTTGGAAATGTGTATTGATCAATTTTTTTAATTAATTTTTTATCATTATATTTAACATTCAAGAACGTATTAAAAAAGTGTTCATATGGGCCGAAAAAGGTTAAGTGGCGCAATTTCTCATTACTTAAGATTATGAACTATGCATTATTATTTAGTATTTATAAATAGAATATTAAATTTATATTAATTATATTTAGTTCACTAAATTAATTTGTTTTTAACCAACACACTAAATTTTTTACGTTCTTTCAACGATCTACTTCTTACTTTTGATACTTTTCTTTTTTTAAACCTTTTACGCCCAAATTCTTCCTGTTCAAAAATATACAAATGTATTAATACCACATTGTTAGTTATTAATTAATTAATAGAAAAAACTAAGAAAAATCATTTTTCATTATAATCTGTTTCAACAAATTGTGACTAAAAAATTTATTTTTTTATTTTTGCATGTGGTGTATTAGAGCTTAATTGATATATAATTATCTAAAAATAGAGACAAAATACTCTTAAGATATCATATAATAATATGAGTACAATATTATAGAATTAAATGATTTATGAGTATTTCTAAAAAATTGACATTTCCGAAAAATTTGTCAATTTTAGTTTTTTACCGATAAAAAAAATTCTAAAAATATTTAAAAAATATTTTTTTTAATCAAGAAAGTAGACACTATAATCTTTCAATTACGATATTGTGAGTTAAAAAATATTCGTTAAAATATTATTTGCGATTTATCAAATTGTGTTATATGAGAGTAACGCAGAGCGTAAAAGGGTTAAATTTATTTGGTTACCCGTAATTTTCCTGCTACCGTTAAAAAGTACAAGTATTTAACTTTATACCTCATTTTTACATTAATCTATGCAGAGTTTCTGTACATTCAAGCTTTAATTTAAAAAAAATTGACTTCCTTACGATAATTTTTACCTAAAGTATTAATATTCGAATTTGCGTCTTTTTTGGCCAAAATTAAGTATTGCGCTAATTTTATTTGCAATACATATTTTTAAATGAATAAAATACGTAAATTTATAGATTTTTTGCAGATAATCGTGTTTTTGAGCTTTACACCATATTTGGATACTACAAATCATTGGATCTAGTGGCATATGGCTATACTAAATAATAAAATGGTGACCACCAAAATAGACATGTTTGCTCATAATAAAATTTAATAAGGGTACACTTTGCAAATACATTTAAATTATACTAATTAATCTACCAGTTTAGTATAAGCATTTATGTTTCCAAATCCAACGATTTAACACGAACTGAATAAGGTATTACGCTCGACAACATGATTACTTGCAAAAAATTCTCAATTTTTTCGCATTTTAATTTGCTTAAACAATTGTGTTGCATAAACGGATACATATATCGTAAATATGTCCGAATTTCGAAAAACACGGAAAAAATTCATCAGAAATGATATTTTCAAATGGATCCGTTGATTTTTCCTTTAAGAAGCAGATCATTAAAAAAAACAATTTGGGGCGTTTTGGTTAAAACTGCTTTTTATAAATACTATTATTACTAATTTATATTTAATTTTTTTCAGCTTTACAAAAAGGATTCATAAAAAATTTAAAAACATCGTTTAGAAAAATTAAAAAATTACAATAATTATTAATCAATTTGAATAAATTATTAGAATTATTATTATAACAGTGAATCCTTTTGTAGAATAAACCGTTTTTTATAATGGGTTTGACAGAAGAACAAAAATTAATTGTAAAAGGCACTGGATCATATAGTGGCGATGCTTCTATGTTAAATGATGAGCACATATTCGAATTTAATAAAATTCTCAAATTATGTACTCCATTCAATATGCAAGCAACTATTTTGATTCCAAAACCATATAATATTAAATCAGTTCCAATAAATAAAGAATACATTCAATTATTATTTTCTGGAAATTATGAGAAAGGGCATTGGATTTGTATGTATTACAATAATGGAACGGTACACATTTATGATAGTTTCAATGCTAAATGTTTGCAAGATGAACATAAAATTTATATCAATAGATTATTTCCAGATACTCGACAATTAAAAATTGTTTTTGAAACAGTACAATTTCAAAGTAATAGCTATGAATGCGGAATTTTCGCAATAGCTTTTGCTGTCTCTATTGTATTTAATTTATGCCCATGCAATTTAAATTTCGATATTTCCCAAATGTTTACATTTACTAAAAATATACGAAACACGTAATATTATAATGTTTCCAGTTTTACAAAGTATTAATTATAACGTTTTAATAATACCAATCAAAAGAAACGTCATTCATAGTTATAATTTTAATAAAAAAAGAACTGAATTTCAATGCAGCAGAAACGAATATAATAGAACAAAATTTTGAACAAAAATTAATCTTTGAACAACAAAAAATAATGAACTTACATAATGCAGATAAAATATAGTTTGTGTTGATCCTATTACTCCAATGGAAATAGACTATGAAATCCCAACTTATAGTTCTCTTTGTCATGAAAACAAAACTAAACAATTAAATGATATAGAAGAAAAGCAACTAAAAAGAAAACACGAAACACGTTGAAAAGGCAAACAATGAATAGTGACGAAATTAAAAATGAACTAGAAAAAAAAGCATTGCGAAAAAAAGAAGCTTATAATAAAAGTAAAATTACTAACGATAGGACCGACACGGTGGCGGAGTGGCGGAGACGCACCTCGGCCGGTCACGGAAGTTAAGCAGCACTGAGTGCGGTTCGCACTTGGATGGGTTTGGCTTTCGTGGCGGGTTAGGTGTTTTTTCACACTTCACAACGTGAGCGGGAGGTGTGAAACATTCGGTTTCGGTGTCAAGGCCTACGTAATGTGACTTTGACACCCAAAAAGAATGTTTCGAATACACCGGCCATCTCGGATGAGGTTTTCCCTGCTTCACAGGTTTCCCTCATCCACGGGCATAACCCCGGGCGAATGCGAGATGGTGGGGTTTTAAGGGAGGGATAAAGCACCCACACATAGGTGGTAGGTGGACACCGTTAAAGTCCCCAGGGGGATAAACGGTAGGAAGTGCCAGGAAAAAGAGAGCACAAATCAAGAATAAAAATAATACTAACGATGGCAAAATACAAGAAAAAATACTAAAGAAAAAACATCAAACCAGGTTGTAAAGGCAAACAATGAACGATGACCCTTTAAAAAATGATCGAGAAAAAGAAGCACTGTGAAAAAAAGCTTATTATAATGACGACAGTGGCCAATGTAATAAAAAAGAAAATAAAAAATTCAAAAGAAATTTATTAAACAAGGATAAAAAAAAAAGATAAAAAGATAAAAAAGATATGGCTGCAACATATTACATTGTGAATAAGTAAAAAAATTATATTCATTACATCAAATATAAGAAAAAATTAAAAAATGGAAATACGAGAAAAAGCATTGTAATATTACTACTACTAAATCATTAAAGTAAATTTGCAGAATAATGAATAAATGTTTGCGCTGAAGATTGTCAAAATATGATCCAATTTCGGCTGCAACATATCACATTGTAAATAAGTAAAAGAATATATATTCATTCCATCAAGTATAAAAAATATTAAAAAATGAATATATTACTACTACTGAATCATTAAATTAAAATTAAATACATAAAATAACTAATAAATGCTTGCGCTGAACATCATCAAGAAATTACTATAAGTTAGATAAAATATATATTGCACTATCTAATTAATTGTAGCGTTAAAAAATCGGATTTATTACAAAAATATTTGACTCTTGAAATGTATACCTTACCAGTAGGTCCTCGCCGTAAGAGTCGGATAACAACATTAATATGTTGGCTAACGCTGGAAGGAAAAATATTTTTTACAGAGCCAGTATCATCAACTGTGCACGAAAAATCACAATGACCCTCCGTTTAACGGGACTTGGACTATAGAACAGGACATCAACTTTTCGTCAAATACGCCGTTCATAAACCTAACTTTCACATCCAATGTCGTAAAAATAGGTATTTAAAATTATTATTTCAATACTTAAATTGGTTGAAATTGTACAATTAAAATTGTATCTATGTGTACCATATATAAATTATTTAGCCAATACTAACATTCAAATGAAACCTTTTCCTCATCCCAGCTGCAAAATAATTAGTTTATATGTCACATAATTTTGTAAAGACAATTCCCATATACATTTTAACAAGGTGAGGCAAAAATGACCTATTTTACCGATATTTTGATAAAATGGTAGGTCAAAGTTTTCTCGATACATATAGACCGATTTGTCTGAAATATATATAAACACCAGTATCGGTACTTACGTCCGTCGGTGACACTACGTGTTATCTTGGTGTTTTAAGGTTATAAAACATATGTAACGACTCAGATATAAGGGGGAGAATATTAATTGATAGAATAATGCATAAAAAACCAATAACCCAAATACCTAAATACCCCTCACGGGTAAAAAAGCACACTTTGACCTTATAATATTATAACGTCAAAGCGGGGCTCACAAAGATAATTTTCCGATTTTTTGTGTGTCGGCATAAGTACGGATACATGGTTGAATTTTCGGTGGAATTATGCTGACGTCGGCATAATTACCCCAAAGTAAGCACAATTCCCATTTCCCGTAAGAATTTGTCGGCATAAGTACCGATTGATCAATTTATAATAATGTATAAATAATATTATACTATCAGGCCTCCGGTCTCTGACCCTTCGAAAAACGTTTTGTAATTAATCCTTCTTTAATATAATAACGTCAAAATGTGTTTTTTCATATGAGGGGTACTTGAGTTTTTGAAAAAAACTTTTCTAAAAAGATGTTTTTAAAAAAAAAGTTCTAGAAAAATTTTGGTTTCAAAAACTTCTATAAAAAAACGTCAAATAATTTTTTTTTGAAGAAAATGGTAATTTTTTTTTAAAATTCAAGCATAAAAATATCCTACAAATGTAGCATACATAAATAACGGCATAGGCATAACTAAAAGAAACTAACTAACTAATCCTAATTAAGAAGATTCCCAAAAGAAGTTTTGGATGTTCTCTGGTTCTCCGGTTCTCCTGTTTGGAATAACGACTACTTTAATAACACACACAGTATAATAATAATAATAATTAAAAATAATACGCATTATATAATGAATATAAAATAAAAAATTTAATAATCGAATAAACTAAATGCATCTATTTTAAATGTACTCATTTGAAATAAGTACAATCAAAATACACCCGAGTGAGCGTTAGCGAGCGAGGTATCTGTGGCTAGTTTAAACATTAATAAGATTCGTGATTTTCGTCGTGAAGCTAAAAGACGAGCGTTCGTAAGCTCGACAACTCGGTTTATGGCGTCTATGGCTGAGCGACCTTTCCGAAAGACAAACTGGTTCTTGGTTCTCCTTCCACTGAGATAGCTGCCTCCAGGATGGCACCTATTACCCGCTCAAATAGCTTTCCGCATATATTCAGCATGCAGAGTGGTCGGTACGAGGATGGCTCCTCCGGGGGTTTATTTCCCTTCGGTAGGAGCACCAACTTCTGTACCTTCCACTGATCCGGGATCCAGAATTGAAGGTGTCCCTAAAATGATTAGAGGCCTTCAGCGCCGCGGTCTAAACTGCAAGGCCGGGTATGCCGTCCGATCCCGGAGCCTTCCTGGGGATGATTTTCCAGGCAGCCATCCTCAGCTCGTCTTCCGATACGTCCATCTGCTCGACCGCACCATCCACCGCCGTCAGGCTCGTGTCCAGTGCTCTGTTCCGTTATTGTGGGAAGAAATTGCGAACGACTCTGTCGTGGATTTTAGGGCAGGTTGGTGTTGCCGTACCCCTGGGGTCGATCTTATTCATGACCGTTTTGTATGGCCTGCTCCAGGGGTCGTTTTCTATCTCCTTGCAGAAGTCGCGCCAGCACTTCCTCTTTGCGGCTCTGATGACAGTTCTGAGCTCTTTTCTCTTTTCCTCATAGTCCGCGGTCAGTTCTTCAAACCGCGGCTTCTTTCTTACTCTTTGCTGCACTCTTCTAGCCCACAAACATTCACGACGCAGCTCTCCTATTTCCTCTGACCACCAATAGACTAATGGTCGGCCATGAGGTATTAATTTCGTGGCCATGGATGCGTCGCAGGCACTTCCAGCACTGCTCTCTCCAGGAAGCAAAAAAACACCTCTTGGTCAAAGGAAGCTGGTGCCCATCTCTTCTCCACCAGCTGGAGCCAGAACTAGGGAAGGGCGATACTACTCGATACCCACAAAAGTATTCAATAAATTTTGGAAGCATCGGTTATTTAATCGATTTTTAGTATAATCGATTTGTTTGAGATCCATACTTTTTTTACTAGGTATGGAAATAGGAATCAACTTTTTTAATCCTTAATTGTTATTATTACTACTTATTATTTTATGATTATATATTTTATTATTATATTACATTAACCTGTATATCATTAAATGACCAAAATAATCATTGACGGTATTGACCAATCAACGTTGTCGTCCACGAGTAGCCAGTACTCACTACTCAGTGAATGCAGCCGTGAGTCGTGTCGCGTGCCTTGTCAGCACTCGGCGTTGCCAGTTGCGTTGTATAAATTGTGTTTGTGTTTAGGGTTACTGAATGTACTTTTTTATTGAGTACCGTTAGTGAAGATAATCAAGTTAATAGGAATAATGAACTGATTAGTAAAGATAATCAAGTTTTATAATCGCGAACATTATATAAAATTAGTTTTTCTGCCCTCCGGCCGGAAAGCAGCAACTTTCCGGCCGCTGCGCGAATTGAAGTTGCCGTTTTCCGGCTACGTCGAGCAGAAAAATAGTATACACACCTTGGCCAGTAAAAAAGAAAGCCTCAGATCACATGATCGTCCACCTCGGCTTCGCCTTGGCCGACAATTACATGTGATCTGAGACATTTCTTATTTTACTGGCCATGGTATGTAATATACTATTTCTATATTCGAAAGTTAATAGATCAATGGAGTCGCGAAATATTGAAGAAGGTACTTCCAAAATTTTCTTTAAAAATTGTAGGTTATGTTATACTAAAAAATACTAATATTAATAATCCTTTTGCATGCAGAATCGGGTGATACCAGAAGATTTACAATCTATTTTACAATTAACAATTATGAACCAACAGCGGTTTCCGATTTAAAAATTGCTGTCTACGTTCAATTAAAAAGTAAGTTTAGGATAATTAAGTTTGAACTTTGAATTAAGTAGATTGTTTTTCAAGTTATTCAATCAGAAGAAGGTAATATTAAGTATATCATAAGTTAATCAGAATGTTTGTGTTTTAGGAAACGACGAATACACATACAAATATGATGCAGATCATTTATTTTGGGTATTGCAAGAAAATGAGAAAATTGAAGTTCTTTTCAGATCTGTGGACGATGTTGACTAGTGCGACATATTTATTTATTTAAAAAATAAATTATTTATAATTGTAGTCAACATAATATTGTAATTTTTAGCACTCGAGTTAATGCACCAATCGTTTAACCGTTAGAAACTAATTTGCATAATGAAGAGTCGAAAAAACAACCTGAGATACCACATACTGAGTTAGAAATCCATAATAATAACATTAGTAACAAGGAATCGAAAACCGATGGAAACTCATACGGATAAAGCTGAAATACTTGTATACTTGCTGACGACGATGCAGTAGCTTGTGAAAAAAAACTTTAGCGTCGAGTCAAACGTTTTTAAAAAAAGGTAAATATAAATGATTCTAGCTTAAACATTAAATTATGATTTTATATATTGTTTTATAAATAGAAATAAACAACCAAGTGTGATATGGAACCATGGGAGGAAAATTCAAAGGAAAGCTAGGTTGTTTTTTACTGCAAAAAAATGTTTAAAAATTCTGGAAATACAACAAATATGTTAAAGCACTTATCCAGTCAACATCCCTAATATTTTAATTATTCCGTGCAACATGAAACATCAACGCCATCACTTTTAACTACCAGTAAGAAAACAATAACCGTAAAAAGATCAGCTCAGGCAGACAATAGTTTGGATTCTTTACAGACTTTAAATCCGCAAAAAGTAAATCGTGTTGTAAGTATATAAAAATTTATGTTACTTTTATAATTATTATTAATTTGACACACTATTAAAAAATAATCTTATATTTATACAGGATAATTTCGGAATAAAAGATGCCTTAGACAAAATTAATTTATTTAAAGGTACTTGTTTAACTTATTATTTTAATTTTAATTTAAAAAACTAAATGTCATTATATGTTATAATCATTAGCTCATATTATAATTTTATATAATACATTTAGTGCATGAATTACTATAATAAGTTTTAAATTAGTATCTAAAAAATTTTATTATTTAGATGGAGGCAACATGTCTAATGGAATAACGAACACAATTTTATTCATGATTTGCAAGGATTCTATGCCTCTGTCCACTGTGGAGCGTGAAGATTTTCTTACCTTAATGAAAACAGTAGCTCCGTTATACAAAACTCCGTCAAAAAAAACTATAACTACAAAAATAAAATCTCGTTATGAGGTTATGCAAAGAAAGTTTGTTGACAAAATAAAATAAAAAGATTATTATTGTATGTATTGGATGTATGCCATTTCACGAACGACATACGGCCGATTACTTAAAAAACAGTTTACTAGAAATATTTTCGAACTTCGGTATTGATATTGACAAAATTAATGCCGTAATCACCGATAGCGGCGCAAATATTAAAAAAGCAGTAACGAAAATTGTAGGTGTCAAGAAACACATTCGGTGCATTGCACATGTCACAGCACAATTAATTCCAGATGCTTTACAAAAATCGGGAAGAGTTAAAGTTATTACAGATAAAGTAAAGTCTATTATTGCAACAATTAGACGAAGTATTCCAGCTAGTGACATGCTGAATAAAATGCAAATAAAAGCAAGAATTGAAGAGAAAGATGTCCTCAAACTTATTCAAGATGTCCCCACAAGGTGGACATCTACAGTAGACATGATAGAACGCTATTTGCAATTAGAAGCGTACGTATATCCGGCGATGTCTGAGTGTAGAAATCCAATTGACATCATTAACATTGAAGAGAAAACAATTCTTCTAGATTCGTTGGAAATAATGTCACCTATAAGGGAAATACATAAGTAATCGGTGATACGTATTCTACGTGTAGCTTAATTATTCCCCTAATTCACTGCTTGAAAATAAAATTAAACAAAATTAAACCAGTAACAGACATTGGAGATAATTTTAAACAAAATGTAATTGATCCTATGACTGATAGATTTTTAAATTTTGAGATGTCCTCTATATTGGCAGAAATTACGATACTGGGCCCTAGATTTAAAAAGTCACATTTTCAAAATGCTTTAGCTGTTTCATCGGCTCTGAATCAAATAAATTACAAAATAAATCAATCAACGCAAAAGAATAAAATAAATGGAAGTAATTCGTCAACTCATATAGATTCGGTTGACCATAATAGTATCTGGGATTATCATGATTCCATAAGTCAATTCCAAACTGCAATAAAAGAGGACAGTTTTTTGAGAAACCAAGAATTGGGCCAGTATTGTAAATTAAAACTTATTCCTCCAAAGGTTTGTGTATACGCTTTAGAATACATTGCAAAACCAGTCATTACCATTGTCACTAGACTCACGATCGACTGGGGGTTTGATAAAGCGTTATAATATATACGGCTTTAGTAGTAAGTATGTATATTACTATATTTTAGTAGTTAGCTTTAGCAAAATAATTATCCTTCTATTCCTATTCGTATCTTCAATTCGCCATGTAGCTTTTATTAGCAAAGCTTTAGATATTTGGATAGCCTCAGCCCTGCAAATTACCGTTTAATAAAATTACCTACAAAATTTATAATTTATAATTTTTTAAGATAGCAAATAATGAATGATAGGCTCTGCCAAAATGCTATTACAGACACGTATTGCACATTTGCTGAAAACTGTGAGAGGCTGGACTTATTTCAAAAACTGCAATCTTGTGGCAGTTGATTTTTTTCTCAGATGCATTGGGTATTTGATACAATCGAATACTCTTGATCAGATTAAAGATGTAATGCATTCCGTGGTTATAATTGCTAATAGCACATCTGATGTTGATAGTGACTGTATCAAAAGTTTACGAAAAATGTTAAACATCTTAAAAACCTACAAATATAATGAAGAAGTAGAACATTTACTTCAAGAAAAAATCGTCAGTGAAAACTTTAATAAAGATATAGATTATGATTGCAATGTCCAAAAGATTTGATGGTACAATTCATAGACAAAGTATTTGAACAAGGGTTGTCTTTGGTCACTAGAAATGAAGTACTGTGTTACCAAGCAAACTATTACTATTGCCTTCTAATGAATAAACACTAAAAATTTATGCTACACGTTTCTATCCTGGACAAACGTAATGAAAGAACATTTTTAATCTCCCAATACAGCTTGTAGCGTCGAGGGCTACACTCTTCCCGCGCGGTGTATGTGTGGATGTGTGTTAGGAAAGGGATAGAGGATTACGGGTGACCAAATAATTTGTTCTTACGTTTTGAGCCTAATAAAATGAATTTATTGGCTCATGAGGAGAAAACCCCGCAGGGAGAAAAACTCCTCGAAATTACATGGATAGGAAAGATAGAGAGAGAGAGAGATAGAGTTGTGTATTGAGGGAGAAGCGTAGCTTCTCGCGTGTTGAGCCGTCGCCCAAGAGTCGGCAAGTGCCGCTATCGTTTTTTGTGTCTGTGTTGTGTGTGTGTGTGTGTGGTTTACCGAGCGGTCGAACCGGGGCCCCGCGTCACGCGCCTCCGCGATGTTGTTCCAACTGTTGACTAACTGCTACCCACGGCCTGCCTGAGGGGGGGACTGTTGCCTATCCTCGCCTACCCGTTCGTTCGCCTATGATCTCTTCGCGGTGTCTCCGTGGTCCACTTGGAAGGGGAAGTTGCTGCGTCGAGTTCGCACGTACGAATGAATGCGAGCTCGAGTGTGCGCGCCTTTTCCCCCCGTAGCGCGGACCGGTCCCGTGGCGCAGCGCTTGACCGTCGATGCATGCGCGCGCAACCGAGTCCCTCTAAAATGAACACATTTCCCCAGCAATTTCGATATTTTTCTCACTTTTATTAATTAATAAGGGTTTATTAATTTAAGTAAACTAATTATTTTCGATCGCGTCCTTTTTAGAGATAACCCGGGTATTTAAGATTTTAGTCATAACATACTCCCGCCCCAGCAAAATGCAAGACTAAGTTAGATAAATAAATTCGAGAGGAACCCAAAAAAAAAACGATATGTGTGTAAAATTGTGTATACATCAGTGTAATGAGTACTTAGGTTCTACGATTACAAGGAGTCGAAGCGCGGATACTTCATTCAAGATATTTCGTTTGGTAATAGACATAACTGTGTGATATTTCGCCTTAAGATGCCGTCTGATGTTTTGACTGTTACGACTCTAATGATGCCATCGCTTCCAGGGTGGACCTCTTGTACTAGCCCCAATTTCCATTGTATGCATGGATGCAATTTATCAATAATGAGAACAACTGAACCAATGTTGATCTCTCCCTTGGATACGTGCCATTTTTGACGTTTTTGTAATTCATTGAGATATTCGACGTGCCAGCGTTTCCAAAAATCCTGACGTGCCTTAGATATAAAATTCCACACGGATAATCGGTTATCTGGAACATCAAGATAATTTTTCTCGGGTAGCATCGTGAGCGGTTTACCTACCAATAAATGAGCGGGTGTTAGCGCCGTGGGGTCATTTGGATCAGCCGAGAGTGTACATAACGGACGCGAGTTTAAAATTGCCTCTATTTCGATTGCTAAAGTATTAAGTTCTTCGAATGTGAGAAGTTGACTACCTACAACTCTTTTAAAATGGTGTTTAAATGATTTTACTGCTGCTTCCCATAAGCCTCCAAAATGGGGCGACAGCGGCGGATTGAAATGCCAAGTTATGTTTTTTCTAACTGCAAAATTGTTAATGTCATTTCTAAATTGTTGTGAGTTAAACAACGCGTACAATTCGAGAAGAGTACCACTCGCGCCCACGAAATTTGTAGCATTGTCTGAGAAAACATGAGTTGGGATTGCTCGCCGTGCAATGAAACGTCTAAAGGCTCCTAAAAATCCCGCTGTAGTCAAGTCACTCACTATTTCGATATGAACTGCCTTAGTAGCCATGCAGATAAATACGCATCCATAAACTTTAATTTTATTGCGATTACGAAATTTTTTCTCTTTAATAAAAAACGGTCCTAAATAATCTACACCGGTACATTCAAATGCGCTAGACTTATTCACTCGTGATTTCGGTAAATCACCCATCGAAAATTGTAATGGTATCGCTTGATGACGTGTACATCTGACGCATCGTCGAACAATTCTGCGTACTTGGTTTTTTTCCGTCTAAAAGCCAAAAACGATGTCTAAGATTACAAAGAGTGGTTTGAATGCCCGAATGAAAATTATTGATATGAAATTGTTTGATAATTAAATCTGTAACTTGGTGATTTTTAGGTAACAAAATCGGATGTTTTTGATCAATATTTAAATTTGAATGGCGCAAACGACCACCTACCCGTAATATACCGAATTCATCTAAAAACGGATTTAAACAAGAGAGTCGCGTATTTTTTACTTTGTTATTAGAATTTAAATTTTTAATTTCGTCGCAAAACTGTTCGGCCTGTATCAAACGTATAACTTTACGCTCAGCTTCTATTTTTTCGCTTACGTTTATATTTATATGTTCGTGTTTAGTTTTTCGATTTATAAAGCGCATACAGTATGCAATTGTATGCAAGAGTGTCGCATAGGATGAAAATCGCTTAAAAATGTCGCATTTTGGAGTTGTAAGGGATAAACAAGTTTCCTGTCCTCGTACGGGAATATCCAGATTGGGCGCAACCGCACTCGCTGGCCAGTTAGAAGGCGATTTGTCTAACCACCCGGGACCGGTGAACCAATTTCGGTTTAAGACGAAATCATCAGGTAACTGCCCTCGCGACAGTGCGTCGGCCGGGTTATCGTGGGAGGGTATGTGTCGCCACTGTATAGAATCGCCCAACGACTGAATCTCTGCTACTCTGGTAGCCTCGAATGTCTTTAAAGCCTGCGGTTGCTTTTTTAACCAGGATAACACGATATTAGAATCTGACCAAAATACAATTTTTTTTAATTGAAATCCAAACACCAAACTCGTTTCTTTATATAAGCGGGCAAGCGTTAAAGCACCGCAGAGCTCCAATCGTGGGATCGTGGTGGTTTTTAGAGGGGCTACTCGGGACTTTGCGCAAAGCAAACGCACAAGTGTTTTGTCACCCCCATTACTTGAACGCAGATATATGCACGCCCCATAGCCCACATTACTCGCATCGCAAAATCCGTGTAATTCGATGTGTGCCGAGTTTTTTAGTAATACAGAACGTTCAATACTTAGATTCTGAATAGAGGGTAACTGACTTCGAAATTGGATCCAAATCTTACGTATATCGTCCGGCACTGGTTCGTCCCAATCGATCCTTATACTCCAACATTTTTGAATTATTATTTTTGCCCTTAAAATAATTGGTCCTAATAAACCTAGCGGATCGTAGATTTTCGCAATTTCGGAAAGAATTTTTCGTTTTGTCAAAGGTTCTACAATATTAAATATATCTACTGAATAAATAAGTTTATCGCTTGTTGATACCCAACCTATACCCAAAGTTTTTACTATAGAATTTGATCCGACCGAAGTATCAGCTGTAAACACTTTTTTATCGAGATTATCTAATACGTGCGCGTGATTTGATGCCCATTGACGTATGTTAAAGCCACCCAATTTTAAAAGTTGGATTAATTGATCTCTAAGAACTAGAATGTCATTTAAATTATTCGCGCCTGTCAATAGATCGTCAACGTACAAATCGCGTTTTAAGACTCGTTGAGCAAGTGGAAATTTATTGCCTTCGTCGTCTGCAAGTCGTTGTAAGGTTTTGATTGCCAAGTAAGGAGCCGCGGAGACCCCGAAAGTAATAGTATTTAATTCAAAAACACGAATATTATTTTTATTATACCAAAAAATACGCTGATACTTTCGGTCGTCGGGGTGTACCAAAATTTGCCTATACATCTTTTCAATGTCGGCGGTCATTACATATGCAAAGGTTCTAAATCTAATCAAGTGTTCAAATAATTTATTTTGTATGGTCGGCCCTACTAATAGAGTTTGATTTAATGAAATGCCGTTATCGGCTTTAGCTGAAGCGTCAAAAACTACGCGAACTTTAGTAGTGTTACTCGATAATTTAAAGACAGCGTGATGCGGCATGTAATAACCCTCGACCTTTTCGTTTTCTACCAAGGTCATATGTCCTAACGTGATATACTCTTGCATGATGCTATGATATTCTCGCTTGAGCGCGCTGTTTAAATTCAATTTACGTTGTGTACTATAAAATCTTTTCAAAGCTTGTGCACGAGTTTCTCCTATGCTATTGGTGTCATTTTTAAAGGGCAAACGCACTACGTACCTACCGTTAATGTCACGAGAAGTATTTCTGTCATAATGTGTTTCGCAAAGTGTCTCGTTAACGGTCTTATTTGTTGATAAACTAATCTCTTCTATATTCCAAAATTTGGTTAAAAGGTCGGTCAACTCGATATAATTGCAGGTGATTTTTTTAGACGTTCCTAACCCACTAGAATTTCCCGCTGCCACCCAACCTAATCGTGTATTTTGTAGTATTAAATTAATTTTATCGCGAGAAAGGTTAATTTGCCCTGTTTTAAACATAGACAAAGTAGCACTAGATCCTATCAACAAATCGATTGGTTGTGGCATGTGAAAGTTTGGATCGGCTAAATTTAATTTTTTTGGTATGTTAATGAATTCGCGAGGAAAAATTTCGTCCGGAACTAAATTTGCTATCTTGTCAATCATTAAAAATGTTAAAGTTTTACTGTACTTATCATACATTGAATTAATTGTTAATTGAACACTACCCCTTGAAAATGTATTTAATTCGTTAATGGCGCCGATCGGAACTTTACACTGCCTTATCGGTAAATTCAAAAGGTGAACTAAATTTCCTGTTATAAAGTGTGCGGTCGCGCCTGTATCGAGCAACGCACGCGCCTCAAACGTTTCGTTGTTGTTACTTGTAACTCGCACCATCGCGCACGTAATGAGTTGAGAACAAGGCGCACGAGAAATGGAACTTAATAAATTTTGATTTAGTCATAGGGTTTTTTCCTTTTTTGATGTCGCGCTTGAATTTGCAAATGACGCGTTGTGATTCGGAGTCGATCTCGGTGCGTGTAACATAGTATGGTGGAATCTATTGCAAATTTTACAATATGTCGAATTGCATTGCCCGAAGTGACGTCGTAAGCAGTTAACACATAATCCCTTATCCTTAACCAAATTCCAACGTTCGTTTACTGTCATGTGAGCAAATTCTGAACATCTGTATAAAGGGTGATTATGTTGACACCGTGGACACGAATTCGATGTTTGTGTGACTAGAGCTCTAGCTCCCGTGTTTGTTTTAAATATTTTATTCTTTCGATCGCTCGAATCAGATAACCTTTTATTGTGGAGGTCGTTTCGCGAACGCACCGAGTCCTCCTCCAAAACACTCATTTGGGAGGCTATTTCGTTTACAATTTTTACGAATTTTTGAAAGTCCGGTAATTCATCCAAAGCAAGTGATTCTTCCCATTTCTGGCGAGCCTCGAGCGGCAGCTTTTTCTCTAATATGCGTATAACCCACCTATCGGGAATTTCGACTTCTAAAAGTTTTAGCATAGTTAAATGTTGTTTAATCTTATCTATGAACCCAGTTAGACCCGAGGACGTAGCTCTTGTTAGTGGTGTCAATTCTACAACCGCGTCGATGTGCTTAGATATCAAAGTACGTTTTCTTTCATAAGCTTCTATTAAAACCTTCCAAGCGTTTTTATAATTTTCCGCGCATATAGTGAAAATCGAAATTTTATTAGCGGCTTCGCCCTCAAGACTACCCTTTAGATAAAGAAATTTAGTTAAGTCGTCTATATCATTCCGAAATTCTATCATTGTTTGAAAGGTATTTTTAAAGTCTAACCATTTATTGATGTCGCCATTAAACTTGGGTAATTCGGCTGTGGGTAATTTTAACGTTTTCTGCCTGTCGAAAAATGTAACATTACCTATCGCGGCGTCGGAAGTGCGATTCGTCACGTTTGCGTTTGTTGCGCATAAAGCTTCTACTTTAGACACGATTTCGAAATATTTTTCTTGAATTTCCGTTAACTCGGGTAATCTATCGATTTCGGTTTCTAATGTGGCTAATTCATAATGCAATTCCTCGTATGTATCTAATAAAGTAGTAAGACGGGCTAAACGAGTACGCGCGCTAGACTTGTCCCATTTATGTTGGTTTATATTGTTAAGTGCGCCGGTAAGTTGCGCCTTCAAGGTGGTGCGTCTTTGTGTTATATAGCAAATACGTTTCGTTCTTTCGTCCGCCATTATATAAAATATATATAAAATGTAATTGGATTATAAATATGAAATGTATAAAATAAATGAAATAGAGAATGGAATTTACGTTAAAACAAATTATAATGAATTGAACTATGAATATAACGAATTGAACGGATAAACATAAATATCGTAAAAAAGCAACTACTAAAAAACAAATGAAGTAACTAATAAAGGTGAAATTTGGGTTATATTTAATGTATATAAAAAAGTAGTTTTATAAACTAAATGCGAAAGCAATTATATTAAAATTGATATTAATTAAATGATTCTATTATCACGCACTGAATATTTCGAATCAAACAAAAATAATAATACTTGAATTTAGCATAAATTGAATTAGCGATTATATAAATATTTTGTAGGAAAAGACAAATTAGCCTGAAATTACTGTTTGAATATTAAATTTTACCGTATTTGTAAATAAACTTATCTTTCAAATTCGACGAATCGCCCGCACGAACGCCCAACGGCAGAGGTCTTCCTGGAAGCGTGGCTGTTGACTATGCGACGTTGTAACGGACCTGAACTCGAATTCCTTTCCTCTCCCTCTCTCGTTTGAGTGTTGATGACTTTTCTCTCTCTCTCGGAAGAATTGAGCCCAAAATGGTTGATGAAAGCACCAGGAGAGATGAATTTCTTGAAACTTCGCTTCAGGGTGTTCCAGACCTCACAGGAGGCACCAAAAATGTAGCGTCGAGGGCTACACTCTTCCCGCGCGGTGTATGTGTGGATGTGTGTTAGGAAAGGGATAGAGGATTACGGGTGACCAAATAATTTGTTCTTACGTTTTGAGCCTAATAAAATGAATTTATTGGCTCATGAGGAGAAAACCCCGCAGGGAGAAAAACTCCTCGAAATTACATGGATAGGAAAGATAGAGAGAGAGAGAGATAGAGTTGTGTATTGAGGGAGAAGCGTAGCTTCTCGCGTGTTGAGCCGTCGCCCAAGAGTCGGCAAGTGCCGCTATCGTTTTTTGTGTCTGTGTTGTGTGTGTGTGTGTGTGGTTTACCGAGCGGTCGAACCGGGGCCCCGCGTCACGCGCCTCCGCGATGTTGTTCCAACTGTTGACTAACTGCTACCCACGGCCTGCCTGAGGGGGGGACTGTTGCCTATCCTCGCCTACCCGTTCGTTCGCCTATGATCTCTTCGCGGTGTCTCCGTGGTCCACTTGGAAGGGGAAGTTGCTGCGTCGAGTTCGCACGTACGAATGAATGCGAGCTCGAGTGTGCGCGCCTTTTCCCCCCGTAGCGCGGACCGGTCCCGTGGCGCAGCGCTTGACCGTCGATGCATGCGCGCGCAACCGAGTCCCTCTAAAATGAACACATTTCCCCAGCAATTTCGATATTTTTCTCACTTTTATTAATTAATAAGGGTTTATTAATTTAAGTAAACTAATTATTTTCGATCGCGTCCTTTTTAGAGATAACCCGGGTATTTAAGATTTTAGTCATAACACAGCTGGTATATCTGCTAGATCAGAGGCATATTTTAGAATTTAATAAAAAATCAAGCATCCAATTTGTGCAGCAAATTTTATTTTAAAAGACAAAAAGAAAATTGATAATTTAACAAACTATGGATTTATGAAAATACAAGTTGAGCAAAACATTGTGAAGAATATTGATTGTTTGCCAATTTTTGACATAAAACTGAAAAGTATAAAAATTTCTCATCAGGAGTTCAAGGTGGATGATAACATACAAGATTTGTCTGGAATATCATTTTAAAATATTTGCACTTCGTTACCACTAAACAATCAAATTTTGATTAACAATAAAAATGTCAGCAAAATTAACTCGTAAATCCTGCAATTCTTGTAATAACCGTAACCTAATTTTAAATGATTTAATAATAGGACCACAACAGTTTTATATTAACAATGACAACAAAGACTTGCATCAATTAACCTTTATAAATACATGTCCCTTTCACAATATTTTAGAAATCATTGTATCATTGTACCTAAATTGTAACTATTTTGCAAAAGAAGTTGTTTATGCAATTTTAAATGAAAAAGATACAGAATTTGTAAATATTATTTTCGAATATTGTATAAATAATTTTAATTTAGAATAATTATACGAACTAAGAAGTAACGTATTATATAACTTATGCAAAAGTCCTAGCATTCAAAAAATAATAAAGTGTGATATTTGTAATTATTTGCTGAAAAACAGTATAGTTGCAATATCTCAGTGCAAAACAATTTTTTAGTCAAAGAGTACATAATATAAATAAATGCATAAATTACAATTTAAAAGACAAGACAATTAATTGTGCTAATCCATTATGCAAAAATGAAGCAAGTATATCCTATATATTGCAAACTTATAGTACCTAGGTAAAAAAGTACCTCCACTTCCATCTAACATCCTGTAAACTGCTAAAAATACAAATATTATGATACAAATATAAAAAATCAATTTTTAAACATTTATAATGCTGGATTTTTAGTTTTACAACTCTTACAAGAATTATAATACTAATCTGAAGGATTACTATTAATATGTAAACATTAAAATAACTGAATATACGAATTTATTACAAAACATATATAAAGAAAACAGATCTGAGATTATAATGATGACAAGTTTGTGAAATTCAAACAATGTATTGCTGAATAATAATAATGATAATGTTGATACTTTTATAGTAATCCTTCAGATTAGTATCATATTCTTAAAGTATCAATTCTTAGTATCAATTCTTAAAGTGGTTGTAAAATTGAAAATCCAGCATTATAAATGTTAAAAAATTAATTTTTTATAATTGTATAATAATATTTGTATTTTTAGCAGCTTATAGGAGATTAGATTGATACTGAAAAATGTGGAGATGCTTTTCTACCACTCAAAGGTAACTGCATAAATTTTTTTTAACTGATCATGCTAACAGATTCATTGTTATAAGGCAACAAATATACATTTCTATTACTATTTCGGGCACTTTGCCCAAATATTTAGACCATAAGTGATCTTAATGATTTAGACCCACTCTGGAAATTTATAATCAGTTTCTGACTCACACTGGGCTTGAATCAGAGATTGGTGGGTTGCATTAAAATGACAAAGAAAACTAAAACTGGCATTTGATTCCTTTTTACTTTTTGATGAAAAAACCGTTCGAATTGAAATTCTAGCTAATCCTGTTTCGAAAATATGCATACTTTTCACTTTTTACGAAGTTTACTTTGAATTTTTGTAAGAAAATTACTTTGTCGCACTTGCATACGCATACGTACTCGTGCATACCAAAAATTACGCGCACACACACACACACACACACACACACACACACACACACACACACACACACACACACACACACACACACACACACACACACACACACACTCACATAACGTACATGTGTATACGTATCACATATATTATACTATGTCCACATTTGATAATAATTAACTTATGCTCATTAACCTTTTTGAATCTTTAATTACGTTAACGGTCACTAGATGGCGTATGCCCAATTTCTGACTCCCCACAGTTAAAAATCATCAGTTGTAGCTACAAATATAAGAAAAATATTTTGAAAAATTCCTTGTCCATATTGCTACATTACTTTAAGTGAACTACAACTACGTAATTCAAAGCAATTCAAACAAATCTACAGCTATTCAAATATGCAAGAGTTGAATAATAATTTGAAAAATAAAAATAAAAACTAAAGAAGGCCTTTTCTCATTTCTTGATTACCTGAAACATTAGGAAAAAGAATTAAATAAAAATGAACACATATTTACAAACTGTGAGATAAATAAAACTAAAGTTAAAGCATAAACGATATATATATATATATATATAATTAAACATAAAATAAAACAATAAGTTTAAGTAATTATCAAGTACATTTAGCAGCTAAGTTGAAGCAATTTTTTATTAGGTTTATTATCCTGTTGATTTAACCGTTTATTTATACTTTTATTTCTATTGTCCTTTGAGATCCATTTAATATGATAAAAAATGTGAGTTCTAATAAACAATTTAATTATATAATCACAGTGTTCCGAGCAACTGTCTATGAAAACATAAGAATGCTTCTTTAAACTGCAACATTTAATTAATTTAAACAAATAATGATCTATACTTAAAGAATGCGACATTTTAGGAAATTCTAATTAAAAAAATGAAACTGTCGGAGCTTTTAATCCACCACAAGCACTACCTTTTAAAGGTGGATAAGCTTTCCATAATAACAATAAATCTATTTAAGAATTTAAATCTTTTTTACAATCAATAAAAGTTTCTCTACAATTATTACAATTGAATTTATTAATTACTTTAAACGCTAAGTAACCGGCCACGTAATTTTTAGTGCAATGTTGAAGATTTTCAACTTCCTGTATGTAATATTGTTTTTCTTCACGGACGTTTAAATCAATTTCATTATTATTAATAAACCATTTTCGATATTTTTATCTATTATTTCGTTAGTCGCGCTCACTATAGATTCATCTTTTAAAGTTTGTTTGAAATCAGAAATTAATATTCGCTCTTCATCCGGTTCACAATTTGTTCCGACAGGAGGTACTAACAAAGTTAACATGATTGCATATTGCAAATTTCGACGGAACTGCATAGAGGTAGGATTATCATTGTGGCCCGATCGCGATCGCATAACCCCGAAAAAGTTTTTAATTTTGTCCTGATTTAATCTACTAGTAATTAAGTAAGGTTTTCCCTCATATTTAAGTTTGTGCTACAATAATAAAATACTATTAATAGTTAAGGCGAAATTTTCAAAGCAATCTGGTTTTATACCATTTATTACCGACCATTTATCAATATAATTAAATAATTCTTTAAGACGATTTTCTACAATGGGATTTAATTCCGATAATCTGCGTTTTAAAGGGTTTGGGTCATTTCGGTAACGACTATTCAATATATTGAAAGCACCATTAATGTGTTTAGCAAAATTAGCAGTAGCGACGACTGTTTTACTTTTTAAATCACCGGAAGAGGCACCTGCCATTAATGCTGCGTAAACGGAGTTACTAAATATTTGCGCGGACACGCTTACGTTCATTTTTTCAAAATTATTAGGGTTTATATGGCGATCGGTTAATTTCGGAGCAGCTTTGCCGGCTTTTGTTCGCTCCAGATCTCGTAATTCACGAATGTCGCGCCACGAAACATATTCTTCTCCCATTTTATAATCATACTTAATAAATTGTTTCTTAAACATTTTATTATGTGAGGTACATCCTTATTTTACGTTTATGAAATTCGATAAAAGGTTGAATTTTTGAAATATTTAAAAAATTTAATGCTTTTTGATTAGACGCGCCCTGATCGCAAACCATATGCCGAATTTTAAAGCCGATTTCCTCCGATATTTGTACAACTGAAAGAATAATATCTATTAAAATTGTACCCGAAACAGGCCCATCTGTAGGAAAATACATTAGAGG
The DNA here is from genome assembly GCA_026168455.1 of Theocolax elegans. Taxonomy (NCBI): domain Eukaryota; kingdom Metazoa; phylum Arthropoda; class Insecta; order Hymenoptera; family Cerocephalidae; genus Theocolax; species Theocolax elegans. Next base: position 60,746,441 of record CM047427.1, read on the forward strand.
CTGCTTCCATAAAAATCCGCTTAACATAAAAAGTAAAACTGATTTTGAAAAGGTTGGACTTCTACCACCGAAATCATCACTTAAATCGTGATAGCCTTCAATATAATCTTCCTTTAGATTATATTCAAGACCTTGTCTAATTGCCATTTCATCCCACATTAAAATGGCTTCCTTTTCAAAATCAGTTTTTCCTTCTAATTTAATTTTTAATTGATTAAACAATTCATTATTTTTACCCGACTTTAAATTAAGCACATTTATCCACGTACGAATTAATGATACCGACGGTAATGAAAACTGCTTATGATCTTTTAAGAAGATATTATTTAAGCCTTAGGAGATATTTAATATAAACCTAACGCGAATTGTTTTTCCTCCTCTTCCCATTTACGTACTTTATCCTGATTTAATTGCATTTTTAGAAACGATATTACTGATTTTTTCAAATAACGCGTTGCTTGTTCAGTGATTTCGTCTCTTGATAATTTAAGCTCGTGGTTAGCCTGTCTCGTAATTTTTCGTTGTAGTTTTTTACTTTTAAAATCAATTTACTATTTAACAATTTAAGATCTGGAGCACGTTTTTTGCCTTTGGTAATTTTAACGCGTATTTTCTTTTTGTTTTCATGTTGTGGCAAAGCACCTCGATTAAATACAGAACCTACAGTATTCTGATTATTTGACGTTACATCAGGTGCTTTTGAAGTTGAATCGTCAACTTCATGCAAAGGAATCGGTAGACTCAAAGTGTTATTCAAATAATTATTACTTAAATTTAGCTGCGGAATAGTATTAGGTTTTAATTACCTTCTACATAAGCTGCTTTAAATAAAATCATTTTCAAGAAAATGCTTACTGCATACCCGTTTTTCCTTCAACTCTTTTTCACTTAAAGTCTGTAAAATATCGTTGCCACTCGCTCGAAACCATTCTGAAAATTAAAGGCAAATATATACATTAAAAAAAGAAATAAATGTTTAAAAAATTCGATTAAATTCTTTATAACCTCTAGCACAAATATAGATAGTGAAAGTACCTTTTGATGATACGCTTTTTTATCTATTTTTGTCAAATAATCCATAGATCTATAGATTCAGATAGCTTTATAATGGTTTTTGTCTAATTTACAACTAATTTATGTGATATTTTTCAGTATTTATGAAGATAAATGCTATTTTATTAGAGTTTTCACTTGTTCATTTTTAATAGACATTTAATATAAACTAGATTCAACCTTAATCTTTTTCTACAAGTTCAAAAATAGGTGAAAAATAGAATGAAAAATGTGACAAAAAGCGTTTCAGCAATAGGAAAATAATCAACACAATTTTCGCCTACGTTTTGACCTTTTAGTAATTTTGATTGTAAAATCATTAGGTAAAATATTTAAAACATATATTAACGCTTATAAATTTCCGAACCCTTAAGAAAAAAATTGTATATATTTCATATCTCCGCGAAACAAATAGTGTACGGAAATAGGCAAAACAAAAAAAAATATTTGATAATTTTTATTATATTTAATGACACGTCAGTTTTAAAAGTTTAAAGAAAATTTGTTTTTAATGGAAACCTGTAGAAATAAAGGTACTTTATCTCTCTTTCGAATGCTGATGGGTTTATCTGCTTACGAATTTTTTTGAAGTTATAAACAAATTCGTAATAAATTGACCATTTTTTTCGATCTAAAAAATATCTCCACCATAATTTGATTAAGAAAAAAACGCTAAAGAGAAAAAGTGTGCGTTTTTAATGTAGAATACGTCTACAAAGTATGATACATTATATAAATTTTTTTTCATTATTAATCTATAGGAATTTTTATTTTATTTTATAGGAATTTCTAAAGGAATTTTATTTATATCATCGCCCTGTCGCCAATTTATGTACGTTAATTTTTAGCGGAGATATAAAACTTCGTAGTCGGAGATGGTTGTATAATTTCCCTAAAAATGATCGGAATATGTGGAAGTTGAAAAAAATTGATAATTTACAATTGCTAATTGATAATTTGCAATTTACATTTTATGCAGTTATGTATGTATATATATATATATATATATAGACACACATACATACACACACACACACACACACACACACACACACACACACCCAAATATCCAATAACCCAAACACCTAAATACCCCTCACGGGTAGTGCCTCCGGCACCTCGAAAGACGTTATAACTTTAATCCTTCATTAATATTTATAACGTCAAAGCGGGGCTCACACAGCTAATTTTCCGATTTTTGAGTGTCGGCATAAGTACCGATCCACGTTGAAATAACACATCTAAACCATTATCGCATATGATATTCCGGCAAATCGGGGCGATCACTAGAATGTTTGTAAAAAATTGTTAATAATTTTTTGCATACTAGACATTCCCCAATCTCCCCCACGTTGAATTTTCGGTGGAATTATGCTGACGTCGGCATAATTCCCCCAAAATAAGCACAATTGCCATTTCCCGTAAGAATTTGTCGGCATAAGTACCGATTCATCAATTTATGTATATATATATATATATGTATAAAATAAATCTAAATATAATATAAATCAATAAATATGTAAAATATAATTTATAGTTATATGATTATTATATGTTAATTTATACACGTGGTAATTCATAACTTTATGTTACTTAAATAATAAATAAAACCTTGTTAAGTATTAAGTTAATAGTTAAATAATAATTATTAATTTAATTTCGCATTATTATACACGTAAATGAATATGTCGTATATACATAAATGTAAAATATAAAAAAAAATATTAATCAGCATATTTAATTGATGTTATTAGTATTTTAATGTAATTTATTTGGTTGTCGGGGTGATTGGGGAATGTCTAGTATGCAAAAAAATTATTAACAATTTTTTTTAAAACATTCTAGTGATTCGCCCGATTTGCCGGAATATCATATGCGATAATGTTTAGATGTGTTATTTGCAGCACATCTAACTGACTGTAATAAAATGTCTTACCTTCAGCCCAATTTTCTTTTTCCCAAGCAGGATTATACGGTCTCGCTTTTTCTTCACCATCTTTATGCTTATTACTTTTTCTCGTTGTCATCTTTACAAGGATTCAATAAAATTATACTTCACGAATTTCTTCTTCGCGGTGTAAGCTTTTACCGTTTAGCAGAATCCTACCTAGCTTACAGCTGATAATAACTGCTAGTCATCAGTCACGAAAAAAACAATTTGCAAAGATACGAGGTACAGACACTATATCTCTTGATCAGGGTTACCACTCGCTAAGAAAAAAATTTAGAAACCGCCATCTAAATAAATGACGATACCGGATACAAGCGGGAAATTCGTAATGTAAGCAATACTAACGTTCTTAAATAATTAGAAATTATTGTTATTAAATAACAAACTAACTTTGTTAAATTTTCCATATAAACATTTTGCAAATACTTCGATAAATATATACGTAAACACAATGAAAAAATCCATTGTTAATATTTAGTCTGAAAATCTTGGACTAAATAATGCAAAATTTGTAATATAGTTTATAATATAAATATAAAAATTATAATAAATATTTTAGAATAATACAATTAATTAATTAATATAAAATAGTTATTTAAAAAAAAATAAAAAAAACTTTGTCAATACCAGGATTCGAACTCGGATCTTCAGCGTGCGAGCTAACGACTTAGCGCTCACTGCTACTTAACCATAATACTTCGGTATCAATATTGGTGATATATAAACTGTGCCCCTGGCGGGAGCTTAAGCAACACATTATTTAGATAGTTTGGTCAATTATACTCAATTATGTAAATAATCATCGATATTTTAAAAGTCTATTGACTGTCCGAATCGAAATAGTCGCATTAAAATAGATTAATGTGGATCATTATATTATCGCCAAATATCGCCAAACTGATATTTAAAATCGCCGAAAAATCGCAAGTCGCCAATTTAATATTTTTTGTCGCCCCTGAAAGTAAAAAATCGCCAGACCTGGTCACCCTGCCCCGGGGCACAACCCACCATCGTGTCCAGTCTTCCTCGATAAGGTAGTACGCCATCTGTTCCCAGAACATCGGGAACGGCCAGCCAACACAGGACTGAAATTGCTTGATGGTGATGCGGCTGAGCCGCCTGACGTCACAACGGCAGAATTATCTTTGGCAACAAAGAAGATCTCCATCCGTAAAGCACCCGGACTAGATGGAATTCCAGGCCTGGCCATAGAAACTGCAGCGCTGAATGTTCCGGGACCCTTTGTGGATGCATTTAGCGCATGTTTAAAAGGTGGATGCTTCCCAGAACAGTGGAAAGTACAAAGGTTAGTCCTTCTCCCAAAGGGGAACAAACCCCCAGAGGAGGCTTCCTCGTACAGACCACTGTGCATGTTGGACATTAATGGGAAGCTTTTTGAGCGTATTATATGTGCCAGGCTTAATGCAGCCATCCAGAGTAACGGTGATCTCTCTGAAAACCAATTCGGTTTTAGGAGCGGTTGTTCAACTATAGATGCCACTGGTCGAGTGGTGACGCTAGCCACTAACGCCATCAGTGGCAGTCGATGCACAAAGCAAATGTGTGCCATCATTACTTTAGACATTCGCAACGCGTTCAACTCGGCCAGATGGGATTATATCCTAGTGGCATTGGAAGATCGAAAGGTACCGCTGTATCTCAGAAGTGTCATTGCGAGCTATCTATCCTGCCGAACCCTGCTTTATGACACCGACGATGGCACGCGGTCCTATAACATTACTGGAGGTGTGCCTCAGGGTTCAGTCCTAGGACCTCTGCTCTGGAACGTGCTATACGACGACCTACTCAGGCAACCGTTCCCAGATGGAGTGTCGATAGTGGCGTTCGCAGACGCCGTTGCACTCGTCGTAGTTGCCAAAAACATCGAAGAGATCGAGAGTACCTCGGAGATGCGGCAATAGAGGTAGTATCGAGATGGTTGAACGACTATGCTCTTGACCTGGCGGCAGAGAAGACGGAGGCGGTGCTCATCTCTCGGACGAAGAAGAGAATGTACTCTACTTGCACTGTGGGAAACAGTAGAATCAAAACCTCTGATTCAATAAAATACCTGGCAGTCACTCTGGATGCCAGGCTGTCGTTCAAGGAACATCTTCTGAACGCCGGCAGCAAGGCATCAAAAGTGGCCCGAGCGCTCGCGGGAATCATGCCCAATATTGGAGGACCTAAGCAACCACGGCGGTTTCTCCTCGCGTCGGTGATAGGCTCTGTCATCTTGTACTGAGCACCTATATGGGCTTGAAAAGTAATACAAGTTATGAAGCCACGTGCAGACGAGCCTATCGAATAGCGGCTCTAAGAGTGGCCCGAGCGTACCGTACAGTGTCGAACATCGCTCTCTCCGTTATCTCGGGTATTCCACCTATAGACCTGGCAGCAAGTGAGAGAGCCGATAGATACCGTGAAAGCAAGCGCACTGAAGATAACGCAGGAACTCAAGACCACGACCAATGGTCCAGAAGGACCAATGAAGAATGGCAACGACGATGGGACTCAGCAAACGAGAGTAGATGGACTCACCGCATCATCCCCAATGTTATGGAGTGGGTTGGACGGAAACACGGCTTCGTCATCTTCCATCTAACCCAGGTGCTTACGGGAAATAGCTGTTTTTGCAGCTATCTACGCCGTATCCATGTGTACCAAAGTGCGGAATGCCCGGTGTGCCCTGGTGTTGACGAAGACGTTGAACATGTTCTGTTTATATGCCCGAGATTTAGCGATGAACGTGAGGAATTTAGAATAGCTTGGTGCAGACCCATGACTCCATAAGGTTTGGGTAGGTGCCTAATGCAGTCCCCGCAGGAATAGGACGCGGTGATAATCCTAGCCACCACGCTCATCGAGAAGCTGATCTCCATCAGGAAGAAAGTAGAAAGAAGAATTACGTAATTGGCCAATTTGGCGAGGACTGCCTCCGCGAAGTAATGCTTAACAGCGGTTTCCGCGGGGGATGTACAGTAAAAGAGGAGGTGGTTTTAGTGGGTGAGGGCCCCACACTCGTGCCATTGATATTCATGGCAGGGTCGGCTGGTTAAAGCTTCCCACCTCCCACCACAAAAAAAAAACACGCACACGCACACGCACGCACACACACACACACACACACACACACACATATATATGGGGTATTCCACGTGAAGTGGTCCGATCAAAATTTTAAAATGCACCAAATTTTGGGTACACTTTGCAAATGTTTTTCAGAATACAGAAAAAAATTTTTAGGTACTGGAATCTATTTGCTCAAAAGTCATTCTAACCTCAAAAAGTGAATTTTTCCAAGTTTTGTCAACACCAGCTGGGTTAACCGCTATTTAATTCAAAATCTATCAACTTTTACTATACAATATTATATGTAACATTCGTTGCTAATTATGTCTAGAATTTAACCTTCTGGGTTAGAATTTATAATCTCAAGGTCAATGTTACATAAATTAAATGTCAATATTCAACTTGAAAAAAGTGTAAGTGCGCCACAATTAATTTTTTTATCCAAAAGTCTAAAAGTAAGCCTGGAGCAATACCTTTCAAATGGTCTGTAGCATTTCTATGGCCTCCAATTCTGTAAAAAGTTATGATAATTCAAAGAAACACGAAATTTTTTTTAAAATTTAAATGGAAAATATCATGTTAATTTTTGTAAATTTTTTGTCTTTCTTTAAATTTCATAACTTTTTACAGAATTGAAGGCCATAGAAATGCTACAGACCATTTGAAAGGTATTGCTCCAAGCTTTCTTTTAGATTTTTGGATAAAAAAATCAATTGTGGCGCACTTACACTTTTTTCATTTTGAATATTGACATGTAATTTATGTAACATTGACCTTGAGATTATAAATTCTAACCCTGAAGGATAAATTCTAGACATAATTAGCAACGAATGTTACATACAATATTGTATAGTAAAAGTTGATAGATTTTGAATTAAATAGCGGTTAACCCAGCTGGTGTTGAAAAAACTTGGAAAATTTCACTTTTTGAGGTTAGAATAACTTTTGAGCAAATAGATTCCAGTACCTAAAAATTTTATTCTGTATGCTGAAAAACATCTACAGTGTGTATCCAAAATTTGGTGCATTTTAAAATTTTGATTGGACCACTTCACGTGGAATATCCCATATATATATGTATATATATGTATAAAATAAATCTAAATATAATATAAATCAATAAATATGTAAAATATAATTTATAGTTATATGATTATTATATGTTAATTTATGCACGTGGTAATCCATAACTTTATGTTACTTAAATAATAAGTAAAACCTTGTTAAGTATTAAGTTAATAGTTAAATAATAATTATTAATTTAATTTGGCATTATTATACACGTAAATGAATATGTCGTATATACATAAATGTAAAATATAAAAAAAAATATTAATCAGCATATTTAATTGATGTTATTAGTATTTTAATGTAACTTATTTGGTTGTCGGGGTGATTGGGGAATGTCTAGTATTTATTCAGGAAAGAGTGTAAGTGGCATGTGACTACGTGGTGTGTCCTGTGTGAGTGTCGGAGCGACTGTCTTCCTCGGGTTCGATGTGCATTCGCAGGTAACCTCGGGAAAAGAGTAGAAGGGATGGTGGAAAATTCGGATGACTAGGAATCTGTGGAAACCCAGAGACGTGCGCCAATAAGTGTCATAAAATGCAACTTTTATTGAAGAACGAATAGCGAAGGAAAAAAGGTCTAATTACCTGCGAATGATCTACACCCGGGGGCAGTGTGCGTAAGTGTATTGTTTTGTGTTTTTGTGTATACAAAATCTCTTTACATATGTACAATTATTTGAATATTATTACCGTTTAGTTTATAATACGATATTAATTAAATGTTTAATAATTTTAAGAATAAAATTTATTTTGGCTTGAGCGTATGTAGAGAGACGCTACACTACATATGTTGATGCTGAATCGGAAAACGATGAAAAGTTAACAAATTGTCTTTTTGTACTATTTTTACAATCTTTAAACGCACAAGTTCTTCCTGGCATTTTTACCACTTAGTAGTTAATATAATATATGAATTTTATTACTAAATACTTTACAGAAATATAAAAATCATAAAATTCAACGTCTTTCGTCGCTAAGCTGTCTGCTACTTCTCGTTCTTTAAAGTCGCGGCCTTTTAAATGAATATATATATATATATATATATATATATATATATATATATATATATATATATATATAGTGTTATTATGTATAACACATCTACTTTTTCATTACTATATTTGTCAATAAAGAGATTTCATACGTATGAAATAAATACTTACCATTTTTCTATATACAAATAAAGCTTAAATAATTCCAATCACTGGTTCCATCTAAAATTTAATTATCCATAAATTCACTATGGATTTTGCAACTTGCAATAGTATCAATAATGATGATAATAATCATAATAACAATAATGTTTAATTTTATTTAAAATAATTTCTTTTGTAAGATAACATAAATACTTAATTTTATCAACAGAACACTTTCTCAATTATAAAAAATTTCCTTAAAAAAATAATAATTTAAAATATATTTTAGTTAAAAAATCGGTAATCATTTTAAAAAAAATTTTTTAATTTGATTATTTATTACTTTTATAACATTATAACAGTGTTATATTAAATTATTAATACTATTAATATTAATTATATTATATTTTTTTTTTTTTTTTTTTTTTTTTTTTTTTTTTTTTTTTTTTCGTGGGAAACTGGAGAAATCTTACATAAGACGACGACGAGGGTCCGCACTCGTCGCCAGTGCCGGATTCTTACCGGCTAAAACTCCAAACCCAACGCTTTCACCTGCCCAGCCCGGAACTGTTTTTCACATTACTTCAAGCTGGGAGGCGTGTCTTGTGACATGCGTCATCCGTTCCTTATTCTATCCTCCCACGTTGAGACTGCCACTTATCGTGAAGCGGCCTTTCGGGCGGTATCGAGCGCGCGCCTAAAGGTGGCACAGGCTCCGGACCCCGCCACGTGAGACACTCCCTCAGCATCCTTTGATGGACAAAGAAAGCATTTGGGAGCGCTCTTGCAATTCTTAAGGTTGTGTCCAGGCTCGCCGCACTTGTAGCACGACGAGGACCTGTCCACTCCCTTACAATTCCGTTTCGTGTGGCCGAAGTCTAGGCACCTATAGCACCTCTCGACCAAGACTCGATCCCGAACGCGACAGCTTACGAAGCCGACGCAGAGATGCCGCATCGACTTCAGCTTGTCAGCGCTCTCGTGATCCAGCTTCACGATGGCTGTCTTCTGTTGACTGCGGTTGGGACCCAAAAGCTTCACCTCTCGGCCCTCAGGCGAAGAAGTAAGCACTTTATTTAAGGCCGCTACCACTTCGTCCCTCGTTGTGAGAGCGTCCAGGTCTCTGATCTCAAGGGTCACCCTTCGATCTCGGATCCTAACTTCTCCCATCCCTTTAGTAGCCGTTCGGACTTTCTCAGCGAATGCTGTTGCGTCCGTCTTCTTGCCCAGCCGGAGCAGGACATCTCCCCGCCCTGTTGGCCGTACGCTCAGAACCTGGGCGCCGCTGTCGTCCGGGTTGACTTCCTTTCGGAGCTTCCCCAAGACTTCAGCGAACGTACGGTCCCTCGCGACAGTTACCACCAGGGTGGATACCGGCGCCATCTGGCGCTTTCTCCTATCAAGAGGCGCCTGTCCCGACTTGACTGTCGGCTTTTTCCCCGCCACTGACGCGGACTTGGATTGCTCCTTGTCCGTAGCATTTCTATGGCCTCCAATTCTGTAAAAAGTTATGATAATTCAAAGAAACACGAAATTTTTTTTAAAATTTAAATGGAAAATATCATGTTAATTTTTGTAAATTTTTTGTCTTTCTTTAAATTTCATAACTTTTTACAGAATTGAAGGCCATAGAAATGCTACAGACCATTTGAAAGGTATTGCTCCAAGCTTTCTTTTAGATTTTTGGATAAAAAAATCAATTGTGGCGCACTTACACTTTTTTCATTTTGAATATTGACATGTAATTTATGTAACATTGACCTTGAGATTATAAATTCTAACCCTGAAGGATAAATTCTAGACATAATTAGCAACGAATGTTACATACAATATTGTATAGTAAAAGTTGATAGATTTTGAATTAAATAGCGGTTAACCCAGCTGGTGTTGAAAAAACTTGGAAAATTTCACTTTTTGAGGTTAGAATAACTTTTGAGCAAATAGATTCCAGTACCTAAAAATTTTGTTCTGTATGCTGAAAAACATCTACAGTGTGTATCCAAAATTTGGTGCATTTTAAAATTTTGATTGGACCACTTCACGTGGAATATCCCATATATATGTATATATATGTATAAAATAAATCTAAATATAATATAAATCAATAAATATGTAAAATATAATTTATAGTTATATGATTATTATATGTTAATTTATGCACGTGGTAATCCATAACTTTATGTTACTTAAATAATAAGTAAAACCTTGTTAAGTATTAAGTTAATAGTTAAATAATAATTATTAATTTAATTTGGCATTATTATACACGTAAATGAATATGTCGTATATACATAAATGTAAAATATAAAAAAAATATTAATCAGCATATTTAATTGATGTTATTAGTATTTTAATGTAACTTATTTGGTTGTCGGGGTGATTGGGGAATGTCTAGTATTTATTCAGGAAAGAGTGTAAGTGGCATGTGACTACGTGGTGTGTCCTGTGTGAGTGTCGGAGCGACTGTCTTCCTCGGGTTCGATGTGCATTCGCAGGTAACCTCGGGAAAAGAGTAGAAGGGATGGTGGAAAATTCGGATGACTAGGAATCTGTGGAAACCCAGAGACGTGCGCCAATGAGTGTCATAAAATGCAACTTTTATTGAAGAACGAATAGCGAAGGAAAAAAGGTCTAATTACCTGCGAATGATCTACACCCGGGGGCAGTGTGCGTAAGTGTATTGTTTTGTGTTTTTGTGTATACAAAATCTCTTTACATATGTACAATTATTTGAATATTATTACCGTTTAGTTTATAATACGATATTAATTAAATGTTTAATAATTTTAAGAATAAAATTTATTTTGGCTTGAGCGTATGTAGAGAGACGCTACACTACATATGTTGATGCTGAATCGGAAAACGATGAAAAGTTAACAAATTGTCTTTTTTGTACTATTTTTACAATCTTTAAACGCACAAGTTCTTCCTGGCATTTTTACCACTTAGTAGTTAATATAATATATGAATTTTATTACTAAATACTTTACAGAAATATAAAAATCATAAAATTCAACGTCTTTCGTCGCTAAGCTGTCTGCTACTTCTCGTTCTTTAAAGTCGCGGCCTTTTAAATGAATATATATATATATATATATATATATATATATATATATATATAGTGTTATTATGTATAACACATCTACTTTTTCATTACTATATTTGTCAATAAAGAGATTTCATACGTATGAAATAAATACTTACCATTTTTCTATATACAAATAAAGCTTAAATAATTCCAATCACTGGTTCCATCTAAAATTTAATTATCCATAAATTCACTATGGATTTTGCAACTTGCAATAGTATCAATAATGATGATAATAATCATAATAACAATAATGTTTAATTTTATTTAAAATAATTTCTTTTGTAAGATAACATAAATACTTAATTTTATCAACAGAACACTTTCTCAATTATAAAAAATTTCCTTAAAAAAATAATAATTTAAAATATATTTTAGTTAAAAAATCGGTAATCATTTTAAAAAAAATTTTTTTAATTTGATTATTTATTACTTTTATAACATTATAACAGTGTTATATTAAATTATTAATACTATTAATATTAATTATATTAATATTTTTTTTTTTTTTTTTTTTTTTTTTTTTTTTTTTTTTTTTTTTCGTGGGAAACTGGAGAAATCTTACATAAGACGACGACGAGGGTCCGCACTCGTCGCCAGTGCCGGATTCTTACCGGCTAAAACTCCAAACCCAACGCTTTCACCTGCCCAGCCCGGAACTGTTTTTCACATTACTTCAAGCTGGGAGGCGTGTCTTGTGACATGCGTCATCCGTTCCTTATTCTATCCTCCCACGTTGAGACTGCCACTTATCGTGAAGCGGCCTTTCGGGCGGTATCGAGCGCGCGCCTAAAGGTGGCACAGGCTCCGGACCCCGCCACGTGAGACACTCCCTCAGCATCCTTTGATGGACAAAGAAAGCATTTGGGAGCGCTCTTGCAATTCTTAAGGTTGTGTCCAGGCTCGCCGCACTTGTAGCACGACGAGGACCTGTCCACTCCCTTACAATTCCGTTTCGTGTGGCCGAAGTCTAGGCACCTATAGCACCTCTCGACCAAGACTCGATCCCGAACGCGACAGCTTACGAAGCCGACGCAGAGATGCCGCATCGACTTCAGCTTGTCAGCGCTCTCGTGATCCAGCTTCACGATGGCTGTCTTCTGTTGACTGCGGTTGGGACCCAAAAGCTTCACCTCTCGGCCCTCAGGCGAAGAAGTAAGCACTTTATTTAGGGCTGCCACCACTTCGTCCCTCGTTGTGAGAGCGTCCAGGTCTCTGATCTCAAGGGTCACCCTTCGATCTCGGATCCTAACTTCTCCCATCCCTTTAGTAGCCGTTCGGACTTTCTCAGCGAATGCTGTTGCGTCCGTCTTCTTGCCCAGCCGGAGCAGGACATCTCCCCGCCCTGTTGGCCGTACGCTCAGAACCTGGGCGCCGCTGTCGTCCGGGTTGACTTCCTTTCGGAGCTTCCCCAAGACTTCATAAGGTTTGGGTAGGTGCCTAATGCAGTCCCCGCAGGAATAGGACGCGGTGATAATCCTAGCCACCACGCTCATCGAGAAGCTGATCTCCATCAGGAAGAAAGTAGAAAGAAGAATTACGTAATTGGCCAATTTGGCGAGGACTGCCTCCGCGAAGTAATGCTTAACAGCGGTTTCCGCGGGGGATGTACAGTAAAAGAGGAGGTGGTTTTAGTGGGTGAGGGCCCCACACTCGTGCCATGATATTCATGGCAGGGTCGGCTGGTTAAAGCTTCCCACCTCCCACCACAAAAAAAAACACGCACAGCACACGCACGCACACACACACACACACACACACACACATATATATGGGGTATTCCACGTGAAGTGGTCCGATCAAAATTTTAAAATGCACCAAATTTTGGGTACACTTTGCAAATGTTTTTCAGAATACAGAAAAAAATTTTTAGGTACTGGAATCTATTTGCTCAAAAGTCATTCTAACCTCAAAAAGTGAATTTTTCCAAGTTTTGTCAACACCAGCTGGGTTAACCGCTATTTAATTCAAAATCTATCAACTTTTACTATACAATATTATATGTAACATTCGTTGCTAATTATGTCTAGAATTTAACCTTCTGGGTTAGAATTTATAATCTCAAGGTCAATGTTACATAAATTAAATGTCAATATTCAACTTGAAAAAGTGTAAGTGCGCCACAATTAATTTTTTTATCCAAAAGTCTAAAAGTAAGCCTGGAGCAATACCTTTCAAATGGTCTGTAGCATTTCTATGGCCTCCAATTCTGTAAAAGTTATGATAATTCAAAGAAACACGAAATTTTTTTTAAAATTTAAATGGAAAATATCATGTTAATTTTTGTAAATTTTTTGTCTTTCTTTAAATTTCATAACTTTTTACAGAATTGAAGGCCATAGAAATGCTACAGACCATTTGAAAGGTATTGCTCCAAGCTTTCTTTTAGATTTTTGGATAAAAAAATCAATTGTGGCGCACTTACACTTTTTTCATTTTGAATATTGACATGTAATTTATGTAACATTGACCTTGAGATTATAAATTCTAACCCTGAAGGATAAATTCTAGACATAATTAGCAACGAATGTTACATACAATATTGTATAGTAAAAGTTGATAGATTTTGAATTAAATAGCGGTTAACCCAGCTGGTGTTGAAAAAACTTGGAAAATTTCACTTTTTGAGGTTAGAATAACTTTTGAGCAAATAGATTCCAGTACCTAAAATTTTATTCTGTATGCTGAAAAACATCTACAGTGTGTATCCAAAATTTGGTGCATTTTAAAATTTTGATTGGACCACTTCACGTGGAATATCCCATATATATATGTATATATATGTATAAAATAAATCTAAATATAATATAAATCAATAAATATGTAAAATATAATTTATAGTTATATGATTATTATATGTTAATTTATGCACGTGGTAATCCATAACTTTATGTTACTTAAATAATAAGTAAAACCTTGTTAAGTATTAAGTTAATAGTTAAATAATAATTATTAATTTAATTTGGCATTATTATACACGTAAATGAATATGTCGTATATACATAAATGTAAAATATAAAAAAAATATTAATCAGCATATTTAATTGATGTTATTAGTATTTTAATGTAACTTATTTGGTTGTCGGGGTGATTGGGGAATGTCTAGTATTTATTCAGGAAAGAGTGTAAGTGGCATGTGACTACGTGGTGTGTCCTGTGTGAGTGTCGGAGCGACTGTCTTCCTCGGGTTCGATGTGCATTCGCAGGTAACCTCGGGAAAAGAGTAGAAGGGATGGTGGAAAATTCGGATGACTAGGAATCTGTGGAAACCCAGAGACGTGCGCCAATGAGTGTCATAAAATGCAACTTTTATTGAAGAACGAATAGCGAAGGAAAAAAGGTCTAATTACCTGCGAATGATCTACACCCGGGGGCAGTGTGCGTAAGTGTATTGTTTTGTGTTTTTGTGTATACAAAATCTCTTTACATATGTACAATTATTTGAATATTATTACCGTTTAGTTTATAATACGATATTAATTAAATGTTTAATAATTTTAAGAATAAAATTTATTTTGGCTTGAGCGTATGTAGAGAGACGCTACACTACATATGTTGATGCTGAATCGGAAAACGATGAAAAGTTAACAAATTGTCTTTTTTGTACTATTTTTACAATCTTTAAACGCACAAGTTCTTCCTGGCATTTTTACCACTTAGTAGTTAATATAATATATGAATTTTATTACTAAATACTTTACAGAAATATAAAAATCATAAAATTCAACGTCTTTCGTCGCTAAGCTGTCTGCTACTTCTCGTTCTTTAAAGTCGCGGCCTTTTAAATGAATATATATATATATATATATATATATATATATATATATATATAGTGTTATTATGTATAACACATCTACTTTTTCATTACTATATTTGTCAATAAAGAGATTTCATACGTATGAAATAAATACTTACCATTTTTCTATATACAAATAAAGCTTAAATAATTCCAATCACTGGTTCCATCTAAAATTTAATTATCCATAAATTCACTATGGATTTTGCAACTTGCAATAGTATCAATAATGATGATAATAATCATAATAACAATAATGTTTAATTTTATTTAAAATAATTTCTTTTGTAAGATAACATAAATACTTAATTTTATCAACAGAACACTTTCTCAATTATAAAAAATTTCCTTAAAAAAATAATAATTTAAAATATATTTTAGTTAAAAATCGGTAATCATTTTAAAAAAATTTTTTAATTTGATTATTTATTACTTTTATAACATTATAACAGTGTTATATTAAATTATTAATACTATTAATATTAATTATATTAATATTAATATTAATACATATTAAATTTCAATTACTTAGTAAAAAAGAAATTTAATCCGCAGCGGATTTGAACCCCGAACTTTCTAATTTGTTGTTGCATATACACGATATATGCGAGCGTTAGCGCTCACGACTACTGCAACAATTACTTACGTAAATTCAAAAATTACATTTAAACTGTGCCCTCCGCTAGGGGCTAGGAAAGGATATTCGGGTTATATTTTGGGCTAAACTACGAGTAGCCAATCATAGCGCAAGGAGGTGGAGCAAATAAGACATTGTTGGATCGGTCTTATAGATGGGTTTGCGGTGCCTGGGATCGTGCCAAAAATCGACGCTAGCGTCGCCTAGCTGTTGGGGACCCTAAGTACTGCATAACATGGCGACACATTTCCTTGGGAACCTGGCATTCTATACAGGTCTATCTTCGTTGTCAGAGATAAGATATGCTATACACAGATACAATATTCTCAACATCACACGGTATGCGAGACGTATTTCACATTTCTTTAAAAAAATAGACATTTGCTATCAAGCGTAATAGCGTAATTACCTCAATTTTAGTCATAGCTAGGGGAGACAGTATCTTTTAACAGCCATAAGTACCTGTCATTTATTAAATTTGCGTATAAAGTATGTTTATCGCCGTATTTGCTAGCTGACCGCAGCGCTACTGAAATTGAGCGGCTGTTGCCGGAGACTGTAGCTTCGAAATCCCTTCAGGGTTACCATTTTGGGTTTTTCTGTCCTCTATTATCTAATGTAAATAAGGTCATACTGTGTGAGTGCAGCAAAGAAAAAATACCTCTATCTGGCAACACTGATCCCCTTGAAATCTTCTCTTTCGATAGGTATAATTTATTAAAAAAATGTGTCCCAGATTAAGTAAATTCAATTGAAATTTTCAATTCACTTTTTCGACTTTTAAAATGGATTTTAGTACAAAAATAGCTACACTATTCGAAAGCTGAGAAAAATATTTGTTGATTTGTGTCTTGCGTATATTTTTTAGGGTCAGGAGTCAATTCTTGAGCGAATTGAACAGAGCGGCTTTTGCGCAAAAAACTCCGCGCGCGCTGTCAGACGATGCCATCGGTTTTTAATTGTTTTATTCATTAACTGCAAAGGTTATATTGACGCATTGCATTGAATTTGTATATTACATAATTTGAAAATGGACAACGGAGAAAATGAGGCTCTTGACAAAGTTGCTCTTTGGACAAGACAGCTAGTTTATTTGACCCGAACGATAGACGCAGAGGGTAATTACAATGTTACCGCAGCACAAGAATTATTCTCGCGAGAGGTGGAAGATTTCCCTGTACTATCGTGGTCGTCATTTTCAAGGTCGTAAATTATACTTTAACAACCACTCCTAGTTTTTCGTCTAAAGCTTCCGTAAGGCAAAGCTCTGCTACTCGGACTTTAAAGAAATACGGACGAGGACCTGTCCACTCCCTTACAATTCCGTTTCGTGTGGCCGAAGTCTAGGCACCTATAGCACCTCTCGACCAAGACTCGATCCCCGAACGCGACAGCTTACGAAGCCCGACGCAGAGATGCCGCATCGACTTCAGCTTGTCAGCGCTCTCGTGATCCAGCTTCACGATGGCTGTCTTTCTGTTGACTGCGGTTGGGACCCAAAAGCTTCACCTCTCGGCCCTCAGGCGAAGAAGTAAGCACTTTATTTAGGGCTGCCACCACTTCGTCCCTCGTTGTGAGAGCGTCCAGGTCTCTGATCTCAAGGGTCACCCTTCGATCTCGGATCCTAACTTCTCCCATCCCTTTAGTAGCCGTTCGGACTTTCTCAGCGAATGCTGTTGCGTCCGTCTTCTTGCCCAGCCGGAGCAGGACATCTCCCCGCCCTGTTGGCCGTACGCTCAGAACCTGGGCGCCGCTGTCGTCCGGGTTGACTTCCTTTCGGAGCTTCCCCAAGACTTCAGCGAACGTACGGTCCCTCGCGACAGTTACCACCAGGGTGGATACCGGCGCCATCTGGCGCTTTCTCCTATCAAGAGGCGCCTGTCCCGACTTGACTGTCGGCTTTTTCCCCGCCACTGACGCGGACTTGGATTGCTCCTTGTCCGTGCCACGTGGTGGTACCTCCTTCCGAGGCTTCTTCTTCTTGTGGCTCTTAGAGACCTCAGGGGGGCTTTGGGGGCCCTCTCTACTTCTCTTTTGAGCCTGCATTCTAGCTGTAGCCGTAAAGACGGCTTTAGCTATAATGCCTCTTCTCTTAGGCCGCCGACGATTCTCGTGACCAACTCAATAATCCTCGACTTGGCACTTGTAATCGTCGACTGCCGAAAACATCTTTTTGGTTTTCCCGTAGAACTCTTGTACAAGAGTGTCTACGGTCTTCAGCCCTGTCTTGACGACCATGGAGATGTTAGGCTGCTTTGCACAAGCGGCCAACATAGCCTGGAGTTCGTTCTTTAGATGGTCGTAAGTTGAGTCGATGTCCTCCTGCGCCTTCTCTACCTTCTCGTATTCCTTGCGGAATATTTCGATCTCCTCTTGAGATTCCTTACTATAGGCAGAGATGCCACTGATGGCACTACCAAGGCTGGTAACGCTGCCGCTTCTTAACCTGTTTGCGGATGCAACACTCAACATCTGTAACGACGGCTGCTGTTGGGGGTTTTCTTTCGAGGGCCCCACCTCTGACGTGTTCGTAGAACGAAGCGCTTGGCCTCCCCCAAAATCCGTGAGGCCAGCGCCGGCCATCGGGGCTTTCACCCGATCGGAACCGACGGCGGGATTGACTCCTAGTTTGGAGCTGCCCGCTTGGGGTAATAGGTATTCCATTCGCTTGCTCATCATCCTTCTTCAACTGTTTGGTCCACGGAGGCTATTTTGTTTCACCTCTACCCTTCACGCAAGCGTGACGAGCATTCCCCCATCCGCCACCCGGGGGACGCGCCGCATACGGGGACAGGACACCCCGCGCGGTATATTAATATTAATACATATTAAATTTCAATTACTTAATAAAAAAGAAATTTAATCCGCAGCGGATTTGAACCCCGAACTTTCTAATTTGTTGTTGCATATACACGATATATGCGTTAGCGCTCACGACTACTGCAACAAATTACTTACGTAAATTCAAAAATTACATTTAAACTGTGCCCTCCGCTAGGGGCTAGGAAAGGATATTCGGGTTATATTTTGGGCTAAACTACGAGTAGCCAATTATAGCGCAAGGAGGTGGAGCAAATAAGACATTGTTGGATCGGTCTTATAGATGGGTTTGCGGTGTCTGGGATCGTGCCAAAAATCGACGCTAGCGTCGCCTAGCTGTTGGGGACCCTAAGTACTGCATAACATGGCGACACATTTCCTTGGGAACCTGGCATTCTATACAGGTCTATCTTCGTTGTCAGAGATAAGACATGCTATACACAGATACAATATTCTCAACATCACACGGTATGCGAGACGTATTTCACATTTCTTTAAAAAAATAGACATTTGCTATCAAGCGTAATAGCGTAATTACCTCAATTTTAGTCATAGCTAGGGGAGAAAGTATCTTTTAACAGCCATAAGTACCTGTCATTTATTAAATTTGCGTATAAAGTATGTTTATCGCCGTATTTGCTAGCTAACCGCAGCGCTACTGAAATTGAGCGGCTGTTGCCGGAGACTGTAGCTCCGAAATCCCCTTCAGGGTTACCATTTTGGGTTTTTCTGTCCTCTATTATCTAATGTAAATAAGGTCATACTGTGTGAGTGCAGCAAAGAAAAAATACCTCTATCTGGCAACACTGATCCCCTTGAAATTTTCTCTTTCGATAGGTATAATTTATTAAAAAAATGTGTCCCAGATTAAGTAAATTCAATTGAAATTTTCAATTCACTTTTTCGACTTTTAAAATGGATTTTAGTACAAAAATAGCTACACTATTCGAAAGCTGAGAAAAATATTTGTTGATTTGTGTCTTGCGTATATTTTTTAGGGTCAGGAGTCAATTCTTGAGCGAATTGAACAGAGCGGCTTTTGCGCAAAAAACTCCGCGCGCGCTGTCAGACGATGCCATCGGTTTTTAATTGTTTTATTCATTAACTGCAAAGGTTATATTGACGCATTGCATTGAATTTGTATATTACATAATTTGAAAATGGACAACGGAGAAAATGAGGCTCTTGACAAAGTTGCTCTTTGGACAAGACAGCTAGTTTATTTGACCCGAACGATAGACGCAGAGGGTAATTACAATGTTACCGCAGCACAAGAATTATTCTCGCGAGAGGTGGAAGATTTCCCTGTACTATCGTGGTCGTCATTTTCAAGGTCGTAAATTATACTTTAACAACCACTCCTAGTTTTTCGTCTAAAGCTTCCGTAAGGCAAAGCTCTGCTACTCGGACTATAAGAAATACGCATTCAAAGTCAAAAGAGATCTTGTATTCGGGAATCGAGATGCATCGTTGGTATCTACGAGCCTTAGTCAAAGAACTACGACTTCGACATCTGGCAATCATCGAACTCCGAACGCATACGCATCTAACATCGGCGCCCGCTAGTCTAGCGGGAGATCACTAAGCCACTTGACGCCGCTACCTACATTCGAGGCAAACCTTCGTTTCTTACCATATATATATATATATATACACACTTATATATATATATGGGGTATTCCACGTGAAGTGGTCCGATCAAAATTTTAAAATGCCCCAAATTTTGGGTACACATTGCAAATGTTTTTCAGAATACAGAAAAAAATTTTTAGGTACTGGAATTTATTAGTTCAAAAGTTATTCTAACCTCAAAAAGTGAACTTTTTCCAGTTTTTTTCAACACCAGCTAGGTTCATCGCTATTTAACTCAAAATCTATCAACTTTTACTATAGAACATTATATGTAACATTCGTTGCTAATTATGTCTAGAATTTATCCTTCTGGGTTAGAATTTCCAATCTCAAGGTTAATGACAAATAAACTACATGTCAACATTCGACTTAAAAAAAAACTAACTTCGCCACAATTGATTTTTTTATCCAAAAGTCCAAAAGAAAGCTTGGAGCAATACCTTTCAAATGATCTGTAGCATTTTTATGGCCTTCAATTCTGCAAAAAGTTATGATAATTTAAAGAAAGACAAAAAATTCACAAAAATTAACATGGTATTTCCCATTTAAATTTTTTAAAAAATTTCGTCTTTCTTTAAATTATCATAACTTTTTACAGAATTGAAGGCCATAAAAATGCTACAGATCATTTGAAAGGTATTGCTCCAGGCTTTCTTTTGGACTTTTGGATAATAAAATCAATTGTGGCGAAGTTAGTTTTTTTTTAAGTTGAATGTTGACATGTAGTTTATTTGTCATTAACCTTGAGATTGGAAATTCTAACCCAGAAGGATAAATTCTAGACATAATTAGCAACGAATGTTACATATAATGTTCTATAGTAAAAGTTGATAGATTTTGAGTTAAATAGCGATGAACCCAGCTGGTGTTGAAAAAAACTGGAAAAAGTTCACTTTTTGAGGTTAGAATAACTTTTGAACTAATAAATTCCAGTACCTAAAAATTTTTTTCTGTATTCTGAAAAACATTTGCAATGTGTACCCAAAATTTGGGGCATTTTAAAATTTTGATCGGACCACTTCACGTGGAATACCCCATATATATATATATATATTTGGGTACTTAAGGTATATTCTTTTCGGCTATCTATACGCTTTGTAATATTCGTAAAGGCAAACCTGATATTTTATATTATTTCAATTACTGAACCAACCATTTTTTTTACAATAATTATTATTTGAAACTGCAATTTATTTATAACTATTCTTCTTTACATTGCATTTTATTTACAATATTTATTGTTTGAATAGCAATTTATTGACGATAATTCATATTTTCAACTGCAACAATTTTTAATTTCAACTGTATTTATATATATTAATTCTTATTTCGATTATTAATTAGTATGTTTTAATAAAATAACATTACGTATATTTTATTCTATAATTGTTAACGTAGTTTGCCATACAATTGTTTATTAAAATATTGTAATTTTATGTGTTTTGTCCATTAAAAAGCTAGAAAGAATTCAGTTCCTATGTTCAATGTTAAAAGAAGACATTATATAATTACGTTAACAAATGTAAATAAATATGCATGAATAATACTAAGAAAAAATATATATTTTATGATCCCAATATATTCTACAGTCAAGAGGCCTGCGATGGCTCGGTCCGTAGTGCGTCGGCTCATACTGGAGGTCTCAGTCGATTCCGCGCCCGGCCGATTGATACAAGCACCTGGCGAATGTATTTTGCGACGATAAAATAATAAAAAAAAAATATCCTACATCTCTACTTTCAAAATAACTTCGCTCACTACTCCCGGAGACGTAAGGCTAGTCCTAGTCAAACAAGAGCGAAAGGAACGTGAATGGTTTATTAACCATTGGCCTTCTTGTAATTTTTTTATAGTAGTTAGTACAAGTCTGGACGTGACAGAAGAAAGCCAGAATTTTAGGCTCTAACGCTGATATTTACTAAATTTGCGTATAAAGTATGTTTATCGCCGTATTTGCTAGCTAACCGCAGCGCTACTGAAATTGAGCGGCTGTTGCCGGAGACTGTAGCTCCGAAACCCTTCAGGGTTACCATTTTGGGTTTTTCTGTCCTCTATTATCTAATGTAAATAAGGTCATACTGTGTGAGTGCAGCAAAGAAAAAATACCTCTATCTGGCAACACTGATCCCCTTGAAATTTTCTCTTTCGATAGGTATAATTTAAAAAAATGTGTCCCAGATTAAGTAAATTCAATTGAAATTTTCAATTCACTTTTTCGACTTTTAAAATGGATTTTAGTACAAAAATAGCTACACTATTCGAAAGCTGAGAAAAATATTTGTTGATTTGTGTCTTGCGTATATTTTTTAGGGTCAGGAGTCAATTCTTGAGCGAATTGAACAGAGCGGCTTTTGCGCAAAAAACTCCGCGCGCGCTGTCAGACGATGCCATCGGTTTTTAATTGTTTTATTCATTAACTGCAAAGGTTATATTGACGCATTGCATTGAATTTGTATATTACATAATTTGAAAATGGACAACGGAGAAAATGAGGCTCTTGACAAAGTTGCTCTTTGGACAAGACAGCTAGTTTATTTGACCCGAACGATAGACGCAGAGGGTAATTACAATGTTACCGCAGCACAAGAATTATTCTCGCGAGAGGTGGAAGATTTCCCTGTACTATCGTGGTCGTCATTTTCAAGGTCGTAAATTATACTTTAACAACCACTCCTAGTTTTTCGTCTAAAGCTTCCGTAAGGCAAAGCTCTGCTACTCGGACTATAGAAATACGCATTCAAAGTCAAAAGAGATCTTGTATTCGGGAATCGAGATGCATCGTTGGTATCTACGAGCCTTAGTCAAAGAACTACGACTTCGACATCTGGCAATCATCGAACTCCGAACGCATACGCATCTAACATCGGCGCCCGCTAGTCTAGCGGGAGATCACTAAGCCACTTGACGCCGCTACCTACATTCGAGGCAAACCTTCGTTTCTTACCATATATATATATATATATATATATATATATATTTGGGTACTTAAGGTATATTCTTCGGCTATCTATACGCTTTGTAATATTCGTAAAGGCAAACCTGATATTTTATATTATTTCAATTACTGAACCAACCATTTTTTTTACAATAATTATTATTTGAAACTGCAATTTATTTATAACTATTCTTCTTTACATTGCATTTTATTTACAATATTTATTGTTTGAATAGCAATTTATTGACGATAATTCATATTTTCAACTGCAACAATTTTTAATTTCAACTGTATTTATATATATTAATTCTTATCTCGATTATTAATTAGTAATGTTTGTAATAAAATAACATTACGTATATTTTATTCTATAATTTGTTAACGTGTTTGCCATACAATTGTTTATAAAATATTGTAATTTTATGTGTGTTTTTGTCCATTAAAAAGCTAGAAGAATTCAGTTACATATGTTCATTTAAAAAGAAGACATTATATAATTACGTTAACAAATTTAAATAAATAATGCATGATTAATACGAATAAAAAAATATATTATTTTATTATCCCAATTATATTCTACATCAAGAGGCCTGCGATGGCTCGGTCGGTAGGGCGTCGGGCTCATAATCTGGAGGTCCCAGGTTCGATTCCCGGCCCCGGCCGATTGATACAAGCACCACTGGCGAATGTATTTTCAACAAGTGCTTTCTTCACCAAGACATCGTATGACCTCCGTCGCTGATAAGCACCGGTTTGGGAGCATAAAAAGAGCGACGATAAAATAATAAAAAAAAAAATATCCTACATCTCTACTTTCAAAATAACTTCGCTCACTACTCCCGGAGACGTAAGGCTAGTCCTAGTCAAACAAGAGCGAAAGGAACGTGAATGGTTTATTAACCATTGGCCTTCTTGTAATTTTTTTATAGTAGTTAGTACAAGTCTGGACGTGACAGAAGAAAGCCAGAATTTTAGGCTCTAACGCTGATATTTACTAAAGTGATAGTCAATTAAAGCAAATTTTGTAAAAACATGACTTCTCACTTGATTGCTTGTAATTCGGAATTGAAATATGTACTTAAAACTATAATAAAGCTAATCAAGTAGATATATTTAAAAATAAATAAGTTCAAATCGGTCAATTTGCCTCATAGTTATGGACAAAATAAGAAATAGTGGAAACTTTGGCCAGAAAAATCAATAAATTTTAACTTGTAGCATGAAGTTCTGTTTTACAAAATGATAAGTGAGTCCTATACGAGGAAGATACGTGCTAATATTAGTTAGCAGTTGTATTTTAAAATAATATTAAAATACATGAGAATTATTGTATATAAAATAAAATCTGGGTTTATACATCGTACTATACATATACTTTCATTTAAATCATATTTATAAATTAATTTGAATATTAAATAACTCTTTGATCTGACAGAGTCTTGGATCGATACAGAAAATGTGTCAGAGTTAATCCTCCTCGCAAGAAGAGAAGCCGAACCGTTCACAATGGGCCCTTAGAACAAGCGGTTTGCGAGAGCCTAAGAGATAAGTCAGTGCAAAGCGTTCGTGCTCTTGCCAGAGAATTAAGTAAATATTATTGAAATTTTGCTTCATTTGATAAATCTAGCTTTAATTTATACTTAATTCATGTTACTAAATAAAACATAAATATAAATTCACGTCGGGAAAGAGCTTGTTAAAATTTTCTGTGAACCGATAGCTTAAAAAACTTGGTGAATAGTTAGTTAAAAATTGCGTCGTTTGAGCACTGATAAGTTAAAGCAAGTTTAAGAAAAATTATACACTACATTCTTCGGAAAACGGTAAGAAAAATTAATCCGACTAAATACGAATGCATAAAAATCTCCGATAAATTCAGTACTGATTCACTTTACTGCTTGCTTTAAGTTTAGAATAAAGTTTGACATAAAATTCGTGTTATATTTTAAAAAAACCAATATTATCAAGAAAAGACTACGGCAGAGTGCTAAGGTAATGGCAATATATCATAGGATCAAATTCTGTCAGAGACCATATTATTTCTTCATAAAATTATAAATGCACGTAGTTAATAATTCTGGATTAATTATTTATAATTTATTAAAAGCATTTTCTATATATTATACTTTCTTGTAACATGTTAGAACTATGTTCTGGCATGTCTAGAATACTAATCGTATTTTAGAAAAAGTGTGTATGTATGTCAACAACATACGTATGTAAAATAATGAGTTTCCAAAAATTTATAATAGTTAAGTATGTACTTAGGGAATAAAGTAGGCGTTTATTACTGGGATAAAAGTTGCTGATCGAGCTTTAACATGGGCAGTAATTAATGCCAGGGCATTTTACTCGCGAAGTACAAATAACATTTTTCACCCTGATTATTTGAAAGGTCACTTTCTTCGTAATGTATTTGTAGGAATAAGGTAAAATAAGTGTTGAAAACAAAAAAGAAAGTTTATTCTGGATAAAGTGGGTCTTCGATGCACAAAGTAGGTCTACGGGGAATAAAATGAGTCTACCGGCAATAAAGTGCGTCTACGAGGAATAAAGTAATCAATGGGTCTGAAGTTTGAACCGTCGCACCGCAACGATTTTTTCAATTTCTTCAAAAGCGCATTTTCACTTTCCAAATAGCTAAAATCTGTCTAAAAACATTAATGTTTATTGAAAAATATAGTTTTCACGAAGAAAAAGGTAGGGGAGGTGTTTCTAGGAAAACTCATCCAAGAAATAGCGAAATTATGACTTTGTCCACATATTTTTCTGTACATCTCCAAAAGGCGTCTTTTAAACCACTTAAAATTGATAAGTTTAGCTCACTGTAATGCAATAAGCGTACCCTATCATTATTTTTATCCGAAATAAATATTAAGGGGGGCTGGCAGACGTAAAATGGGTCGAAAATAGTAAATTTCGCGATTTTTCGACATTTTCATAAATATTTAAAAAACGCGTCTTTTAAAACGCATTAAAATAATAAGTTAAGTTTGCTATAATGAAAAAAGGGTGCCGTATCATTACTTTTAACCGGAATAAATATTAAGGGTTGATGGCGGGGGAAAAATGGGCCGAAAATAGCAAGATTTTCGATTTTTCGTCGCATGTATATTTAATATCTCAAAAAAGCGTCTTTTAAAACGCTTTAAAATGATAGATAACGCTTATTGCATTATAATAAACTTAACTTATCAAAAATCTCGCTATTTTCGGCCCATTTTTCCCCCGCCATACACCCTTAATATTTATTCCGGATAAAAGTAATGATACGGCATCGTTTTTGCATTATAGCATGCTTAACTCATCATTTGAAAGCGTTTATTTATTAAATTTATTTATTTAAATGGTTTAATAATGTTAGGGCACGCTTATTGCATTACAGTGAGCTAAACTTATCAGTTTTAAGTGGTTTAATAGACGCCTTTTGGAGATATACAAAAAATTATGTCAACAAATTCATAATTTCGCAATTTCTTGGATTAGTTTTCCTAGAAACACCTTTCCTACCTTTTTCTTCTTGAAAACTATATTTTTCAATTCACATTAATGTTTTTAGGCATATTTTAGCTGTTTGAATAGTTAAAATGCGATTTTGAAGAATTTGAAAAAATCGTTGCGGTGCAACGGTTCAAACTTCAGACCCATAGTAATCAAGGGAATAAAATGGAGTTTTAGTTCTTCGTCGAGGTCAATAAAGTGGATTATATAGGTAAATGGGGTGAAAATGTTTTTTATAATTACATACAATTTATTATATCGTGTAAAAGAACAAGAGCACGCAGAGCAGCGCATGGGGAACTCTACTTGCACTGTATTTGTTGTAATTCCATTGTAGCAAACCAATTTTCTTTCATGTTTGCAGGCGCAAACAGGGAAACGGTACGGAAAATTGACAAAGAGACGCTACACCCATACAAGTTCCAAGTGGTCCATGCCTTGAGGGATCCCGATAGGCCTAAAAGGATGAAGTTTGCAACAACAATGTTACGAAGGCATCATAGAGTTCCTGAATCAACGCGGCGGATCTGCTTCACCGATGAATCAACATTCACACAGTGTGGCATGCCCAACAGGCAAAACCACCGTAACTTGGCACCGGAAAGCCCGAGGTGGGTTCGTGAAGTCGAAAACCAGCGTCGCTGGAAAATTAACGTGTGGGCAGGCATAGTTCGGGATTGGCTTGTGGGCCCGTATTGAGCTGTCCCGTCTCCTAGAAGGGAACCCAGTAAATATAAATACAATGTGGTGATTACAAGATGGCGCACCAGCCCACAACACAAACGATGTTCAACTATGACTGACACGTTACTTTCGGCGGCGTTGGATCGGCAAAAATGGACCCTTCGTAAAGTGGTCGCCGCGATCGCCGGACCTCAACCTTTTGGACTTTTACCTTTGGGGACGGGTTAAGGATATCTGCTACCAGGAAAAGCCCACAACGCAGGAAAATATGATTGAAAGGATTCGCGCAGCGTTTGTTACAATTACCATTACCGAGGGGCAGAAGGCAAGGCGACATTTCGTCAAACGCTTGGAATATGTTCTAGAGCTTGCTGTGGGAAATATAGAACAATATTTGTAAATAAATGTATATTATTGTATAAAAATATATTAAACATCTGATTGTGAATAATTATATGTGTATGAAAGAAGAAATTAATTCGCACATTCAGCCAATCTTAAATAACTTTCTCTTATAGAACCTTGTACCTGCGGTGCTACTTATTCATCCAACTTGTAAGATCATTAAAAAAACGTCGCAGACGCTGGAGTGGGTAGGTACCGTATTCTTTATATATTTCAATGCAGAATTCTATGTGTTCAGAGCTGTCTTATCGCGGGATTACATGTCCGCAGAGTGCTTCTATCTACATAGACAACTATTGCCTTACAGGTAGAAGCCCGATCCACGACATATTCGCCAGCCATGCAGATTTAAATAGTAAAAGCGCGGGAGACGCAGGAGGGCCTGGTATATTCTGACTATTATCACGCAGATCTCTATGCCTACAGAGTGGTACTGTCTAACTGGGAAACTATGCCATTAAGGGTAGAAAACCACAATCCACGACTTAATTACCCGCCTCGCAAAATCACGAGAAAAAATGCTGTAGACGCAGCAGTGGGCAGGTATAATCTGGCGTTTTTTATACGCGTGTATTTACGTACGCAGAGTAGTCTTACATACCCGTGCAACTTTATTTCTTCGTGGTCAAATAAGTTTGTTGCACGAATTATTTACCTGTTAAATAGATTTAACTAGATAAAACTATTTACCTGTGAAACTATGCATTCAAGTGTAGAAAAGCCCGATTCGCGGCTTATTCACCCGCTCCGCTATTTAACCTTTAGACTGCCGAGATTTGAAAGAGCATATCGCCCTCAGAAAACTGGTATATAAGGTATCTTACATCAACGATTGATCATACACAAAGTGTCGGTCAGGAGGTGCGTCAAAATATTGATTTTCCGGCAGTCTAAAGGTTAAAGAGGAAAACCGCGGTAGACATAGGAATAAGTAGTATATTCTGACTATTCTCTCGCTGGTGTTCATGCCTTCAGTTGGCCCTCTCTACCTGTGAAACTTTCCCGTTACGGCCGTTAAGGGTACAAAAGCGCGATTCACGACTTATTTACCCGTCCCGCAAATTCAACAGAGATAATCGCCCTAAAAGCAGGGGTGCGTGGTATATTCTGGCTATTCTCTCGCGAGTGTTCATGACTTATTCACCCGCACCGCTTATTGAAGAGAAAAACCGCGATAGACGCAGAAGTAGATGGTATATTCTGACTTATCTTTCCCTGGTGTTTATGCCTTCAGTTGGCCATATTTACCAGTGAAATTGTCATGATTAATATTTTTTTTTATAAAACAGTTGAATAGAAAATAACAAGAATATTTGATTTTACGATCAACTGTAACATCTGCATCATACTGGAGACGTAGACATCGCACGGTAATCATTCATTTTCAGAATCCTCCTCAGCAGCGCAAAGTTGCTTCTTCTTTCAAATAAAAAGTTCAATGTTGAAAGGTAACTGCTCCTCTGGTTTAAAGCAATGAATAACCTTATGCAAGGGGTACCACAATTGTGCCTTAACGGGCTTCACTGTGAAAAGTAAATTACATTTAGGACTCACTGTATTCCTACAAAAGTAACGATTTCATTTACGCTCAAACGTGCAGTGGAAACCAGTGTATGGCATACTTACAAAAATAATTGGAATCTATTAGCGCTAAATATTATGGAATTCTTTGATTGTTTGATATTCGACGAAATCTGTTCCAAAGCTATTCTTTTTCTTCCGCTAATTCGTAAACTTTTACGCAATTTTTCGATTCTTCCATCATCTGGCGATATCAGACTTCCATAGAGCACCATCATAATTCTAGTGGCATCGTTGACAGACATTTATGGACATCGAATTTGTCTGTGAAGGTGGGGACCAAACTGTAGAAAACAAAAAAATTGTCAATTCAATTATTGGGGAAAGCTTATTCGTGAAATTTATTTAGCGATGCGTTGTATGATATTTGTTAAATAATACATTCGAGATGCATATAATATATTTTTGTAGGTAATGCATCTAAGATACATATAATGTATTTCGGTAGTTAATACATCTGTGACACGTCTCAAAGACATCAAGAGAGAATTACTGAACAATACATACTGTTTACTAAAGAAGTAGGCAGCTACTATTCCATTGATGTGATAAGCCTTTTTGTTCATTAATCCCTCGAATCCTCCGTGTTCCATAATATATTGCCTCAATTTTTGACGACACAACGGGTTATTGAAGCTACTTCTAACCTCCTTTGCCAAAGTCTTGATGGTTTCGTTATTGTCCACATCCATGTCGTATCCAGAAACTTCCAAGAATCTTGTATGAAATAGTAATTTATTCAAACTAACCACATTGTTTCTAAAATAGTATTTATCAGGAAATACTGTGCACACCATGATATAAATTATAACAATAATTTAATTGTGCAATATTCAAACAGGAGAACGGAGCACAAGGGAGACACACAAATCACACTGACGGCGTCGGTCGAGGTACTGACGCCGCCAATGAAAATGGCTGACAACGTTGCTCACTAATGCTACCAACCGCGCAAGACAAGGAATTACAGTCTTCGCAGTTGGCACTACGTGGTTTTAAATTGTAGAGACATTTTCGTAAGAAAATCTTGAAATACATCTGAGGTATTAATACTTTATGAATAATTAATGCATGTGAGATATACTAGTACATAACTAAGAATTAATGTATCGTTGATGTGTTATTTATACAAAATATAAATAAAGAGTCGTAGTTACGTTAAAAAAAATTTATTTAATTGCTAAATACAAAAATATAATTTGTAATATAATCTGTTGCGTTGATTTTACGCGTCTTTAATTGAAAATTTACTAAAAAATTTAGTTTTACTTTGATTTCTTAGCAGCCTGCTTCTCAGTATCATCGTCTTCTGCTGATCGTTTCTTCCCCTTCTTCA
Organism: Theocolax elegans; assembly: GCA_026168455.1. NCBI lineage: Eukaryota > Metazoa > Arthropoda > Insecta > Hymenoptera > Cerocephalidae > Theocolax > Theocolax elegans. The sequence goes on from CM047427.1 coordinate 60,777,138, forward strand.
CTGGCACCACTTTACCTACAATCGCTTTTCCTTTGCCTCTAAGAGGCTTTTCTTTCTGTTTTTTATCCGGTTTTCTTTCAAACTCGTCACCCTCACTTCCTACTTCATCCTCATTCTTAGCTCCGTCTTCTCGAAATTTGTCATTGTTTTTCCGTATCAAAAGAGACGCACGAGCTTGTCTGCTCTTGTCGCACTGCGATACAGCCGCAAACAATTGCTTTTGTTTTGTGAGCGCGTAGCGCTTGGCAATAGTTGCGCATACTTGTAGATCGTATGGTTCCAATTGATTTTTACAGCACTGCTCGATACGCGTATTATTGTCGCCAGCACCCAAAAATGAGAGGCATTGTAGAACCCCCTTTTTGTCCGGATGTGGACCCAAAAATATGACTGGCCAAGGTGGATACCCGGAGTCATATTTAAGGCACCGTTCATTCATCTGGAAGTAGTTTTAAAAAAAGTTATCGACGCATTATAATCATATTTATAATTAACGCATTCGCGATGCATTGCATTAACATTTCTATGCAATGCATGTCAAAAGCATCATGATTATTCAAAGGTCTACAAATGTCTCCAATTAAAATACAGCAGCATTATATGCAGCTTTTTTTACTTTCGTGAAACGTTTGCTGGCAGATTTCTTCTTTCTACTCTGACTTTCATGACCTTGGGTGCCCGATGATCTAGGGAGCGGTTCATCCGGTTCTTCATCGTCGATCATGTACCGTTAAGGGTAGAAAACACCGATTCACGAATTATTCACCCGGACCGCAAATTCGAGAGAAAAAACGCAGTTGAAGCAGGCGTGAGCTAGTAGATTGTCCTCGACATTTTTCTTCGCAGGTAGGTATGTCCGTTGAGTGTTCCGATTCACCCGCCTCTTAAATTATGACATATTCTGACTAAAACCATGCCTACAGAAATATACACAGTTATAGTAATAGACACATATTTATACAGATTCATGAACACAATAGCAAACCCAAATATCCACAGATATTTCTCACGCGAGCACAGACACAAACCTACACGGAGAAAAGAGTTCTATGAAAAATTACGATATTTTTACTGTAAGCGAGAGACAAACAAGGTTCAGTTGAAAAAGTGCAATATTTATTTTGGTAATAAGTAAACACTTCCAAGAATAATTGCTATTTCAGTTCACTAAAAATCTCGAAAAATCTGGACTCAACAAAATATAAAACAACTGATATTAAATTTTAATGAAAGAAACAACAAATTTTACTGCAAGTCTTATGAAATAATATCACAACAGCTACTAAATTTTGTTAGACATTTCAGTAAAATTTGTGTACGGCGAATATTAGTAGGCAGGGTAGTACAATTTTAGTGTCCAGTATAGTAAAATTTATTGAAATTTCTGCTATTCTCAAACGAAACTGTTAGGTTAGCTGGCTTATTATTCGAATTTATGCAATTAATTAACGCATTTGACTAATCTGAATCGACAGAATTTTAACCATATTAATTACAAACCGACTGGTGTAGCTTTTAATTGATATTAACAACGGGATAATGCAATAAATGTTAATAAAGTTCGCGCGTCCTTTGAGCGACGTGTAGCTTATAACGACGATTCGAAGTTAAACAATGGAAAGGTTGATGGCGCAGCGGTAACGTGCTCGATTTTGACGCGGAGGGTCCCAGGTTCGAATCCCGGTGTCGGATGATCCAAAGTTTTTTTCATTTAAATAATTTATTATTCAATTTATATTTCAGTTTAAATGTATGTAAATAATAATATGTCTAAATAATTCTATGTATTGTAACGGTATTTTTAATAAATATTAATATATCGTTATTCACTAAATTAATAAGTATAATAGTCAATAAGCATGTTAAAGACTATATCTCGTGAGGAGGTTGGAAATAGGAAATAGTTGGCATATTTAATAATTAACAATATACGACCGAATACGAATAACTAAATAAGCGAACTTTATTCATTAATATCTAATATAAATTATGTACATCTTAATTATAACCATTATTTTATCGTTATGCGAACATTTTCTAATATTCTCAATCGCGTGGTACACAAATCCCTTCGACCGTTAATATGGCGTCGGTTTAGCCTCGCGTACCTTGATAGATACGCGTCAGCATCACCGTGGCGCCGATATTATTTGAAATAAAATAACTACTCAGGTCGTCACCACACGCACCCGGTCGCACTGCCTTTCGGCGTGCGGGATCAGGGCAATGCAGGAGAAACCAATGAGTACAAATATAACAATAGTAAATTAAAATAATAATAAAATTAACTTTACCGGAATTTTTACCATAATACGTGGCTTCTTCATATCGACAATAGAGTTCGAGTATTTAATCACGACTGACTATCAAGAAATCCGGAAGGGAACAAGAAGGAGATCGCAGGATCTCGTCGGTTTTATTACAACACCGATGCTTTTCCCACTCACGATCCCTCGATTGCTAGAGCATGCTGATTGGACATCCTCAGCATGCGCCGAAAAATTGCGATGTCACGACAACATGTCAGCCGCGCGAAAATCAAAAATATATATTGAGTGAAGGCAGGTGTTCATTGCAGACACCTCCTAACACCCAACATGTAGCCTCCACCTCCATGATCTCGATACGCACTCAAGAATCCCCTCCACAAGTGCTTTCTACTCGTGGAGGCACGAATCATATTCCAAGCGCAGCACGGGTTGCAATGCTACTCACGGTTCGCATGCGCGAACCGCCCGAGCATGCTACTATTTGCTGAGATTTGCACTGCGCATTAAATGCGCGAAAATATGAATTTTTTCATTTAATATCTTATACATAATGTTAATATTCCTTATAATTACTAATTCTATTTAAATAACCTTTAACAGTTCCAATAATCAATATGGGTAAATTACATTCTAACACTAATAGTTAATCTATCATAATTCGCTTTTATATAATGTATATCATTTTCTATAAATACTACGTTATATCGTATATCTGTCTTTGTCGCTCGTTCAAGGCTTGACGACAAAGACAGAAAATCATTCTCCCCCCAGGTGATAATTCGCCTCACCTGGGTCATGTTCCTGGAGAGGTCGCACCTACCATCATGTATTACAGGAAGGGAAGCGTCGTCTGCGCGTGGGGGGGAAGTCGCGCATCGCATACGACAACATGGCCGACCTCGTCTCCGTGACTACACGTGTAGTCTGTTTCGCGAAAAGCCTCCGGTGTACCGACACCGTCGAGGCCTTCTCCCGCGTATTTATTAATTAATATTTCTCTTTTGACATGCAATGTCACAGTATAAAATAAAAAAAAAGATGGCACGGGAGCCGTCCGAAAAATAAATTTTTCTTTCTTTCAGTCGCAATAAAAATAACTATACTGCTTTGTAAAATTTAGTGAACTCGTTCTAAAAATTAGTGAACTGCAAGTTTGTCTCGATTTAAGCAAGAATATCGTAATTTTTATATGAAAATTTTTCTCCGTGTATATACTTCAATACGTTCGGTACAACCAATTAGCAAATTTTTTAAGGCATCTTTCAAAATTCTACAACATCATACAACAATCTACAACATTATTCAAAATTTTATTCAGATTGTATTTTATAGTACGAGATAGCATTATATAGATTATAGGTTATAGTGCGAGAGTGTGTATGTGTGTTCATTTATTAAGTTAATGTGCATTTTTTCTCTCGAAACGGCAATAAGTCCATTTCATCAAGATGTAGAACACTTAGCAAATAATTATAACGACGTTATTCAAAAAGTAGTCATTATATATTTAACAAAATAAATCTGTTTTCCAAAGAAGAATGCGATTACGCTAAACAACAGTGTTCAATTTCAACAACTCTAATTTTATGAGCGAGAATACGGAAGATAAGAAATTTCCTGAATTAGGGCAATGTTTAAAAAAGGAAGAACAATTTTTGTTTCACAATAATTATTTAAAATAAGAGAATTCAAAATTATTTAGTATTTAATTCATTTGAAAATATTAGTTTTGAACGTTAATAAAGTAGAGGTAATTTAATAATTTTTCAAATAACATATTAATTTCTTACTACATCATCATCTTAAATGAATTCAGATTATGTAGGTTTTATATTTAGCCCTTCAAATCGATGTAAAATTTATTTATTGCATATAATGGTAGGAGGTTAATTTAGCGCGAAAAAAGAAGACCTTCAGGATTGCTCATGAATTGTTTACGATCTTTCTATTAACAATATCAACACTATTTTTCACAAATTAAAGAAAAATGAAATATTCTTAAAAAATCGATGCTTCGGGTTATCATAAAACTTCTGAATGATTATAAATTTTTTCAAATTTTTATTTTACTTATTTCATTATAATTTTTTGGTTGAAAAACGTATATCCCTGCAATTCGGATGCGACATTCCGCTACGATTTAACCCCACATATCTATGTAAAAAGACATATTGCACTCGGACTCTAAGGCCTTTACAATTAACTTTAAGAGTGTGCGGGTATCCCGACTAGCCGACCCGATCGGGTTCGGGCGGATACCCGACATTTTCCGGACCCGAAAATTTAACGGGTAACCCGTAATTTGCGGGGTACCTGACAATTTCGGGTAGTCCAAAGTTTTCGGGTAACCCGAGTATTTCGGGTATTCCGAATTTTTCGGGTAACCCGAATATTTCGGTTAGTCCGAATTTTTCGAGTAACCCCAGAATTTCGGGTTGACCGAATTTTTCGGGTAGACCGAGTATTTCAGGTACTTCGAATTTTTCGGGTAATCCGAATTTTTTGGGTAGACCGAATTTTCCTTGTGATCCGGTAATTCCGAATATTTAATTCAAATGCATTAGTTTTGGTATAAAGAAGTGGTTTTTCAAAAATTAAACTTAGAAAGTAGCTATAGCACTTGAGGTATAATGCATGTCAAGGGCGTAAAGTGAGCTTTTTTAGGCTGAATGTAAATTATCTCACTTCGCCTTTGGTGCACACCATATTCTTTTATCTATTGAATTTAGCTACATTTTTTCCAAAACTAAAAATCTGTGTGATCGATAATTAATTATCTTTCCACTGGTATTTGGTTCTCATGAGGCAGATTATCCTCATTAAAAATTCAATTATTTTTAAAACTTACGTAAATTTAAAAGAGTTTTGGAATTTTGAAATTCGAAACAAAATACTATATTTCGAAAAAGATTGACAATTATTATACAAAAATAGAAATGAGCGAGATAAATAGATTGAACGCGAGGAAACTTCCTATTAATATCAATTAAGGTAAAAGTCCCTGTTAATAAACACCTCGAGAAAAGTGTACCTCGTACTAAACAGAGAGAAAGTAATACGAATTAAAAGAGAAGTATATGTATATTAATGATTAAAAAATTTTATTAAATAATTTAGTCTATTAACTGTGTTTACGAATTGAAATAAATTAGAATGAAGCACTGGGGAAATTACGAAAAAATATTAAACTGTGCACTCGACAAAATTGCATAGTTTGATTAACATTTTGACGGAAAAAGTCGACATTGTCGCACAAAGTTTTCTAACTCTAATACATTAATAGGAGGATTATATATGATTGTTTAAGCATTAGGGGATAGTTTTTATATCGTGTATTTCGATTACAGACTGTTTTTGCAATTATAATATTATTTTAATTAAATTATTAGCTGTTCCATACTAGGTACATATGATTTTGTTCCTGTCCCTATTATTAAACGGTATAAACACTGTTTTAAATCAATATTTACCGATTTATTTATAGATGTTTATTGGTAAAATAGTTAAAAATGCATTATTAATCGATTTAAATGATATATGCATGTTGTATAAAGGCTAAATAATGTATTTCTTTTGGTTAAAAAGTTAACCTACAAACGCACTTAAAGGTTACTTTTGAGCTTTTTTTCGGAAAAATTGATATTATTTCAGTATGTGTGTTAGTGAAACGTATATCTATCGAATCACTAATATGTGTATGCTCGTCATTATTCATTAGTAACCGATTCAAATTCAAAAGTATGTGAAAAAGGGCTATTGAATCTTTATAATATAGTTGCATCAAGACTCACGGAAGACTCTTCCAGGTTCATTTTATACCAAAGTAACTCGCATTTGTATTATGATCAAAATTATTAAACATCGTTTTATTTATAGAAATTTATGATTGCATACACTAAATAAAGATAAATTCTTGTAGTATCAATTGAAATACTAAGCTAAATTGTTAAAAAATAGTTAAATTTTGAGTTTTTAAAAGTGTTTAATAAATAGGGACAGGATTATTAAACAGTCGGGATATGTATTTTCAAGGCGTTTAATAATACGTGCACATAAGGCTCTCCGTTTTTTAATAATATAATTAATTAAAACCGTTTAAATTAAAATGTTAAACCAGGTAATTGTTCAGAAAGAATACTTTTACCTTATTAGCGGTTTTTTGGACGATAATTAAGAATTTATAAGCCATTTGGTTATTACACCAATAACCCATTTTATTCACTGTAGACTTACATTTTTTTCTAAACACTTATTTTAGCATAAACCTACAAATACAACACTAAATTTATTATATTAAAAAAAATATACATAAAAATCTTGCAATAATTGAAAATTTTGAATAAATTTAGAAATTTACAAATAAATTGTTGTTAAATAAAGTGGCCGTTCGAATGATTAGGGTGAAAAATTTTATCTGCGGGTATAAAAGACAATTATTCCCTTGGATTAATTACTAGTAAAACTCCGCTAAAGCTTCACCCCCGAAACAAACACTTATTTTACTTCCCAAGTATATAAAGAAGTATTAAAATCAATAATACTCGAGCAAAAATATATTATAGTAATAATGGATTAAAAAACTAATCAAAATACTACAATGTATTTTAATTTTGGTTATTTTTCTTAATTTACAAGGATATGTCGAGACTCCGCGAAACGAATTGTACTTACATAACTTTAAATATATACAATTTAAGATTTTTGCTTAATTTCCAGAACCGGTTAGATTATTATTTTCGTTCGGATATTTGCGTGATTGCAATGATGGTAAATCCACATTACAAACATAGAGGCCTTCAGAATCCAAAGGACCAAGAAAATTGTAAAAATATATTGAAGAATGATTTGTTGAGATTAGCAAAAGAAAGTGCTGAATCTGAAGTCGCGTCAACGTCACAATGTGAAACAACTTCAATGGGTAAAATTACTAAGCATTTAATAACTAATTCTTTTTTGTAACACATGCACGAAATTCGCGTCTTTGCGCCCTCAAATGGGGCCAAAAGCAGTACTTTTGCGTCAGCCGGGCGCAAAAATGAATACATAGGCATACATCCATACCAGCATTTTTTGCTTTTTTTTTACTTTTTTGCTTTTTCTTTTTTTTACGCTGGGGTTTGTATATATATTACTAAATTTAATTGCACAGTGTATCGATTTTTAAAGCCCTTGAATCGCGAATATTGTCACGAATAATATATTGTGCGTCAAAGACTAACAAGAGGAGGACCAACCCTTCCGTCAACAATTTGATCTTTACCAAACTCTAGGATAATAACGTCTACTATAAGAATATGAATAATGCCGAAGTTTTAGATTCCTAAGCAATTTTTACGATAGATATAACCAAATAACGAAAAAGATCGAAAAAATCCTTGAATCCAGAACTTAATTAACAAGATCAACAGGATCAAACCTTGAAAATTAATACATTTTTTAATTCAGAATATTCATTAAAATAATGTTAAATTGATCTTTCTTTCATAACTTTTGACCAAATCAAGACAATTGAGCTTCTTTTGTTAAATTCAATTAACACGATCTGGGTATTCTTCTGGATTTAAGTTTGGGAGTATATCTCTATTTGTTTCCGAGTTATAAAGATCAAAGTCAAGAATTTTTTCGACGAGATTTTTCGTTATTTGTTTGTATCTATCGTCAGAAGGGCATTGAAATCTAAAACTCTGGTTTTCTTCATATTTTTGTAGCGCTCGCTCAATTACATTCTTCACCAATAAATTTTTATTTTGAACAAAAATTTGAAAAGTAGATTAAAATTTGTTTAAACATGCTACAAAATGATTAAATTCTATAATATTAATATTAAAATTAAATGCAACTTATCTTTTGTAAATAAAAACTAAAAAAACCAAAAATAGATTCCATATTTTTTCTGCATTTCTACAAGAATGTAAAATATTTCATAATCTTGCTCTTCTCCAAAGAAATGTACAGAATCATTTCCCTTGCATTACTCTTATAAATTACCCTTATTTTATTTATTTATTTTATTATTTATTGTTGGAGTAGAAATTTTGTCTAGCTTTAAACATAATCGAGGCCTCGATAAAACTAGATACATTTCTGCCAGGGTTTATTTATTAATTTATTTATTTTATTTTCCTATTATTATATTTCCCTTGTAATTCTTATTAAAAGCTTATTATCGTTTTTACATTACAAGTGAAAGAAATATTAATTAATAAATAATTAGAATTGAAACATTGGGATAGTGCGAGAAATATTCGGGCAATTAGGTTAATTGAAAATTTGTCGATCTTCCCGAGTCAAGTGTGAAAAAGGAAAGGATGAGTAAAAAAATTTAACACATTTATTTCCTTTTGTTACGTAACGTTTCGGTGGTCGATGCCACCCTCTTCAGACTGTAAAATTTATTTTCCACAAAAAGATTAAAATATATCTCGTATAATACAAAATAAATAATAAGTGAAAGAAAATAATAGGTTACCTTCTAATGTAATATCGCGATTTGTGTATAAATATTTTTTGTAAATTAATATGCACCATTGTATATGCAATTCGTTTCCCATAATTATTTATCTAAAATTTTTTTTTTTTGAAGTTTGGATCCTAAATTCCAATCGAAATAGTGCACATTAATTTGCAAAAAAAAAAATTCTATCAACAAACAAGAAGACTCCATTAAATTAAATAGACAGTATTCGCACATTATATCTAAAATAAAAATGCGCTAAATTAATCGATTATATTTGTATACAAAACTGGTGCGTCATAATAGAAAAAATGTAAACATTGATTGCTCGATTCATTACTATATAAGTGGTCGCAAATTCGTATACTTTACTTATATTGTCGAAATCTTTGTCGTATATACATCTCCGTTGACGTTTCCTTTGTGTATAATGAGGAAAAAGAAACGAGAATTTAAATTGACTAACGACTGAACATTTATACACAAATCGCGACATTACATTAGAAGGTAACCTATTATTTTCTTTCACTTATTGTTTATTTTGTATTATACGAGATATATTTTAATCTTTTTGTGAAAAATAAATTTTACAGTCTGAAGAGGGTGGCATCGACCACCGAAACGTTACGTTACAAAAGGAAATAAATGTGTTAAATTTTTTTACTCATCCTTTCCTTTTTCACACTTGACTTGGGAAGATCGACAAATTTTCAATCAACCTAATTGAATAAACCACCGAGTGATAAAATCAAATCAACAACATGAAAAATTGGGGCAGTCCAAAACATTCGGGTGGTCCGAAATATTCGTGTAGCACGAAAAATTCGGGTAGTCCGTAACATTTGGGTAGCCCGAATCATTCGGGTAGACCGAAATATTTCGGGTAGCCCGAAACATCCGAGCAGACCAAAAAATTTCGGGTTACGGTAAAACCCGAAGCCCGACCGACTCAAACTCGACCCGACGGGTCGGGTTTTCAAATCGGGTAACCCGAGTTTCCGGGTACCCGCACACTCCTAATTAACTTACTATTACGTTAATGTCCAACTCAATTACCCAATGTCTCTTTAATTTAACAAATTAATTTACGTATTAGTGATGTTATGTTTTTTCATAAATTCAAATATTCCCGCTAAAAACGGTTATGCGCATGCTCTAGTGATGCCCCCCGTGGCTCGCATTCAGCATTGCACACATATAATTTAACATCTTTTAATGAAATAATTATTCATATTAATACCGGCTATATAATTATAATACATATTACACCGGTTTAAGCAAATTAAAAAAGTAATAATTCCATTAGTTAACGATCTTAAGGAGTATTATCTCTAAAACCAAAGAAGCCCACGCTTATATGGATGTATTTTTTTAACCTTCTAACGATTCCGCAGATTAATTAAATTCTAAACACATATATTGCGAAGCAATAAAAGTCTTTGTACTGCATTTAAATAAAGTGGCGGGAGACACCGGAATGATGGAACACGGAACTCATCCCACATGCGGTGCATGCAATACAATTGAAATATTAATATTTATATTTAAACATTGCTTTTGTAAATTTAACTAATATATTTTTACAATTCTCAATCAAATTGCAAACGATCAGTGTATAGTACTTTGTTATATTTTGAGCTTACATGCAAAAATATTAATATTCTTAGTCCAGTCGCAAGCATTTTGGATTTTAAATTATTTTTTCGTAAACGGCGATAAACGCAGTTTTTTTAGTTTAAATTGCTAATCCTGTTTACGATAACGCATTTAATAGCATTTTTATAAATTCGAATTTTACACTTTTATTGCATAGTTTACGGGGCTCTTGAAAACACATTGGTTTGCAGCGCTGATTTAATTCCTGCGACTCTTATTTGAACTAATTACAAAGTAATTTTTAAGTTTATGGTAAACCATGGGAAAACGTATATGTGATAGAACGAAAACTGCTTAAAATTCATAAGTCAAATAATATTTACGAAAAATAATATGATTAATTATTGAAAAATTAAGTACACATTTCTTAAATAAATTTTTTACTTTTGTCTATTCTTTATTAGTCTATAGGTATAAAAATATACTCAATATAATACTGAAAAAATTGTGAATTTAATAAAATATTGAAACTAAAAAATATTTATTAAGATCAAAAAATTATAATATAAATACCGTATTTAAAACTACAAACTATTTTGAAATTTCCAATAAATATTTATTTATGACTATTCATCCAATATTTGAGATCAAATATAAAAAAACTTCAAGGAAAATTTATCTTTCTTAATCGAATCTCTATTCACCCAGGTAGTGGCGCCATTAGTGGCACCAAGTAACATAATTAATAATTGTCTAAGAATAAAAGGTTTTCATGATAAACTCCTAATATACCACGCGTTTATCAACGTAGAATACCAGGTACAGGTATACGTAAAATATATATATATACAAAATAAATTTTTTTCATAAATTATTATAATTCGATAAATTAATGAAAATTTGTTGTATAAATCATATATTGCTGAATTTTATGCTATTACATTTTTGGACTTGTAAAATAAAATTGTAATTAAATCGATAATGAACGAAAAAAGCTTGGGTATATGTAGGCAATATTACTCAAATTTATGCGTAGGCTGCACTGCCTAGACCAGGTTAGTGTTTTGCTCTATCTAATTTCTTCTAATTTGTTATTTAATGGATGAAACGAACAAAAGATACTCTAATTATTTTCCATAATACTTGCGAGGGTATTATTTTTCTTGTTTCTTGGTTCACGTATGAGCGCACCTGACCATTGCGCAAGTGATTCCCACGATCGCGAGAACTATAGAGATCAGATAGAATCGGCCGCGTTTAAAACGTTTACTCGACTTTCCGCTTCCTTCGCGTTTCTCCTTGCTCTTATATCTATATACGATAGCGGATTCACCGCGAAGCATCAAGTGCAATTCCACATTTGCATCGTAGATCCTTTATATCCTTGTCGTACTTTCCAAACCTAATTATTTTTTACACTTCTTTTCCATTGATTATGTAAAAAACAAATAATATAGTACAAAATATAAAAATATATAATATCGACAATTAATAACAAATATAAATACAGTAGCAATATTTTGTGAATTGTATAAAAAATTAATCTAATTCCCTATCCGCGATACAATTTTATTACTGTAAAATATAAAGTTTCATTCGTTAGCTTAGTTTTGCATAATGAAAGTGACTCAACGATAATTAGAGAATAACAGATGGTTATTTAATGAATATATATTTGTTACGTGCGATCAGCTTCTCATATTAGTCTATGAAAGTAGCAAAGTATTTATTGCATTGTATGCAATAAATTGTATAAAATTAAATTTCCATTGTGAACTAGCGATAACAGCTTCCGGGTTCTAAATTTTTTCTTAACTTTGGAAACTGTATTCTCTCAACAAACACAAATTGACGGGTCATGTTTTAGAAAAATTTACTCCTTTAACCAAAGAATAATTAAATTTAGATTTTAGAAGCTCTATATAACTTTGGCAAAATAAATTTTATGTACAAAAATTAATACATTACCTTTGCCTGCTCCAAAATACTGGAAAAATAATTCAGCATAACATTTACGACATTCAAATTGTTTAATATTAAAGGGTGAAAATTTAGATTATAGGATAAAATATCAATTGATCCTTACACTCCTCACATTTCGTTTGGTCTACAGTTACACCCCGCCCGCTCATACCTTATTCCAAAATTGGAACAATCTTATTCTTTCAAATGGATATTATCGAGTTTATAATATATTTATTATATGAAATTTATATTATGTATTAGTATTATATACATTTATTAAAAATATTTTATTTATTTAAAAGAACTAGCAAACCTCTGAATAAAAAAAAATTATAGATAATAAATTATTATACTGTGCTATATGATAAACATACAAGTATAAAGATTCTAACAAATGTCCATTAGTGAATATAATGTCCCGCGTGTTGCGACAGTTCATGAGATAAAAATAATTATTCGAAACACAATCGAAGCTTGAATTTACATTTATTTTAAGTAATATAAACATCAATAAAATTGAAATTAATTATATATGTTTGAAACAATTTTCTTTAAATAAATAAGAATTTATTCTTTTTTAATTTTTTATTAAGTGTGTGTAAATTTTAAAAGAGGGCCTTAAGTATTTAATGTTTGGTGGAACTATTTTTAGATTTTTATACATCAACAAGTAAACATTTTTCAAAGATTAGATTTTAACCCATCAGGACCCGAAGGATGGTCATTTTTAAACAGGTTTTTTATTTTTAAATCTCAGAATATTATACTTTTATTTACGTACATTATGGATAATAATGATATTTAAAATAGAATTAATGGTTATTTTTAAATCGAACGAAAACTTTATACCTTGTACATATTAAATATATTTTATCTTGTATATTTATTTAAGTATAATCTAAGTAAAATATCAACTTGATTTGTCAATATTGTATTTAAAATACAAATAATTTTAAATAAATATATTTATAAGCATATATTAATATTTAATATTTTTGTGGAATCTACACTTTATTCGATTAAGTGAAAATAAATTTGGAAAATTGATGCTTATGTACACAAAAATCGAATAAAACTCTTTACTTGCCCCTATTGTAGAGACTCACTATATGTACATAAGTGTACAATGATCTACATTAAGTTTTGCTATAAACTATTCTGCATATATTTATCAGTATATTTAATTACATTACGCAATTAAATTTGGCTACAGGAAAGTTATTTTAATTAAAATCATGAATTAATCATTATTTATATAACAGTATTTTAAAAAATATTGTGTGTAATTTTCATGATTAGGGAATTCATAAACCGAAAATTTATGTGACACTTGGTGGTACATAAAAAAAGGGGATCTCCAAATTTTGCATTTTAATTAAATATATATACATATAAACGTGGATTCCGTGCACGTATATAGGCGTTCGCATGCGGTTCGACCTTACCTATACGTAAAAAATCTAGAACTGCGTCCAGGTCGATCAAGGAAAAAATTGTTGAGGCCTTTTTTACTCCGTTTGTGACAACTCGAAGAGGGAAAATCGCTCGTGGGATGCTTCGTTTCCTCTTGTTTTTTCTCTTCATAGGTGAGCGCGCAGGCATAAAATTTAAAGGATGCTCGTAAATCGACGCTCGGGCCATAACGTTACATTAGCCTGCGAGCCACCGCGGTATTGTTGGTCTTGGTGCGATTATCGAATGCGCGGACGGACTTTCTAACCTCGATAATTTCGCGATATTATGCACGCTACGACAGGTTATACGGTATACACGGAGAAATATTGTTTATGTTGCTCCTTTTTTTTTCATTACGTAAACCGGATTTTTAGTTCAATGTTTTCATGGGTTAGTTTACTATGGGAGCTTTTCCTTTAAGGTTACTTTTGTTTATGTACATCATTCGGGTTCATTTGTCATTTGAATATATGAATAACAAATTTTTAATTTGAACTTTCCTCCTTATACTTATATATTGTTACAGTTTTACTTGATGCGCGTGTGCTCACCGTCATCGGTGTAAAAAAAAACAATTAAAACTCAAAGCAATCTAAATTTTTTATATTTATACAGAATTAGGAAACGTAATTATTACAATTTAACTAAATATATGTAATGTAATTAACGTTGAAAAATTCAGTGGTGCACGATGACAATATATAAAGGATGCGCACCTCGTGTCCCTGAACGCGGTCTTCGGTATAATGGTGTAATGACCCAGTAAGTATTGTGTATACATGTACTCACTGACCGCGACGTGAAAGGTGACTACCGATTAGAAGAAGGGAGGACGTTCCTTACCTCTTCACCTGGCTTTACACTTCGCTCCTATACCACCGACTTATCCAGTTATCCTACTCCATTCAAATTACTTCGTCAACTATTTTTATTATATTTATTGCCATCGAGTATTTTAACAGTATCTCAACTAGTGTCGATAAATTAATTCTTTATTTTTTTAATCATAAATCAGAATAACAAATGTATGGTTTTGTAGTTTGGTATAATATCAATATCGTAATCGTAATAGAAATTAATTCGTATTAACCTCGCGCTAAAGGTAACTGTATACTAATTAAAAATTTATTAACAAAAGCATATCGATTGATTTAATACAATTACATTCAACTACCAACTAATCTATATTTTTACGATACATAATAGTATATTCTATTAATTTATGAAAGAAATTATCGTTTTCCAGCAAACTTGATGTATTCTTTTTCTTTTTACAAGTATTATCTGTTATATAATAAATACTATATATATATTTTAATAGAGCTAAGAATAATTCAATTTTTATAGATTTATTTAAACTATATAAGAAAGTACATTTAATCTAAATAATAATATAAAATAATTGAACTTATTGGTGTTATAAAAAATGATTGATTAATATAATTATAATGAAACAAAAGTGTGCTGTACTGTTATATTTAATTATGAAAATGTGGGTATCAAGGGTCAGGTCCATCGTCTGCGCAATGGTTTGTATATATAAGTATATATGTGTGCGCGGTCGCGCGCGTGCGTGTGTGTCTAAACGAGTATTCACTTAGAAAAGGGAGTGTTAAATCTGCGCATCTTCAAACCCACGAACGCGCGAACGCCATTCGAGTGTCGAGACGGCCTTCGACCCGGGGACAGGTTATAATTATGCCATGCCGTCGAATTCGCCAGTATAAAGGAAGATGTTTGTTCCATCTATTCGATCGATGCCACTGTAATTTCATGCTTAGCAGCCTCGTCCTCTCAAAATACAGATCCTCAATATATATATAAAATGCATATATACTTTTTTTAAATTTTGTAGTATAAATTTTAACAATTGTATGAAAAAGTGAGCCAGGCAATTAAATAGTTAGAACCTTGATCGTTGTATCTATACCTACGTGAACATGAAGGAATATTTTTAATTTTACTTAAGTATATATATAGGTATATATAATATTATTAAAAGTTTAAACGAAAAATATCTGTATAACGTTGCATGTGATGTAACGACTCGTCTTAATTGGATAATGTAATAGTTTAAAATTTGATACAATCTGTAACTGCATCTATAAATAAATGACAAGCAGCCCTGGCTTAAAAAATCTAAAGCGTTAATAAAACATTCTATACAATTATATCTATATACGAAAAGATTTAGCCTACATCTCTGCATATATATATATATATATATATATATATAAAATGATGTAAAATCTCTCTCTTTCTCTCTCTTTGCGTTAATGAAAAAAATGTTACAGCAAGAATAACGTATAGCGCGGTCATTAAAACGACGAGGCGCCTATAGGTAGAAAACAAATTGCGCTAATCGTCGATTAATTACACGCGACTTGCCAAACGAACCGTGCACTCAAGTTTTACGCAAGTCCAAAACCCTACTCGGAGCTTCCCGTAAGTAGCTCGTAAAAAATTTATTTCTTCCAAACGAAATGAGACATTCGCCGAGATGGAAAATTGAAATCTCCGCCTTCGCGAATTGATTTGGCTTCCTCGTACGTGTCGAATGTTGTGTAATCTTTGACTCTTCATATTATATTGTCCTTTTCTCTCTCTCTCTCTCTCCCGAAAAAAAACGTGGATTGTCGCAACGCGCATAATTTTTCCGCCTCCCACCGATCCTAAGGTAATGCAATGACTCCTGTCTCTCTTAATTGTCGTATGTATGAATGAAAGTGCATATCGTGACCGGGTAATTTCGGATTTTTCGCAGGACTTTGGCTTGATGGGTGAAGTGAGTTGCGTGCTTTCGAAATATTCTCGAGCTTTTAACGTTTCTTCAAATGTTTACGTTAACTTTGTACCTCATAATAGTATACACTTTGCACGTTATATACTACACATTCATTACTATTATTAAAACTTATTTTATTATTTTATTCCATTCTTTGTTTGGACTCAAAAATTCAATTTATTCAAATAATAATTTTCAAATTATTTAATTGCAAGTCGAATGTTACAAAATTCATCATTGATTTACTTTGTTCATGTGCATTTTTAATTGATTTGTGGTTCAAGGTACAAAATATATAATTTAAAATATTATTGAAAAGTTATACTTTCAATATATTTTTTTTTAATTTTCCAATACTTCATTTTATCAAACGTAAGTCCATCATGAGACATCAGCTGGGTAGCATTAATTACTATAGCGCTTATAATTTCTTAAACATTTATTCGAAGAAAAAAAACCTTTCAAAAACTATTAAAAATAGTTAAGATTTATATCGTTTTTTATTAAAGACAGACAAAAGCAATTTTTTAAATTTGATCTTGTTATTTAAAAATGACTAGTGTACTATCGAAATAAGCTCTTAAACGATGTCTAGGTGATTTCAGTTACCTCTTAATATACTTCAAAATTGACATGATTTTTAACGAAGAGTTAATTAACAGGTGTGTACGTGTCAAACATTGTAAATTTTCTAAATAAAAAATTCTCTTGCATCCATAAACTCTGACAATATACCCTAAACTTCGCTTACTTTCACTTTTCTTTAGTTTCAGGTAGTAAATTATATATTTTCGTTTAATATACGCATTCAATTGTTGATAATACTTTTACGATTTTAAATTACAAACAAATATGAAAAAAAATCTCGCGGGAGCATAAAGAGTTTTGCTAAAAACAAAGTTTCGACATTTTTCAACGAGTTCCGAAGATAAGAAAAGTAAAAAAATTTCGTAATAAATGTAATCATTACGGCATAATTTATGAATTTTACGAAATAGAGAGAAAAAAACTTCCTTATTTGAGTCAGATTGTCAGAGACGAATAATTTAAAGACATTATTATACGATACACGACAATTTTTTGTCATACTATTCTAGTCGGTGTAATCGATTTGTATATACGAACATATATATCCGAAAATGACGATTTAATTATCCTACAGCGAATTAAAGGTGACATCACGATCGCGCAATATGCATCGTTGAATAACGATAGCAATTTTTCGGCTATTTTTCGATATAATTGGTTTACCTTTCGTAAAATTTCGTTTATATCATTATTATGTACGAATAAGTTACTATAAAAACTATTAATATTTAAATATTTTAATTTGAAATGCAGTATGGTTAACAATATTTTTTTTGCTTTATTTATATAAACAATCATTGTACTTTCTTTGCATATATTTTTCTATACACATTTTAATTTGGGTTTTTCTATTGCTACTTAATTTAGTTGGAATTCGATTTAATAATCGAATTGTCATTGCGCAAGTATATATAGATGGATCATCGTATTTGGATAGATGACTAACCTTTGACGTACTTTTTGACGATTACACGAATTCATCTATTAAAATTTAGAAAGTATTTTCTACTGAAAAATAGTTGTAGAGAAACAATATGATTCATTTATTGTGATTCGCAAAAACTATTTTAATCATTCTATATAACGTAGACAATATTAAAACATTTTGCTTTTCGTTTCCTATTGAGAATGAATATTTATTTTAACTCAATTTATTTACAAAAATACAGCCGAGCTTAAAAAATGTACTGTGTGCATTGTAGGATAAGATAATATATATCGAGTCTGTATTTATAAGTGCAGAGGTGTTAAAACGAAAGCTCAGAAATTATAAAAGCTTAGGTTATAGGTTAATGTTATTGTCACGAACAAATTATGTATCATTTACAGCAATAACGTATCACAAAAAATGGGTAAGCCTTTATAGGATTTACATAAATGAAACTTTCTTCGTTGTATTATCTTAAACGAATTCTATTTGTTAGTATTAAGGTATTTCTGTACATCATTAGTTAATTATAGCCGTTATTTTTGTAAAATTATTTTATTTGTTTTATTTAATACATAATAATTATTATACTCATAAGTAAATAAAACATTTAACCAATTTTTCTATTTATTGTGTAAATGGTATTGAGTTTTAAGATCCACAAGAGAAGGAAAAAATAATGTTCCCGCGGATCCGGGAGACGAATGTTCCCCAGGGTGGGACGCGCGAAAGTAACAGGGTAGGGGCCGGAGGATTGGATTAAGCATCGACGACACCCGGCTACTCAGCCAGAAGACGCGAGTTGCGCGCGCGTGATGCCACACGCAACATGCGGCTATCCAGCATCGACACCTGTGAGTGAATTATACCTATCAGTGTTTTTTATCAATTATGTGCAAACATTTTTTTATTTTCTTTACTGTCATTTTTACCTATCTCTTCTGCTCTATTTTTTTCCTTCTGTCATTGCGATACTTATTTGATCGGCCAAGTGAAGGTAACGAATTACTTAAGTGCTCAGGCAATTTTTTATCCTGGATCATTCAATGGTGCATTCAAATGAATATTTTTCCAAGTGGTCGTAAGTAACCGTGTTTAGTCGATCATCAATGTTTTTATTAGTCCACATCCTTACTTTATCACTTGTTTCGGATTGAAAATTATTGTTAATGCTATCACAACACAACGGGATCCTTACAAACATATTTCGTACCAAAGATTTGTAATACTTTTATTTTTATGACTGAATATTTATCACTGAATTAATTATTCGTTTAGATTCATTCGCTTTTTATCGGTATTTTTAGAACGTTTATTCAATTATTTACTAATTTTACTTGACTTTTGTTTGAAAAGATAATGAAATAAGTTACAATTTACTTACTTATTATTAGCGTATTTTATTTTAGACGATTGGTGTATCTCCTACCAAAAACATTAAGATCAAATGTAACAAGTACTACGTAAAAAAAAAAGGTTTCACGAGTAAAAAATCTTAAAGATTAATTGTTTCTAAGTAATAATAATATTAAATTCATAGATCTATAACTATATAAATGTGTTCAAAATTTATTTATACACGTTAATTCTGTTTTTGAAGTAGTAATAATATAGGTATAGGTCATTTTCTTCTTAATTATAAAACAAAACATTGAATATAATTTATCAGTTCGATTTTGCACCTATTACTAAAAATTATTGATCACAAATAACTTTTATCGCGACATTAATAAGAAAAAAATTACTGATTATATTCTGGTCGTTACGATTATGATGATTATATACCCGAACCTTCTGATTAATGAATAAACAAACACAACTGCAATCCGGAAAATGAAAAAGTATAATAAAACACTACGAATATATTTTTATGATCTACTCGATAAATCAAATTTTACCGCACGCCTTCTTAATAGATTTTTACACATTCTTTTTACGATCATCGGAATCGCGGAGGTTTGGTATCGGAATCCATCGTAAATCCTCCGCATGTAAATTGAAAATGATTCGCAAAAAAAAATGGTAGGTGGAAAAACGTTTGAACGAAAGCGAAGCCACTTTCGCGGGCTCTCGTGATTCATTTCTTCCGAACGCGCTTTCCTCTCGTTTTCTACCAATTACTTACGCTGCCACCACGACCATAAACCCCGGGAACCCCATAACGCCCTGCACCATCATCTTGGACTGACCGCGAGAAAACTTTTCTTTTCTACGATTTCGAATTCTTTCTTTATTTTTCTTTCTCAACAACAAAAACGGTGAAAAACAATATCATATTTTATTCTAAAAAACGATGAAAAAATACCTATATATTTTTTCTGGAAACTGTTAGAATATAATATAGCTACATATTGACGCACAACATAAAATATTCTAACACTTGTGGGAAAAAGTGATATTATTTATTTTCGGACAATTGTAATAAAATCATTGGGAAATTATATTATTTATATTATATTTACATAAGTAATATACATGTGTTCAGATGATTTTAAAAAATGTGTAGATCTAATTCAATTTATTTTCGAAAATTCTAATATTCTTCCAATTCATACTCATTATAACTTTAATTCAAATGATTATATTTTATTTTTGAACCTGACCTACGAACTCTTATTTTACATTTCCATTTATCAATCATAAATTATAAACTATGCAAGAACTGCTTTTTGCGATATTCAAAGATTTTGCAAAGTATTGTTGTACGTATAGTTTCTGCATCAGACAAAAAAATTATGCAAAAAAAATAGTCCACACTGTAAATCAGAGATAATTACGAACAAAAAATTAAATACGTAATATATCCATTGCAAAAGCGCTAATATATATGTTCATCCACAGAAACCAGAAAATTAAAAAATTAATCAAAATGGTGTGTAATACACTGGATTGATAAAACTTCCCATTATATTTACATCAATATCGTGCATACTCTTTTCTCCAAGTTCAGTGATTAAACTTTTCCTTACTTTTATCTTCCAGACCTGTAGGTCACAACTCGAATATAGATTCAACACGGTAACACGAAAGTTTTTAAAAATTAATAAAAAATATTAAAGTCGTTTAGATAAATAAATATAAAAATTTTAATTAAATCTTAATAATCCTCTAATTAAAGTTGGACATCGTAACAAAAATAACATTGTGTTTGCATTTTTTTATTATTTACGTGAGTTATACGTATGCAGTAAAGTTAAAGCTGAAACACATTTATGCCGGTAATTGTATAGTCGGACGTCAACAATAAAAACACTAATAAATAATAATAACAAGGTATATAAAGTAAATTTAAAAATTTTTATTTCGCGGATTGATTAGTTAGTATGTACGAATACGTACGTATAAGGAGGCTGATTTTAAAAATAATTTATAAATATAGAGCCAAAATAGTGACAAGCTTGACGATACATTTTATTAGTAAATTGGCTGAAATTCATCGGAGATCAGTGCACTGTTCTTGCATCAAAGTTTCTAAAATATAAAATTATTTAAACATCGGCTATAAAACAAGCAATACATAAAAAGCAGCTACGATCACGTCCGAATGTAGCGCGCGCGCGCGCGCACGGGTATATAAAATAACCGAATGAAATAATAGGAAATCTTGATTATCAAATCGAATCCATGTAAGATCTCGACGGTTTCTCCAGCGCTCTTGATTCGTACCAAGTAATTCGAGCAAACTCGCCTCATCCACGTGAGAAAGTTGATATAATTACGCAATACCGTACGTCCATCGCGTTTTTCGGACTTGTACGTATATCGCGGTATGGAAATTTAATTTTTTCAGTAGATCTTTCCTCCGACTTTCACGCGGTCCATTATGGAGAGAACGCAAAGGGTTAAGATATATTTTCCTGAAATTGGTGTACATGTTTTACCGGTTTTTTTTGTCTATTCTTGTATTAAATGAAATTTACGAGCTTTCGTTGTATAATTTGGGGGTTAATTATGAAAGCAAAAAATTTTAGTCGAAAAAGAAAAAATTGTTTTTGAAACACGTTACCTTACATCAGCTTATAATTTAATTACTTTACGAAATTAAACCAAGTTTCAAATGTATGTTTCTGTGTTTCTTTGCATATATATTCGTATGTTTAGTTTAGCATTTTGTTTCGTTATGCAAGGGAAACAGTAGTAAATTATACAATTTTTAAACGTGTTATGATTCGAAGTAAAAGCTATAATTTTCGGGTACAACAATTACGGCACAAATTATACAAAATAGCTAATTAAACATTTTTACCAAATTTTTGCGGGTTTTCCAAACAAATAAATTTTACTATAACCGCACATACCCGAGTTATTTTATATGCACAAGGTAATTAAATATAATATTTAATAATGATCGTGTTTTCGTAGTATGCTTGTAACGCTAAAAACGAAACTTGAAATCATCTCAAACATATATACGTATATATATATATATTATTTTTCTTGTATACTTTCGCACGAACTCTTAAAAGCGCATAAAACAAAATAAACTTATTTCTTGATGATTTTAAATTATAATGCGGCGTTTATTATGATTTTATGATTTCGAGTTATTTGAGAATTGTTGTGTTTTATAGTTAAGAGAATAAACTTTCACAGTGCATCCATTGGCTCGGTTAAGCTTTATTTATAAATATTATTCTATCAATTTTATCACTTTTTCCATCTAGCTATATACATCTTACGAATTTATTGTTTAGGTACTAATCGCTTCAACGGGAGTACAAAAACACGCGGAAAATGGCTATACTTTATATGAAAATTATTATATTCGCATATGAATTAATAAATAATTTTATATGAAATAAACAAAATTTGTTACAATAAACAAATGGATGCGTTTAATGTAAAATTTAAAATATCGAATTATTGCAGAAGGTTAATAGAGATTTTTAATGAACCACTTCTATTTACGAAATGTACAATAAATTTTATCTATATTTAAAAATTGATGTATCATTATAAATCACAAATATTTGAGCTAATAAACATAAACGATTATACGTATTTTTGATATTCAAAAATTAATAACGTTGAGAGCAGTTTCATAAACTTGCATTACAAATGCAAATTTATTATCGTTTAATAAAGAATAAAAGACGCCGCGTGATGAATTTTAACGGGTTACTATTAAATTTGAATTCTGTGTGCACTTAATTACATTGTGCTAGCCACGAAATTCAGCGAACGAAAGAACATTTATTTTCGGGGAGATTTCTAAATATTTATTAACAATGTAATATAAATATTCCTAAATGCATAGTATCTTTTCACTTAGCTCGAAAAAATGTTTTAATGATTCGAGTATTAATTAATTATTCATGATGTAACAAAATCAAATAATACGTTAGATGTGCTAAAATGAACTTTGTATTCACCAAATTCGTTTAAATTTTATTTAAATTTCGCTTTGTAAACGAAATCGTTGGATTGCGTATTAACATATTCAAGTTTGCTTATGTGGTAAAAAATAAAAATAAAAGAATGGGAATTTCATACAATAAATATATATATATAATTTCGTAGTAACAATACCGACAGTTATTGTAAGAATAGATTTAATTAGGATGCAGAATAAAAATTGGATTATTACATTTTACATAACACGAATAATTTTTATAGTTAAAAATAGCTCTTGCATAATTAAATACGAGTATGTATATATTAACCAATAACTATATAATTAAAATTTGTTTCACTTGTGACCAGAACGTATTTAATAGAATAAATTATAAATCATAATTAATATATATATTGAGTTTTATTAATATCGTCATTAACTGATTTTCTAATGACTCTATAATATAATGTAAATTGGATATGCTACTAGGTTAAAAATTGTGACAATTTTTATATCTGCGTTATTTGGAAAATATGTTAAACAAAAATATTATTAAAATTTTACCGATAAATGATAATTAGTATAACTTAATATGAAAATAATGTTCATTCATGTCCATATATATTTTAAATGTAAGACTTTAGTTAAATTAATTATATTTTGATTCTAATTTATTTAAAAAAGATGTAACATAAGATATTCGAAGAGTGAAGAAAATAGTATTATTAATTTAATAACAATTGTACATATAAAATAAAAAATTAAAAAGCATTTCAAAAATATTTAAATATTTTGAGTTGTATGTGTAAAATCAGGCAATTCTAAATTGTCATGAGAGATTCTTAAAAGCCCACGGAGAAAAAAACGAATGTTTAGCATGAAATAGGTATATAACGTGCTCAATTAGTGTAGTTAAAATTCACGTAAACATCGTCATTTTACCGGGTTTGAACATATCGATATTTAGAAAATTTTTCCTCTCAATTTACCAAATATTTTTCGTAATTTCATTTCATAAGTTTTAATACATTATTTTTAACGATACTTCACGCCAGTTCGAAATTATTTTTATTTAATTATATATCATTTAACTATATATAATTGAAGGTGTAGTCAAAGTAATTGAAATAAGTTTTAACATGATTCTTATAATATACCTATATTAAAATTACTTGAAAATAGACTGAAACTTTGAATCTTAATTAACAAAGATAAGTAGAACAAAAAGTCTAATTGATTTACATTTTAAAATAGTTAAAATTATCTATTTTTTTTTATTTTATTTTGAAATTTGTAAATAATTATAAGCATTATTAAAATATTCTAATGAGATAACCATTTATTTTAATTTTAAAAATGTACATAGACAAAGAGTATCAGAAATTTTTTAATTCGATCAATATGTTATATTATTACATTGGCTCATGATGATTAAACTTTTATTTTCTAATATCGCGAAGCAATATATCTGTGATTAATATTGCATATTGTATAATAAATAAATGACAATACAATATAAGTAGTAAATTAAATATTATGTAACAATTTCAAGTAAATGAGTAGTAAATCGTTTTCTATAAAAATATTAATTTTTAACTATTTTTATCTAGAAAGAATACAACGAAGGGTTTATTCATATATGCTCGTAGCGTCACGTTTTGCACGGTGGTTTCAATTCGAGCTCGCGAATCGCGATTAATAATAAGTATTAAATGAGCCTCAAGCGAGGCTGCATCCAAGACTCATCACAAAGAGATGCCAAGCCATGCGTGGGATATCTTGATATGTTAATTTTCGTGAACGGTGTGCGCGTTTTCCATTTCGCCTTACATGAAGATTAATTTCCTCAATTTCCTAATCAAATAACATACTTTCCCGTTTGTGTGGGTGTACATCTTTATACTTTTATTCTGTTAGCGGACACCTAGAAAATATTTTAGTAATTATCGATATGGATATAATGTGTCGAAAAATGATATCGTGAAACATCGCGTTGGCTACCAATTTAAAAGAAATCAATTGAAATAATTTGGTCACGATTTCCGAACCTCACGAAACACAATCGGGTTTCTTTCTTTAAAACAGTTGTTTCATTTTCTAAAGTATTTTTGGTACTTGTCGAACGATTCAAATATTCATAAGTTCACTTCGTATCACACTATACAAAGCATTTATTGTAAATATCTATATTCACAAAATTTATAACTAAACTATTTGAAGCCTATACCATCGTGAATAATTATACACCTCATTTATTGAACGTGTTGCACATTTTCTCTGAAACTTAGCCGATGCTTTTTGATTTCGTACAAAAATCCTACTATAATTACATCTAAGGAACGCATCAATTATTTAATTTCGCTTCGAAAGTATTTAACGGAAAGTGTCTATATAGGAATGCAAGAAATGAATTTTGAAACTAGTGGAACGTTAAGAAACTAAATAATGCATCAGCAACAACAATAACAACAACAACAACTACGGGAGAAGCAACAATTTCACCCGCGCATATAGCATATAACGACGTGCCTATATGTCGATATGGCGCCGTGCATTCCGTTTTTGAACTTCAGCTATAATCATACACTTACCAACGAGCACCTACAAAATTCAAATTGATAACGAGCACTTTGGTTGTCTTTCACCGCGTGGTTGCATTCAAAGAGAAAATATCGCGATTCTTTAATTTTGGTGCGGGTATCGGCGATGCAACCGCGCAATTGATGCAAAATGTTAGACTTATTTTTATAATAAAATTGTGCAAATCATTTCTAATTAAAATTCAGCTGACAATTACTAAACACAGTTTTATAAAATAATATCTTTTTTTTTAATAAACACTTTTGGTTATACTATATTTGACCGAAAAAATAATATATGTTATACCTTAAACATTATTAAAATTATATACTATACATTATTCAAAACGTTTACGTATATAACTAGTCATCCATTAAAAAATGTAGTAAATGTTGAAAAAAGTAATAGTAATATTAATAATAATAATCGAACGCTCCCGTTAAATCGAACGAATAAATAAAGTATACTATCCATTATTCGTTTTATGTATCTGGGAAAAAGGGCAGTAATGGCTTTAAAATGTGACAATAATTCATTTCGCGCTGAAACAACATCGTGTTTAATGTAATGTGTTGTAATAGCCATTTAAACAGATGCTGACAAGATGATTGTGGTATTATAGTAAACACTTTATCTTTTTAAGGTATAACGTCTATTATTGCAATATATTTTGAGAAAATGTTTCGATTGAAAAGTATTCCTTGTTAAGGCAGACACTTTAAAATGCACTCTAAAGTATATAGACGTACATACAAAAGTTAATTTTTGTTATATCTTTATACGTTCAGCTGTAATAATCTATCCAATCATTTTTTATTAAAAGGTATATTGAAATAAGTAAGTTACACTAATTTCTTTTCTAACAATTTTCAAAGGTTTCTTTTAACAAGTCTTTCATAATCCTCTTCATTTATTATGATTTTTAAAAATGGTAATATTTTAAGGGAATGCGTAAATTGTATATCTACAATCTTAATATACAGTTTTGTTCTGTAATCTTAAGCCAAAAAACAATGCTTAAACATTATAATAAAATATCTCTATATCAAATGTTTTGTAATAGTCTACATAATTTTGACTATCGGTATACACATAAAATTTTGTTATATAACTTTTAAAAAAGTAGCGAGTACAAAGATCGATCTTAATATTACATATATATGTATGTTTAGACGCATTTCGGTTGGAGTAAAAAATGAACGTTACAATAGTTTAATCGTCACTTTTACACGACTTTTATAACACCGTCGGTATTTTTGTGTAACTCGAGGTGGCTCTACGGAAGAAACGTTTGTATGTAGTACAAACTTTCAGCGCGCGGAGAAAAAAAAAGAAGGTTGGAATCGCGCGCGTTGCCGCGTTTCCCAGACGAAACACACGCACGCGTCTAAAACGAAGCCTCTCGGAACAAAAAGAAGAAAATGTACCTATATAGAGGGGCCTGGGATATTAGCGGCCGACCGCATCGCGTGAAAGCATCGTAATGGCCCTCGTAATATTCTTAGGCTCGACCGTTTCCCGGATTCCGCGGATATTAAAACGTTCTGTAGGTATCATAGACATACATATACATATATATTTATTGCGCAATTTCTAATGGGATTTGTATATTATTTTGGTGGCTTATCGTTTTATATAAGGTTTTTTAACATTCGTTTACAAATCAAAGCGTATCGTGATACACTTCTTGTGCGGATCGTTTGATCACTATACACATTTATACTGTCAACTATTGTTTTCAACTTAAGTAAACGTCCAATAATTTAATAACAAAGTTACCCACGGTAATGTATAAATACAACTTGAAAAAAAGAGTTATTACCACGAATTTATAATAAACACGTTGACATATTTATGACGGTATAGGTTCATTCAATTTAAAATTCAATTTTACAAGTTAAAATCGTAAAACACGATATTATATCCGCTTTAGGTTATATATAGAATATGCCAATATATCTTAAAGTTTGACTAAATTTCGAGCTACGTAATTACGTTACGGGGCGGTTTCGGGAAAAATCTGAGTAAAGGCGAACGAAAAGTTACAAATTTTATGGCGACTCCAAGTGGACTAAAATTGCAGGTTAAACTCTTCTTTATATAATCCTCGTACAACTAGGCGTAAAATTCAGAAGGAAGTATTTTTGATCTAATGAATCACGCTTAAGCCTATACTTTGTACAAGATTTTCTCTCAGATTTAATAAAAAAAAGTAAATCGAATACTCGTAAAATCAATGAGAGGTAATTTCGGACATCTACCCACGAAATGATTATTTCTTTAAATTTTATTAAAAAGTGTACTTCGTTAAAGCAAAAAAATTACTGTCCACGTATACTCGAGTAAAATTGAATGAAACACTGTAGATTAAAAGAAACTGTGAATTTTGTTTTAATTAAAAATGATTTGTTGAAGAGAAAGTTTGATTAGTACCATAATTATATGTAAATTAATATAACAAATTTGATAATAATCCGGAAAAAAATTAAAACTTGTTTCTACCTTATGTAAAGAATCTTTAAGAAATAATTAAGAATGTCGTAAAAATAATGAATTTATTGCTGTACTTATGTATATTCCGCTGTCGCATTTATGGCACATTACTTCAATATAAATACGTGTAAATTTAATAATCTGACTTTCTTATACATATATACTCCCTGTATTTCAATCAAAGAGCCAATTTTACACCTATGAAAATTCGAGTTTTAAATGAAAAGGTGCATAAACAACATGACAACTATACTACGATTAAAATTTGTAATACGGTGCAAATACCTATACGAAATCGATTGCAATTAAGGGGGTGCCGTATTTCCGCGACAATACAATTTTTCGTTTCATTAGATGAATACGTAAAAATTTCCTAAATTTGACAACGTACCAACAATTTATGTATTACATATTAAATGCGGTAAGAAAACTTTTGGCAGTTTCGATTTTTTTCGAGTCAACTCAGACTTGTCCCTTGATGTTTATATACATTTTTTTTCTTGTATTCAAATCATCATTTTGACTTCGGAATTTTGACACGTACTTAACGATTTAGTATTTAAATTGTGTTTGAAAAGCAATGCTAAGATTTTTTACGTTTTCGGTGTTAATTAACGGGGTGCCAAAACCAAGTTTTATCCTCCTTACCTTACCGGCCTCGAAAAATCATTAATATATCGTTTCAATCACCGGAAGGATCAAATTGACTCTGGAATATTAACATTTGTAGCTTATCAGGTACTGGTAGCAGTCTAGAGATTTCTTCGAAACGAGTAATTGTGATAAAGGATAGTCTGGAAATTCCTCTGTCTATAGTGAAGCTTAAATATAAAATTAATTACTCGTAGATTTCGTTTATAAGTAAATCTGTATACAGTTTCCGGTTGGCGATTTTAAAACTGATTTCCCATAAATTAAATTAGTGCACCTTAACTGATTTATTTTCTATCAGATTAACTATATGTACAAAAAGTAGTGAATAAAAAGACCAAGCGCGTATCATTTTGACAGCCAAAATATAATTTGGCAATTAAAGTGTTATATATTTGTTCATTGTCAATAATTATTTCAGTTTTCATAGCGACAATTTTATGCTGCGTCTCTCGCGGTCTCTCGTTTGAATACGAGGATGAATCGAGGGACAAATACATTTCAAGGCGAGCCATCGATGGTACGAGAGGCAGGTTTGTATTAAAAATAGAGAAACAACAAATCGTACATTATCTTTCTTTATTTGTCTCACTAATGAGGTTTCTCTTTCGTTTTCATTGGGACGCGATCAGAAAGTACTTTAATCCGAAAGAAGATGGATTCTTCGATGATTATGGGTTCGACAAGGGACAGTACCATGCTGCTAAGGAAAAATTGGGTAATGTACAATTGTTTTGTTATTTATTTCTTTTTCTTATTTTATACGTTATAAGACAATACAACTATATAACAAAGAGAATACATTTTTCCACATCAATTATGTCTCATATGTGGATTTTATTTTCAATTTTGGGGCTTGTTCGTTAGACCCCCCCCCCCATAAACAATAATTTTTTTTTTTCATAAATCATTAAAGGATAACCATATATATAATAAAAATACAAATTTCCATCCAGAAATTCATTTTTTAATAATCCTATAACCCAATAGTTATTAGTTATTGAGTTATTGGCTTCCGGTAATTGAATTATTACCTAGTTTTTTTATCGAAATTTGTATTTTTATATTATGTATTTAGTCATTTTTTTAACGATTTTTGAAAAAAGTAATTAATTTGAAGATGGGGTGGGGGGTATAACGAATAAGAGCCTAATTTTCTATTTCACAATCTCGTTTAATTAAAATTTAAAGGGCGTTTATGTTTTAAATAATAATAAATTAAAACTGCATATTTGTGATGATTTGGTAGAATCAATACAAATATTTGTATCTTGTTTGTGTTGCTCAATTAAAAATTTACATTAAAAAGTTATAAAATATAATTATACATGATTATATATAAATGAATTGCATATCATTGAACGAATACGTACAATAATTAAAATGTTCGTTCACGTAATTTTGGTATTTACTCTGAAGACTAAATATTTTGTTTTATAATTTTACAGGATACTCGGATCTAAGAAGTAATGTACCTGGTGAACCTGGGGTAGACTATCCTGCTTTCGTGAGAATACCAAGGACATCGTTTTCATGCATCGAACGAGAACGAGGTAATTCGATACAATAATTATCTTAAAACAAAACTCATTACTTTTATTTATTATTGTATAATCCACATCGCTATTTTTATATTTCGCGGATAAAGCCTATAACGAGTCTTTGATCTAGGATGCTCAAAAATGCATGTATGCGCATATTTATTACAAATTATTTTTCACCTAAAACGTAAATTTGCAATGTTTATAAAACAGTCGATTTCGTCCTCGTATATTAATTAGTATGCGTCATCGAATTATAGCCTAAAAATAGGATGATGCAATTAATGAAACTTGCGAAATTGATTATTTTTTTATGTATACATTTATACGTAATTTAAGATCTTGTTCCCCGATACTAGTAAACTTAAAATTTATGTTACTTCTTAAAAATGTGTACAAAAACTCGATGGTTTATTCCCAAAAGCAGGTATTTAATTTCATGTGATTTTAATGACTGTCGATTAGCAAACCGGATATTCAAGGAATTTGACATTTTCAGATTTATCTGTTTATAGACCTATTTGTTTTTTTGGTTTTATTTAAATACTTATTTACAGAAGCTTTGTACAATTTTTTTGCTAATAATTTTCAAATACTGTGGATTGGTGCTTTTAAAATATATCTTATGTTTTAAATTTTTATTTAGATGCATTATTTACTGTATAAAATATCTAAAATTGGATAAATAGATGTAATACCTTATACCGTTTTACCGCGGAAATTTAATTAACATGTAATATCGCATATAAAAAATGCACGTGCTCCAATTAAATTTCAAAACTAAGAAAATTATAAATATTTATACACACATCAAAACAATTGTTAGATAAAATAATAATTATTTGACAGATACGCAATGAAAGTAATAATTGTTATAAAAATGTTGTATAATCACATCATAATAAAACGTAAAACCAACAGATTTCCGTTAATACATTAGATACAATTAGTTTTAATCGCGTGTAATGATGTGCTAATAAAGCATTTAACTAATCACATATTATATGCAACACTTTGGTTGGTTCTTTCACACGACTCTGAATTATGAGTGTATGCATGAAACGGAGAATAGATTAGGGAATATAATGATCCGACTCTCTTTTAAAAAGTGAAAACTCAGCTGTTGTTGCCTATTGGACAACAAATTAGAAAAGCAAGCCAAAAAAACGTCCAATCATTATAATTGCTAGGCATAATAAACAGTTTGCATTAAGCAAATGCCCAATTTATCTTACTTGTAATTTGATAAATGGATGTTTTTTATAAGAGAGGATTTAATTTCGTTTATTTAGATACGTATATAATTTATATACATTTAATTAATAATATTTTTTTATGTCATTTTATTTTTTTTTCTTAGACGAATGTATTATAGGTATATCATTTAATTAGTTTTTAATATACATTTACTTGCACAATTGTTTGTATATGGTGCACGATAAAACCATAATTGTCGTGCACAACTTATGCGTACGGTCTTTCGACGAAATTAAAATATTAGTTTTGTTTATAAGGCATGCGGAAGATACTTTAAAAGGACAAGGAAAGAATTGCAAAGTTTTCTTTTCGCTAAATGTTTACGTATTCATAGGAGGATATAAATAAAAAACGATTTCCCTTAAAAGTCTAACGGGGACAAGTTGAAATCGTCTTGTTCATCCTTCCTGCAGAATAACCATATAGAACGAGATAAAAAACTACCGTAAACGTATTACGTGTCGTACACACAATGTTTTTTACGATCTTGAAATTCTTTGAAGTGAAAGCGACAGAGTAACTTAGTTAATCGTCTATTATTTTTAACCAGAAAAATACGTTCGTTAAAGTTTACACACTTTTGCACTTTAACGTGGTTAATTATTATAGTTTACTTTAGCTTAACGATAATAATTATCAAATCTATAATTTGACAATGTACTTATATAAATACTAAATTATTAAAACATAGTTGTTTATTAAATTAAACGTGTATACTTGAAAATAGGTACTTATATATAGAATACATTTAAAGGTTTCATTATAATATTTCATTAATGTGGCAACGTTAAATTATTTTCATTCCACTCAACAGGTTAAAATAATTATAAGTTCATTATTACAGTTTTAAAAAGAGTCGCCAATTATGATTTGAATAATTTATCATAAGAAACTTTTCTCTTTTAAATATTTAAATGTCAGAATTACTTTAAAAGTAGAAAGTTTAAAATACGAAAAAACTCATTTAACCTTCTACTTAAGAAATGAAAATTCTATTTACCCTTAATCATTATATGACTGTACATAAATAAAAATGCGATTGAAATCCTGTCTCGTGTCACGGTCTATAATATTGCATATGGATTTACTTAAATTGGATGTGTATGCATGACACAAGATACAAGATTTATTATTACATTATCTAACCAGCCGAATTTGATCATGTAGATCATTAGGATTGTGTATGTATATATCATATCCAAAGTACAAATTTATAATATTTGAGTATCTACTTTAAAATTAAAATATTCAGTTGTCTGTTTTTTCTCTTAATTATTTTGACATCTTTCACAATGAAATAAACTTTTCTATTTTCAAGACAGTTGCGAAATAAGAGTTAATACATTTTTACAAAATATAATATGCTCCTTTTGTGCGATACATTTGTGGGTATTGAAATTGAACTATTAATATTGTAATATAATTGTAAATAATTTGAAGACTAAATTGATAATAAAATCTAAATTATATAAATAATAATAGGCGCCAGAATATTATTCAAAAGCAATTGCCAACTGAGTTTTCTGAATGAAGTGTATAGTAGATGTGCGTTTGAAGGAAAGAAAAAAAATTTATAATATATTATAATTAATTATAACAAGGTAGTGATTATAGTTCTAACAATTTTATTTCTTTTAAATAATGTCTATGATTAAAGACTCAACTATTTCATAAGTAAGTTTAAATCATTTTTGTTGTAACAAAAATATATATTTAATATTATTAAATTATTAAATTATAAATTATTTCCAATATTTTAAAATTCTATTACATATGTATATATAAGATTTGATGTAAGTAAAATAGTAAACATCCAATTTGTAAAATTTGTAAAATAGCTTATTCATTTTAATTACCAAATTTATAAAAAAATTTAAATAAAATTGCCAAATCTAAAGGAAAACCTTGGAAAAAATTGCACCCACGAAAATTGATCGATGTCAAGGATCTATACGATACGGTAATTTCGCAATAGACTTTGACGCCTCTTTCACTCGCGTGACCAGCGACAGTTTCGCCCTTTCGTATAAGTATATAAATGGTTGACTAATATATGTCTTAGTTTATCGATGTCGATTATGGGTTTGCCCGATCGTAATCGATGGATATTTAACGTTTAAATATTTTTTATGGCTGTCGTTCATATTACAAATGAAGAGACTGTTATAATATTACCGATCTTCTTAATCGTTAGGAAAAGTTGAAGCCATTTCAAATCGCTACAAATATTCTTTACTTTCACTGCGTTTTCAATTTTTTAAAATAAATTTTCACCATCTGCTGGTTAGCATCATCGAAATGTTAACTTGACCAATTACGCGAATGCATAATATTCTTGTTTTTTTACACTCAAAGAAATAATAAATGGATTTATTATTGTTTTATACTTTTACTTTGGATTAATGTGTCTTCAATGGGCTAGAAACGCACTAACAAATTTTAAGCATGTTATTCTTGTTTTTACAATTACTATTCCTTTTATTTCATAGTGTATAGTAATATAAAAAGTATTAATATGGAGTTTATAGTTCAGTTAATTGCTTTTTGTTCGTTTTTGTTCAATCGAATAAAACAATTCATTTATTCATTCATTACAAAGGCAGTTATAATGAGTTTTACATATTATAAAACTTACATCTTCATAATTTTTTAAATAAATTGTTGTTTAATTAGAGCAGATTATCTCCATAAATTTAGAATAATCTTGAGTTGACCATAAGCAGATAGTTATTTACTTAGGACAATAATATTTAAAGCAGTAGAATTTAAATTTCACTAGTAGAAATGTCTTTTTTGCAAAGGCAATTAATTTCAAAATACGTATCCTCTTCGCGCGACTTAATGTTGATATTATGTAAATGATCAAAAGGTGAATACACGTAAATTTTTTTTTCCTCCACGGTCTCGAACAAAGCGATGCCCGACGCCGATTGTAAAATCCAGAGGCTCGGCACTGCCTCTTCTTCCATTATTATCGCCTCCACTCGAGCCTTTCCTTTTTCTGATGATTGAGCGATCCGGGCTTGGTCTGATCGTCGATAAACCCGATTTTTCCTCTCCCTCGGTGACTTTTCTCTCCTTTTTTCGAGTTTGCTAAGATGCCTTTGAACTGATTGCCGCCTCAAGGAGATATTAATTAAATTACAGCCTTTTATTCTTCATTTTTTTATTATTCAACGAAACTCCACGGATGTATCAATCCTTTCAGGTTTTAGCTTTTCTTTCGGTTGTCACGATATCATTTTTCCGAATGTTTATCTATGATAAACATATTCGATTTCGTAATTGGGATTACAAATTCATTTTTCGTAATTTGTTCACTTAAAACTTTTATCTATTTTATATTTATACGGATTTTATTTTGATAATACAGTGCCTAATACAGATATAAAAAAATATTTTTCATTGAAATTTTAAACAATTTATTTATTCATCCCTGATACTTTTCCTAGTTAGAATGTCGAATCAATAATTATTCATTTATGAAATATTTTTATTTGACATTTAGCAATATTAGAGTTAATAATAAATTAAAATAATTTTTATATTATGCACTATTATCGGAAATTATATTAAAAGCTTACACTAATGTAGTACTTAAATTTCTTGCACAAAACAAACCACTGATAGAACCAGCACGACCGCATGTGAAAACTGTAATATTGTTATAAAGATTAACGACATACTAAACCTTCATTGTTAGAACAAGTAGGATATGGATTGTTGCGAAGAAAATAAATAAACATGTCTATTAGATTCAATAACTGTTATTTTATAACACATTACTCAGTGTTCGTTATCGATCATTTACCTTTTTTCATCTTCGTAATAGTCTTAATATACTTTAAAGATATATTATACGAAAAAATATTCATAATATATATATAAAAAATAATTAATTTGTTACAGTTTTCTTTTTATTTCATACAATTTAAACAGAAAATACATTTGAAAATGTAGTTTATTTAAAAATGTTGTTTAATTAACAGGATACTATGCTGATGAAGAAGCCGGCTGCCAAGTATTCCACGTCTGCGATGAGGGTCTGGTATCATCGTTTTTGTGTCCCGTAGGTTCGTTATTCAGTCAACGACTCTTAACTTGCGACTGGTGGAGCAAAGTACCCTGCTCTCAAAGTCGTGAATTTTACGGTTTACAAAGTCACTCACAGGACGTCTCCCTCACGGGTGATGCATTAGCCTTAACGGAAACTCCTGACTATCGACACCTGCCGACACCAAAAAAGGATAATGACGAAACGTCCTCGATTATTATCAACGTTAATCAACTACGCCCAAGTAAACGAAAACCCCAAATTCGTGGGCAACGAGTTCAAACTACCGTTGAATTTTCTTCTGACTCACCTGTTTTCAGAATCAAAACTCTGGAAGATGAAAAACGACCTAGAGCAGCCAATTCAAGGTTTGTATAAGAATATGAATATATTCGGAGTGTATTTCTGATATTGCATAATTATACCTATACATGTATTGATTTTAGATCAACGAATGTAGATTTACCGCCAACGCAAACCCCAGTTACAACTTTAGCTTCTACAACACTAAAATCGCTAACAACAATATCGACAACCACAACGACAACATCGCCATATGAAGTTCCTTCTGAACAAGACGAAAATGCTTTGATAGAGACACCTGCTAAAAACGGACTGGACGAGATAGAAGCAAAGGAAACGGAAAATTCAGCCTTGGAGTATGAAGACATGGAAGGAAGGGAGAGCATCGGTTTGGTAAGCTCCCATGCCGAACGAAATCTTGAAAGAGAAGAAACGAAATCAACTGAAGCTGCTCAAGATCAGAAAGATACAGCAACAACCTTAGAATTTTTCGAAACTACTACTCCTGAACCTACAACTCCAATAACGGAATTCGTAACCCAACAAGATGAAAATATCCAAGCCAAAGAAAGTATAGGTTTGATTCGTTCCAAGATAAAAGAGAAACTCCAACTTTATGATAATGGAGAAAAAACCCAACAGCCGGAAAATCAGGAAAACGTTATTACAACTGAGAATTCAACGGAAGCTTTCACAGAAGCGACAACGTCCTACTTGTTTCCAGAAACCGAGACGCCTCAACCGTTAAAAACTCAAGAGGTTCGTAAAATGTCTGGTTTTCGCATAAATGTCGCTGAAAAGAAAAACGCAGATTCAACTACTGTACCTACGGATGAATCGGATACTTCAGACTTACCAACTACCTCTAATGATTCATTTACAACTTTAACTACACCGGAAACAACTGAAAATTTACAAGCGCAAACTACAACAAATAATGTTAGAAGAATATCGGACACCGTTGAGGAAAGTAATTCACCCTTCGAAGTAACATTAACGTTAAACGGAAGCAGCAATTTATTGAAAAGTAATGAACAAAGTCCAATAGGTGTTGATATTCTAAGCCGGTTGATATCTCAACACGAAAATCAACCAATTGATTTGGCTGATCTCGAAATCGTTCGATCAGATCAGACAAATCGAAATGTTGCTTCTAATCAACATCGAAATCAGAATACTAATTCTGCGTCTGACGTTTCAATTCATCAACATTTAAGAAATTATCCAAGTCAACATCAACCTCAATCGGTGTCAATTTCGACATTTAATAATTATCAAAACAGTGAGCAATTTGTACCCACTACCGAAGCATCTCAATCAACACCTGAAAATTTTGAAAATCGTGGAGTTGAACTTCCGAATTTCGAAAATTATCAAACTTATGTAGCTTCGACAACTCCAGTACCTGAAGAATCGTTTAGAAATTACGGCGACGAATCCAAGAAATATAAAACTTTTTCCACTGTCGAACCTGTCAGTCCATTCACACAAAGAAATCGAGAAACATTTAGGTACAGCCACGATTACAGAGATGAATCACTGGATTATAGAAATTATCCGACGGAACAACCTTTAAATTTGAATAATCAAAACTATGTTTTGTCGACCAAACAAATGCCTCAACGTTATGAGAATCAAAATAATCGTGTGACTCTGAAGAATTATCAAACGAACCGAGAAGAAGCTAGAAATTTTAGAAATCCAAAAGCGCAAAAGTTTGCGTCAACAACGATTAGAAACTTCTTAGAATATGAAGAAGATGTGCCGAGTGCTGCAAACTATCAACCTCATTTATCAGAATTCAACGGATTAAAAAATTACCAAAGTCAACATCAAGAGCCTAGAAATTTAAAAAGTAATCAATTTAATGAAAACTATCCCCAAACGAGTAATTTTGATAATTATCGAGACAATCAGCAAGATTATAAAAGTTTTGTTAGGCAGAATTTCCGAAATCAGCAAACTTCTCAAAGTGAACCGCAGCATCAACCATTTGTAAATTTTAAAAATGAACCAAATGTTAAATATACCGATTATCAGAACTACGACAGCTCTGAGGAGTTGGTACAAAACATGAACTTTGGAGATTTTGGAGTTCGATTAGTTGCGAAAAATCCCAACGTGAATATGTATAAATTATCCAATCAAAGACTGAAAATTACCGATGACTCTAATGCTTTCTCAATAAATTCCGGGCTCCAGGGAAAGACTGCGAATTTATTACATGCAATGAGTCAGTTGGCTAAGAATGATAGGATTCCTAGACCATTCCAGGGTAAGCCAACACAACATTATCAAAATAATTTTGCTAACGTTTACAACAATGCAAGGAACAACGTTGCTGATATTAATGACTTCAGTAGTGAGTACAATAAAATCAATTCAAATAAAACACAAGTTTTTGATAATTTTAACGTAAACGTCGATGGCAACTTCAACTTTACTGATGATCAGTACAGTATAGTAGTAGATGATTTTGCTGCTCCTAAACTAGTAAAAAATAATTTTAATCTATTTACAAATCAACGGGACGAACGAATTTTACCCAATTTCGTCGTCAACCAAAATGTGAGTGAGTTAAGAAAAGAAAAAATTCTGAATTACAATGTAGCATCATCGATTTCCGAAAGTCCGGTTGACTTATCCAATGTTAACGTTTTTGGAATCCATAACAATCCAGAGTCAAATACAGTGCCTTTTATTAACCAACAATTTGTTCCGATTTCGCAGTCAGATTTCAATGACTACGAACATGATTCAAATTTAAAAAATCCTTCACTCGATTACAGTGTTGAGACAAATAAAAATACAAACTTTGTTAACATCCCCGAATCAATAGATTTTACAGAAAGGCCAGCAGATAACACTCCTACTCAAACTGTTGAGCCTCGGCCATCAACTCCAAAAATGAGTGAAAATGAGCAAAGGCAACCTACCTACAACGTAACGAAAACTACGACTAAAACGACAGTGGAAACCGAATTCATTCCTTCTTTGAGCTTTGATTTTGGTAGTGATCAAGGTAGGAAAGAATATTTAGAGGCGTTGGAAAAGGGTATAGTGCCTAACGATCGAGCCTCGAAAAGGGTAGATGATGATGATGATGATACGAGCGCAACTGAAAAAAGTGAGATTATGGACAATTTTAAAGATACTAAGGAGGTGATGAGTGGTATTGAGTGATCAGGATAAGGGTGTATGAATCTTCGTTTTTTAACTTGTAAAAATATTTGTAAGATTTATAAAATATGTATATTTAATATGCGAGTTAACGTATTTGTGACTGGATCTATGAGATACTTTTTATACCTTGTAAATTATAAAAAAATAAAAGTATATAATTAAATATATCCTTATAACTTGTTTTTCCTCATGAGTATGTACGCAAAAATAATAAATTAATAATGATATACAAAATTACTAATAATAACTACAATCATCTACTGTGATCAATAAATTTTTTACTTAAAAGAATCTTACGTCAATGAACCTTAATTAGTTATTTAACTTATTATTAGATAAAAAATTGTTATAATATCCGAAGTAGAAACTCTATTATCAAACGATAATTAATTATGTTTAATTAATGTAAACGGGATATCGAGCCCAAGTTACAGGTACTTCTACACCTTTCAACATAAGAATTATGTTGGAAATAATAAATTAAAAATCTCAAAAAATTCATATCGCTAATTTAAAACAAAAACAAAAGCATGACGTTTTGATTTTTTAAAAAAAAAAAGGCATGAATTTTCAACGCAAAAATTAGAATTAAATTACAAATTTAAAAATCTAAAAAAATTTGAGTATATTGTTTAAAACATCTCTAAGGACATGGCGTTCATAATTTTTTCAAAAATGTATTCTTTTGTTTATAAAAAAATAATAAACATCACCATTTTCCAAGTCCGACATCCCCTTAAGAATCATTATTTTATTAAGTAATTTAATATAACTTTTTGAGAACTATTTAATCGAAACTAGCAGATAGAATGTCAAGTACATAATGTTTCGATTTTACAAGTGAGAAGTCAAGATTGGGTAGTGGGTATTTGATTTCAATCGATTTTTATGATATAATTATAGCTCCAAAAGGTAAATTATAAAACTGTAATTGTAACTATTAAAACCCGATTTGATCAAGTTATTGCCATTACAAAGAAAATTGAATAAAATTTTACTTTACCTACCTATTGATTTTGGTTATGGAGAATATGGTATGGACTTGTTTGGAACCATAGAAACGGTCGCATACCCATAACTTCATTCGATTCGATACTCGATAGTTCGGTGTTTATTACACACTGCATTTACATGGTAACCTAAAAGTAGTGCATAAGCCTGATTAGT
This sequence comes from Theocolax elegans, assembly GCA_026168455.1. Taxonomy (NCBI): domain Eukaryota; kingdom Metazoa; phylum Arthropoda; class Insecta; order Hymenoptera; family Cerocephalidae; genus Theocolax; species Theocolax elegans. Next base: position 60,817,743 of record CM047427.1, read on the forward strand.
TATTTAATTAATTTTAAGTATTCGAACAAATGTCTGGAATAATGGAACAGGAGCCTGCTTTAAGTACTAGTAGTTTTGTTGAATTTTCCAATTATGCAGAAACTGCTAAAAGTACAACGTCCATGCGTTCATCAATTATGGATTATCGGTAAGTTGTTGAAAAAATTAATTTTCGTTAATGTTAGTATTATTTAAACATTAAAACTTTCCGACTATACAAACACACACACACACACACACACACACACACATACAATTTGATCATAAATTAAAAATACAACAAAAAATATAAATACTTAATAATCAGTTAAACTAGAACATTATTATTAATCGTTTTTCACAAAATATATATGTACACAATTCAAATATACATTTTGTTGTATTTAAAAATAAAAGGAATCACAACGCGAGAAACTAGAACTTTTTACTTAAGTACTTCGACTCTTAATTCTATAGTATGATAGGTGCAAAGCTCAATTATAAATTATAAGAATTAAATAATAAAATAATTACTTTCATAATTTACAAAATTATACAATTTTAATATTTATTTTTGTCATTAGTGTTTTATGGATTCAAGAAAAGATCTTGAAATTTTTGGATCTTGGTGAAAAATATTATCTATTCGACGATCTTATGAATGTAATAATAAGTTTGTAGTTAATTATTTATACATAATAAAATAAGTAAACAATTATTTTACATTTAATTATTTATTGCAATATATATAAAAATTTTAGGTAAATCACCATTATTATTTAGATAAACTTGTCAAGTTTATCGATACAGATATTTACGAAATCCCAGATCTGGAATATAAACAGGTTTTCTTTTACAAAACTTACAGGGAAGAAATTATACAAGAAGAAATTTCGATTTGGGAAGAAGGTAAGGATAACAAAGTTGCACTTTAATATAAAGAAGTTATCTGACGTTTTCATTGTATCTATATGTTTCAAATAAAATATGACTAGGGCGATCAAAAATAGCAGCAATGGGGTCATTTGCAGCTCAGGTTAAATCACAAAGACTAGTACAAAGTGCTCCAAATGGTAAAATTAAAATTGGAAATTTCCTTGTACACGTATTATTTATGACCGAGCACATGTTGTTTTATGTACAGATTTATTGAATAATTGTGCATTGTTATCAAGAATTGGTTATTTTTAACAATTGCATGATATTCTGTTGAACTATTTACTATTAGTATTGTATGTTTCTAAGTGTTTGTTTACTGTAATTGATGCTGTTAGACAATTTAAAGGAGTACCAAAGTTTTTACTTTCCTTTCATGGCAAAGCAATATTAGATTTATTCTCATGCGATATAAGAGCACACTTGTATTAAATTTTGGTTTTCAATCATCTAACAATGTATTACATTTCAAATAAAAATATTATTGTAATTTTAAAAGATTTCTTATTAAACTTTAGAAAGCTAAAAATTAACTTTAGAACTCCTTTAACTATTTGATACATACAAGTAGAATAGACGATTATAATTGTAACATATAAAATTAGTGTAATTGAATAGTTTTCTCAGTGTGCTTGATAAGGTATAAACATAGCAATTATATTGACTAAAGATCGTTTTTATCGCTTTTTGTAGTATAAAAAACTAACGTTTCTACTAATGTAATGATAAATCATACTAAACCTTACGTTCATTAATAAATACAAACTTATAAAAACTTGATAGAAATAATTGAACTTTTTTGACTAATGTGACAGTCGATTCATGCGATTTGGTAAACCTTTAAAATTAATTATTTATTTATAGACTTTTTGTTATTCTATTAGTATTTGCTTGACTCATCTTGAAACTAAATGTCATGAACTTTTATGCAGTAATTTCAACAATTTATTTATATAAACATGCGGATAAGTTTGTAAATATATATCTTTCCGAGTGTTCCAAAAGAGGTACCCATCTTTCGAGATGTTTATTAATATAGAGATTTTCACCTTAACATTTAAATTTTTGATTGAATATATAACAGTTTCAAATTTTTTACTCTAATATTTTTAATACCATTATTGAGTTGAAAGCCTTTAATCCAGTAACCTGATTTGTAAATATAATCGTAAAAATAATAACTAATCTTAAATATTTCAATTTGGTCAAATGTTATGAAATAAATAAGAATTTAGATGGAATTTTAACACAGATTTAGTATTTTAATTTTATGGACATTGTAGGCAATAATTTATGTCGTGTTCTTATTTCTTCCATAACATTTGACCAAAATTAAGATATTTGAACTACTTTTTTTTAAATCGTACGTACTTGATCTCAGATTTTTACTTAATTTAATTTTGAGTATTCACCTATATTTGTTTCCAAGTTATCAGCGATCAATCTAGTGGTTTTCAACAATGAAGCTATTAAACATGTCCTGAAAATGCGACAATTACGCAATTGTGGTCAATATTGCAATATAATTGTCTTTGGAAGTTAAAATCTAGCTGAAATTTATTGATCATTTTATGTAGCTTTAATTCAAATACCAATTACAAATTTTAATCAATTATTTTATTAATTTATATAGGTAAAACAAAAAAAGGTAGAGGTAAAAAAAAATCGAAAAAGACACAGAAAAGTCAGAAAAATTTGGAAAGAAGTGATTCAACAAAAGTTGAAGATGAAGCAATTATCGACGATGTCGAATCGACGACAGCATTGCATTCGAATCCAGCAGCAAATGGTGAAATGTATGAGTCTGGTGAAGAAGATGAAATTGAGGAAGATGACGACGAACTTAGAATTTTTACCTTTGCAACAAAAGAAAAAAGTCAGCCTGTCCCTCTTAATACGATATCCTGTAAGTTTTTATTCCTGACTTTCTTAGTACCAACTAACACAAACGTATTAAAGTTGTAAGATTAATTTTGTAAGTATATATGTATATATTTACTATTAATAGTAAAATTATTTAATGTAATAATTTTTTTAAGTGGAAGATTATCGATAAATACAAGATTATATTTTCTAAGTTGGAAACTAAAAAATATAATTATAAGAGCTGACTTATTACAGATTACAATTTATTATCATACTTAATCGGTAGCTATTCTTAAATATAAAAGTTTGTATCTAAAATTTAAATTAGATGATACAAAGGCTTTAATTACTGATTCTGAAAAATTGATTTTATAAAATACCTGTTACAAAAGAATCCTTAGTAACATTAGCATTGAGGCTTTAATATTTTGCCCAATCAGTTTCAACCTTGCGCACTGTTGCTGCTACAAAAACTGTTTAAATTTTTATTGTATTTTAAAAGCATTTAATCTTTTTTCTAAATTAATTTATCGGATCTGCTTTTCATTTTAAATATACCACATGTGAAATCATGTATAGATAATAAAAAGAAATTCAATTTTGCACTTTTATCGCAAAACCAATTGCATTTACGTAGACACGTTCATATATTACATAATTATTTTCCATGATATTTTTAGATGAAGCCGAACATTTTGTACCACCTCCTGGAGAAAGAAATAAATACGTTTTAACAAGAGTAAGTTAATATTATAAGTTCTTTAATTCTTTGTTTAAATTAGGATAATATCAACTTCCATATTATGATATGCATGATTTACATTGAAGTAAATTTTCAATTTATATTAAAATTTGATCAAATTTCCGATAATATTTCATTTTTCTAAGTTGCAATCAATATTGTAAAAAGTTTTAAAGTGGTAGGTACAGTAATTAACGGGATGTAAATCCGAAAAAACAGAAAAATTATTTATATTTTATTAAACCAGGAATTCAGTTTATCGAAAAAAACTTCTGTAATGATGTAGTGTCAAGATTATCTGTCAATTTCTTTAAATTTTTTATTGATAAATCACCGAGATTTTGGAACGGCTGTGATTGATTGTTTTATAGCTACATATTTTACCGAGCAAAAATGGTACTTTACGTATAATTAATTATTTCGTAAAAATCTTTCTGTCACGTAATTCTATTTGTTTAGAACAGTATCTGTAATTTTTTCAGATTTTTCTTATTATTCAGGTTTTTAAATTATTGGGATTTTCTAGGTAGGTCTCTGCAATTTGGGATGTCAAACTCAAAATATGGTGAAACTCAAAAAAATTTTTTTTTAAATCAAAACGTCAGGCTCTTTTTTATGTTTTACGCTATCCGTATGAAAATTTTCAGATTTTTGATTCAAAATTTTCGATAGAATTTGTGAGTTGAAAGATACAGATTCCTGTAAATTAACGAAACTATTATAATTAACCCCTTTTGGTTTCATGTTTATTTTCGGTCCAGTTTAGTAATTAATGCGTCTAAAAAAATATAATTTTTTCAGAAAGTTGTTGACCGACTAGTGCAAATTCCGATTTTAAATTGTATTTTTGGTGAGCTTGATGGTTCAGAATCAACGTTAAGTGGACATCGAATGGTGTACTTTTTGCGCAGTGGTGAGGCTGCTATACCAAAATATACTTCCCAAGGAGCCTGCTGGTCGGATATGCCGGCGCATGTCATTGTCGGATCTATCCAATCTCCACTTTTATCAAATATGGCACAAATTTTGCGTGAAGTTTTTTTACCACTAGCGGAATGTCAGTTCCGAGGACCCGAGGCAGCTCAGGATCGTGCAACCGAGCATGTTCTCTCTTCAATGATGGACGCTCCAGGGATCGAGCGAGCTGCTGGGACACTTTGTGAACTAACTAAATCGAGAGTAAGTAATAGTTTTAGAAATTTATAATTACAAATAATTGTTATTTACTAGCCAAAATTTAAAAAAAAATTTAATTTGCATAGTCTAGTATTTTGTTAGGTCGTAAAATGAAAAATAATGTATCTAAAATTTATTTTATATCCAGAGTATATATACATACACTTAAATCCTGATTATTCTGATCATTTCATTTAATTTAATATATTTTAGTTTAGTATTTTATTTCTAAGATCGAATGCGAAAGATTTAGAAAAATCAAAGATTTAATCCTGTAAAGGTGCTATGTATTTTAAAAATAATTCGACAAAAATAAATCAAGTGAATTTTGTAGGACATTTATTTTAATGAAAATGTTTCAGAGAAAAAATATATAGTTTTTTTATTATCATTATTTTAACGTCACTCTTTTTATGCTCCCAATTTGGTACTAATCAGTGATAGAGGTCATACGATGTCTTTGTTAAGAACATACATGTTGAAAATGCATTTCCCAGTGGTACTTGTATCAATCAGCTGGGGCCGGGAATCGAAACCTAGGAGCTCCAGATAACAAGCCCGACGTCCAAACCGATTGAGCCATCGCAGGCCTCTTATGTACAATTAATCTTTATCAGAAAATCATTCTATTTTTAAGCGATAATATTTTAAATATTCGATAAACTAAACATGAAATTTTAATTTAATTACAACATCTCTTAACATTGTTAAAAAATTTCATAATCTGTATTTTGAATTTGGTATCCATTTTTTAAAATAAAAATTTTTGTTTGGCACTTTTTGAAGATTGAAAACGTGAAAACTTTACCCATTTTGTGGCTATAAGTAAAAAAATCGACGGCACCATTAGTTAACTAGTATAATATTTACGACTTTCCTTAAAAAATCAAAGTGGTAGATGAGTCATTCATATTAGATAATATTATTATAATAGCAAATGCATTAAAAACATTTAATTAAATTTTACGTATAAGTGTATGATATTAAAGAAAAGCCGTTGTTATATAAAATGTCTGTTGCAAGAACACTCAAATTCTATTTAAAATAATGTGCAAAATTATATAAAACTTAATAACTTAAACTAATGTATAATCCGGTTTTGTTTATTGGATTCTTGCTTGATTGATGTTTAAGGAAATACTTGAGATTTTCCGATACATATTGATCTTTCAAACCCAAGAAATCTCGAGTGATTTTGGTAAAATTTAGTTATTAATAACCACATGTCACTAGAGAATTATTCTTTGTATTAAACAATTATATACTCAAATGTTTGAATGATTATTATGGCGAAGTTTTAGACATCCACCTCAGATGAAATTAAATATTTTTGTTGATATACGGAAATTCTATTATATCGCGTTTGATTCATCTAAAGCGTATAATTACAAGAACATAATATAATTACTAATGAAACTTTGCCATCATGCACCATCACTTTCTCAAATCGTCCATTTTTGCGTATTGCTTTGCATTCACTATAATATATCAACTAGCGTTAATTCAAATTTTGTCTACATAGCATGTAAATATAATAATTAAAGGGCACTGCGTTTATTCCACCGTCAAACATGCGCCGAGTATCTTTAATAGTTGAAAAAATGAAAAGCAAAGAATTAGAAGAAGAAGAAGAAGACGAAGAAGATGAAGATAAGGACGCAGCGGAATACTTAGGTAAATCATTCCTTGAAGACAGAAGTTCAAAAAAATCGGATGAAATTACCAAGAAACACGTAGAACCTAGTAAACTGGAATTCATAGAGTATCTATCAAAGCTTGTTGAATCCGTCGAATGGTAAATAAATATCATTATTTTAGCTACTTTTATATATAGTAGGAAATATTGATTTCTTGATGCAGGACTCTGGATCATGTAGAGGGTGACACTTTGCTAACGATCCCCGAAATATTCGAACAAGTTGATCCAAAACTGAGCAACGCCGAACTCGCTCAAAATAAAAAGTTGGTGGAGCACTTGGAAGAAATCGTTTTATCCTGGGAGAAGCACATCAAAAGAGTAAGCAACAAATCCGTTACTCATATAAAATACAATAAAACGTATCCTGCAGTATATGCACAATTACAATTTAATTAAAAATATATTAACAAACATAAACTTAAAAAAAAAAGGTTATAATAGGTTATAAAGCGTTAAATAATTATATCTTATATCAAACAATTCTATTTGTACTATTGATTAACAGTGTTGTTTAATTAATAATCTGTCATATTAGAGTATAATTGAGACATAAGTTCATATTCAGCAAATTTTATATAAATACGTTAAATGTTGTATGTAATTAATAGAAAATTCTTATTAAAGCTATCAGGATATGGCAAAATTTCCCTTGCCCTTTTTGCTATACACTGAGAAAAATTTTTAGTAAAAATTATAATACTGTCTAGTAAAAGAGTCACAGACTGCCAAAAATGAGAAAAATTACTATACTTTATAGTAAAATTTACTATAATTCTTGTAAATTTTACTATAAAGTATAGTAATTTTTCTCATTTTTGGCAGTCTGTGACTCTTTTACTAGACAGTATTGTAATTTTTACTAAAAATTTTTCTCAGTGTAATTCCTTTAATTTATCATTTAACATTTGAAATGATATATAGATTGTCATGTGAACCACTGTATAACATGAGAAAAATATACCAATTCTTTCTGCTTTTGAATGCAATAACAATGTGTAGAGACGAACCAATAATGATAATCATTTAACCTCGCGTCAGGTTTTAGAATTATTCGGAAATAAGTCACCTCAAGGTAACGGTCCTTTAGCTGAATATGCGTATTGGCACGATCGCGAATCTGGTCTGTCGCTTCTAGTTGAACAACTGAAAACGTCAACGATTGTTCGAACTCGTGATATTTTAAATTTGGCAGAATCAGCTATTGGCGTTGGTTTTGGTTATTACGTTCAAGAATTGGACGAGTGCTATGAAGAAGCCAAAGAAAATAACAAATTTTTATCTACTGTTTTGCGGTACTTTAAGGTAATATCATATTACTGTATAGATATATCTTTATATTACTGTGCTAATAACACATAAAATATGTATGAATGTCAATTTGATTTTTTTATTTAGATAATTGCAGAAAGTGATTCGTTTCAAGTAATTTCAAAAGCAATACCGTCATTGTACGAACATTTAAGAATGATCTGGATTTTATCTAAATATTATTCAACCGAAGAACGAATGGTTACGCTGCTCGAAAAGATCTCTTGGCAGTTAAGGCAGAATGTGATGAAGAACTTAGCATTTAAGGACTTATTCGAGTACGTAATATTTCAAATGCTCTGACAAATATTAACATTAAATACGACATCAAACGTTTTAAAACATATTAAATAATATTATATTTTTTATGTTACATACAAATAAATTCAAGAGTTTAATTAGATGTAGAATATTTAAATAAAATTTCAAATATTAGGCCAAAAAATTTGTTATTAAACGTAAGTGGAAAATAAATAACAAAAAATAATTTATGTATCCGCTTGAAACATTCGTTAACTACAATGTAAATTCAACTTGTATAGTTTTACATTTAAATATACACCTCATCCGCATATACTTGAAATAATGTACATATGTTTTGCATAAACAGCGAGCCCTTACAGGTCATGTTAGAAAAAACGAAGACGGCTCACGAGCTGCTCAAGTTGTGGAAACTGTCGTACCTGAACACGCGCAGTAGTATAGAGCTTTCGGGAAAAGGTGCAAGATGGGAATTTGAACAGCGGAGACTTTTTAAAGATACAGATTACCTTTCAGCCGTAAGATTATATATACAATTAATTTATTGTGTACCTTATACATTTTATAATTATATACAATATTTGAAAGTTAGAAATGATAATTATAACCGGTTAAGATAGTACTGTAACAGAATTTATTTTGTCTTTTTGTGACACTGCAGCTTTCCGAAATTCTAGTTAATTAAGTTTTATCATACGAAATAACAAAAAATATCGAATTATATTATATAGAGTAGTATGACATGCAGAATAATAAGATATTTAATAAATTGCAATTGTAAAACGATCTACCTCAATTCTGACATCAACTATTTACAGTTTCTTCTATTATTTCATACATTTATAGTATAAATTGCAAGAATTAAACATCTGTAACTAATTTAGCCTTTAATTCCAACAAGTTACGTAGCTGCATAGTGACATAATCGAATCAATTTGAATTTTAATTTAATAATCTTTATCCTCAAAAATTGTGCAAACTTGGCGTTAAGAAAAAAATTTGTTTTTTTTAAATAGGTAAGCGCAGATTTGTACGAAATCGCAGGAGTACTTCGTGATTTCTATAATATATTCGGTGAAGAATTGAAGCAAATTGTAGATGATCCAGCACGAATCGACAGCATTGTAGAGCGCGTGAGTCAGCTACTCACTCCAATCCGAGCAGCGGAAACCGATGCTTTCAACGAATACAATCGCGAAAGCTGGGAAGCAACAATCTCGGCGTTTCGATCCGAAGTAACAAGGCTTGAAGCCGAAGCGGAAGTCTTCATCGACGAGTGTTTTTCTGCTCTGATCAAAGCGGAAGATGCTCTATCTACGCTTCTTAAGTTTCGGAGTATTAAAACACGCGAGACTATACAAGAAAAACTCGCTACTAAATTTGAGCTCATAATGCGACAATTCAGCAAAGAGATTGATGAGGTTGAAGGCATCTTTGCGAGGGGTAATGTATTTAGTAATGTATATTGCTTATGCATTGAGCTTGATATTAATACTTCTGATTACTTTAAAGGAATGCGTAAACCACCGCTACTTCGAAATTATCCACCAATTTCTGGAGCAATTTACTGGGAAAGGCAATTGCTGCACCGAATAAAAGAGCCTGTTCTCATATTCCAGGAAGTAAAAGAATTGGAAAATAGCAAATTGCGCAGCCTTGCTTTCGAACAATATGTTGCTTTCGCCAAACGCTTAGGAGAATACGAAGATAACAAATTCGAAAATTTCGTTGAATCGGCTCGTCCGATTATACAAAATTCAATGCGTAAAAATCTTTTAACACTTGAACCACGTCACAAAGAAGAAGGTAAAATATTCCATCATTCCAACCATACAATAAAATTAATAATTATCTCAACGGTTATAAAAACAATCAATACTGGACCACCGTAGTAGCATAAATTCACATTAAGTGATATATTGTGTAATATTATACATAAAAGTTAAAAAAATTTTATTGCATGAAAAGACTTATTTATTGTTTAATAACAAATTTATTATAAATAATTAAATATAAAGACTAAAATAGAAGTTGATGGCATTCTAATGTCCCGATACACGGCCTGCTTGATTTTTCACATTACACTTATAGAGATCAAATTTTTAACATACAGACAATGTAAACATCGATTTCTATATCTCGTAAGCTTAGTGCAAAAGGATGCCGATTCAGAATTCTATTTTTTAATCCATAATTTAATCACGATGTTTGGGTTGAAAAATTATGCTTTTTTTGACTAATAATTACCAACCAAACATTGTTTATTTAAGTATTATTTAAGTAATGTTTTTTCATTAAAACATCAAAACGTCAAGCCCTTCCTTATGTTTTCAGCTATCCGTATGAATTTTTTCAGATTTTTAATGCAATATTTTAGATATAATTTTTGGGTTGAAAGATGCAGATTCCTGTAATTTAGGTCCGACATCCCGTTAATATAAATTTGTTGTTATTATCGTCCACGCAGTTGGTTAAAGGAAAGGTGTTTAACCATAAAAATTATTTAAATGGCGACGTTTCGTTGAAAGTCCTCCATCCTCATTAGGCTACACCTTTATTAAAAACAATCATTTTACAATCATACTAACACTTTCATATTTACTATAGAATTACTTATTGATTGGTCAATTTAATGCTCACATCTGGCATTTAAAACATCTATAGTATCTCTAATGCGTATCTCTGACGTGAATTTGTAAAATTACTCTTCATGATTGAATGCATTAAAAAGCAATAAATACCTAATTTAAATAAAATACCATCTACTATTGGTACCACTCATTTGTATCGAGCTAAAAAGTTTGAAATTAGCTCTCTTTTTCTCCTACCAGCAACTTGTTTCATACAAAGGAATATTAAGGAATCTTTCTACATGTAACAATAATAATAAGATGATTTTAGACATCTTGACAATTTATCATTGTTTTAATGTAAATTTTCTGCACTAAAATAATAAATATGGTAAATTATGGTAAACCAAAAGTGTATTGCTCATACAAAACTATAATGCATTCAAAAATTACATTGGAAGGAAACTGACTGTTGAATCTGCAATGCCATTTTTGAATACATCAATATGTTTGTTTGAAATTTAATGTGATAAATAATGATGAAACGAAAGGCAATAATATCTTGGTTTTTTATAGTTTACGATATTTATTTAGTAATAGTAGTTTTTTTTTCAATTGACGACATCAGTAACAATTGAGTATGGCATTTTTTTAATTCATAATATTAGATATTAGAATTTTGAATTACAAATAAATAAGAATATTAAACGAAAAAAAAATTGATAAATTATATCTGTAATTAAATTGTAAGGTTAGTAAGAGACAATCAAAAATATTTATGTCACGGAATTCAGATTTATATTTGTAAATAATTTTACTCAAATCAGAAATAACATTTTTCTTAGATAATTTACCCACGATGCAATCCAGAATTCTTAGAATCAGTACAGGAAAAAGAGGTAAAAGTGGTGATTTTAGTTCGGCTATTGGTACAGCCACAGGCGGTATGTCAAGAAAATATAGTTACGGTAATTCCTCTCCTTTATCCTTAATCCTTTGAATAATCCAGTTCGTCAGTGATTTGAAATTATTACACTGCAATATTATATCTGCAAATATTTATCACTCTTCTATTTGACTCAGTCTGTTATCATTATGTTCACAGATGTCAGAATGTCGTCGAATATTAGTATGAAAACGACTGTAACTTATAAAAGTACGAAAACTCAAACCAAATCCGAAAGAAAATCAGATGCGGGAATGAGTTCTAAATACGATGTATCAACCGGATCTACAGTTACTGAAAAATTTCAACAGCAAATATTGAAAAATACTGATCTCCTGCGTGGTGCAATTTTGCTCGAAAATCAATTAATGCTGTCTGTAAACTTTAATAAAAAAGTATTCACAGTTATTCGGGAGGTAATTCAATAATTGAACAAAATAATATTTTCATTATTTGTTAATAATTTCCAAGATGATAGTTGATATATTATTTATTTAGGCTGAAATATTAGAGCACTTGGGCTTCCAGCTACCACCGATAATAAGGGATATTGGAGTTCAAAAGGATAGACTATACGCAGATTGTGAGGCCGTCCAACAAATGATCAAGCAATACAACGATATTATTGAAAAATTTGATGACGCTGATGTAAACTCTATAATTTTAATATACGATTATCAATATCAATTACTATGAAATTGTTCGTCACTAAAATACTTAATTGATTCTCATGCAGATTGTACTATTAAGACAAAATCTTGAGAAAGTAGAGAAACACATACAGCCAGGGGTAACGCGTCTTAATTGGTCTTCCCTGAACATTACTACCTATGCTGACAAATGTAGTAAACTTCTTCGGAATCTTGCATCCATCGTTACTCAGCTCGAACAAATTCGCGTTGATCTAGACACGCAGATCGATGATCAATTGGGTCAGTACAATTTATTTTCGACGATTGACAATCCTGATTCACCAGATTACGAAATGAAGTATTGTAAAGTTGGTAAAATATTAATTGTTACTATTTGTTTCAATATAGTAACGGATTATGATTAAAAATTAGCACTTTTAGGTGTTCTTTGCAGACGTTGAAAACAAACGGACCGAACTTGTTAGTGCGATGCTTAAATGTTACAGAACTGCGAGCCCGATGCTGATTAAATTGGAAAGCATTGTTGAAGGAACCTCTACCGGAAAAAGTCAAGCTATGTTACTTTACTATGAACGGTATCAGCAGAAGATCTTTGCTGCATTAATTACGTACGTATTTTCATGGATATGAAATTACAAGTACTTATTTTACTCCATGAAGAATATACAATTACAAAACAAAAAATAAAGATTATGCTCTAAAAAGTAGTTTATACTTTATACTTTATACTTACAAGGAAAGCATCAGGTCTTCAGGAAACGAATCTTTACCAAACTCTAGGATATGTTTCTACTATAAAAATATGAAGATAGTCGGAGTTATAAATGCCAATTCCCTTTTTCGGAATTTATAAGCAAATTAGTAAAATTCTACAAACAAAATGTTCTACTTTAGTCGCGTATAACTCTAAAACAAATAAGGATATGATCTCAAACTTAAGTCCAAAAGGAAGCTGAGATTGAGTAGATTTGATTAAAAAAAGTAAGCTTAAATATTTTATTTTGGTCGAAGGTTACGAAAGAAAGAATAAAAAGATGATTTGGCCTCAAAATCAATACATTGAACCCATTGAGACCTAAGTGGATACAAATTTTTTTTCGATTTTCGTAGTTATTATTTATGGCATACCCTATCATAATGTCGATTTTTTCTACAAAGTTTTACATACCTTCTGTCAAATGCCGTCGGGAAAACTAACCTATCAAATTAAAAAAAAAGGTATTATTTTAATGTAAAGTACTTTTTTTAATGTAAAAAATGCAAATAACAAAAAATATAACAAAAAATTCTTTTTAATTCGTTTTTTGTTTGTGAACAAAAGCTTCCTTGTTTCCTATATTTTAACGCTGTATGTTTTTTTGTTATTCTTTACAAGATAGTCCAAATATTTGATTTCAATGAAAATGTATGAAAAAATAAGAAAAAACGACTAAAATTAGCCATTTTTAGTATAGTATTTATTGAATTTTAGGTCTAACTATTTTTTATTCTTCTTTCTCCCGTAACTTTTGACCAAACTAAAATATTTAAGTTTTCTTTTTTAAATGGAATCTACTCGATCCCAGAGAACATACCTCTATTTGTTTTAGAGTTATACGCAACAAAAGTCAAATATTTGGTTTGTGTAATTTTTTCTAATTTCCTTATAAATACCAAAAAAGGGGCATTGGCATCTGTAACTCCGGCTTTCTTCATATTTTTGTAGTCCTAGAATATCCTATAGAGTTTGATAAAGATCCGTTTCCCGAAGGCTTGATGCTCTCCTTGTTAGTTTCAGTTTATACTTTAGTTGGGCACGACCGCCACACGGGAGAGCCTTATATTTTCATCATTGCAAAATGTGTGATGCATCAATATATACTAGATAATGGGTTGTTAGAGAAATTTATGCGTATTAGGACTGATTTGAGGCTCTCCCTAAAATGTATATGTATGGATGTAATCATGTATCTAAGATAGCTCAGTCAATTTTTGACCGATTTACCTGAGATTTACAGGGTAACTTCGACATAATGTAATTAAATAATGGTCCTATTTGCAGATATATAGCGGATATATAACACATATAAACGATCGTTCCTTATAGCTAAGCTGAGCTTTTTGCAAGCCTTACATCGCTACGTGGAGGAGCTCTAGATCAAGCGCGTCGCGAAGCGACGATCGAGCTCCCATCGAGCGTTCGATCTAGAGCTCCGAAGCGGCGAGTCACGGCGGCCTTAATGCTGCTCGTTTATATTTCCATCCACTGTTTTATTTAGATATTTGCAAAAGCGGTCATATCAGTATTTGAAACATATAGCATTACTTGAATTTTTATCTTAACCGGGTGTCATAGTCAATATTTATCCTCCCTACCTTAACGACAGAATGCGATAATTAATAATAAATCTGTAAATAAAAGAGCGTGCTGAATTTGAAACTAAAGTATTATTGCGTTCTCGAGAAGTCTTACCAAATATGTAAACGTAACCTTAAAAAGGTGCACAGATTTGACATTTTTGATAAGTTCTCAAAAACTCATAACAATATTTTAGTCTGACATTCAGCACACAGTTATATCTCGTGGATAAGCTAAAGTGCTTCTTCCCTTATTTTTTTATATACTGTTGTATTTTTTATTAATTAGTCAATAAAAAATTTAAGTATGGGGCTTTTTTAAACTATCTTGTTTATCATAATCATACAATATTGTATTTATTAATTTAAAAGTATTTAACTGATCTTTTAAAACTCATTTATTTATTATAATTTATTAAAGTCTTTGTGGATCATGTAACAATCGGTTCTTCGTGCAATATTAAAGTAGAAGAATAAATAAATAAAAATATGTCCATTGTTCCAACAGATGCTTTATGCGCAACCTGGAACATTTGAAGCGAATATTGACTTCGAACAAGCCACTTTTTAAAGTAAACGCAGCGCTTTTTGCCTCGGAAGTTTCCCTAAAACCGTCGGCCAGCGAAATCTATACGATTATATTGCGAAACGTCAAAGATCTTCTCGAACGATTAAAACTCTTTCCGCGATGGAAAGCAAGAACTTGTTTGGAATGTGAACCACTGAAAATCGAGGCAGAACAGGATTACGTGACGTTCAGCTTTTTTGAAGACGTCATGAACATTCAGGTAAAACATATATTTACTATGTACCGTGGTAATGTTAAAAGTATTCCCTTTATCGTAGATAATTAATGATCTCATTTACGCTGTGCGAGATACCTCCCATCGATTATCTCACGACTGCTGGCGCTACCTTAGTAAATGGAAACAATATAGCAATCTGTGGACTCTCGACAAAAAACAGGTTTGCGAAAAGTTTGCAGTTTCCAATCCAACTTTACAGCAATACGACGAAAAATTTTGTTTTTATGATTCCATTATCGAAGAGATCAACGGTATGACTGACTATTATGACATCAGTAGCGTCAGGTACAAAGTTTAATAAGGTTTTATTGAAAAATGATGCCAATCGAATAATCCATTAATACGTTTTCGTTTTTAAAAATCCTAAGAATAAATCTTGAACCACTACTAAACGCCATAAAAAATCAAGCGCGAGAGTGGAAACAAGTTTTGGGCGATTTTTTACTCGACCAAACGTCGCAGGCAATGAACAACCTCAACGATACTATCGAGAAATTCAGATTTGATGTAGAATTAGTTATTACTGGTTTAGATCGTTTCAAAATTGTGATGCAGTGCATTAGCGATATCAAACGAATGGCTATTCAAGCTGAAGTTGAATATTTACAATTTCAGGTTTGTTTGCAGTTTTATTTACACTTAAATATAAAACTACAGTTTAAAAGATTTATACAAAAGAACTGATGCAAATTTTTAGGAAACTTTTAAAGTATTACGAGCTCACGAAGTTGAATATCCAGAAAATGAAGAAAAAATGACGTACAAGCTTCAGAATGACTGGGAATCGTTGTATCTCGGAGCACTCTACAGATTTCACAGTCTCGAAAGCACAAAGGACCAATTCTGCGGCATGACCATACGCGAAATCGAACATTTTGGCAAAGTAGTTGATGAATTCAATGCGAGATTTAAAACTGAAGGACCGGGAAGCTGCTCTAACGATTTGGATGTTGGAATGAAAAAAATGGACGTAAGTTGAATAATTACACAATTGCACTTGCAAATTTGATAAATCTATATATACATTTTTTTAGAATTATAACCAAGAAATAACCAAGCTAGAGGCGAGAGTGATCGATCTTACTAATGCCGAACTACTTTTCGATCTTCCACCAGCCGATTACTCAACATTCTTTGAAATTAAGCGTGATTTCGAGGCTATGATCGAAATATTTAAGCTATATAAGAATCAGAAAACTGCAAGAGAATCTTGGGCCAAAACTCTCTGGGTGGATTTAAATCCTCAACAGTTGGTCGATGGCATGGATGTGTTTTTGAAAGAATTTCGAAAATTGCCGAAAGCTGTAAGGAACCTCGATGTTGCACGAGCTCTTGAGATCAATATGAAAGACTTCAAGAATTCTGTACCTTTATTCGTTGAATTGAAAAACGAAGCTATGCGCGAGAGGCACTGGAAAGAGTTGATGGACCGAACTGGAAAACATTTTAATATGTCGCCCGACAGGTGTGATGGATAAAAAATATGACTCAAATGTACATTTCGTTATTGTGAAAGTTTGTGATGTGATGATTTCATAACATGGTTAAATTTAAATGCTGTACTAGACTGTGGCTAAATAACACTTTGAAAATTTGAAACATTTACAATTGGTAGAACTTCATCTAGTTTACGCTCAATTAATTCTATGAGCGTTGGGTTAGATGATTTTCTATCTTAATAAATAAATCCCTTACTATTTCTAGAATGCTTTTAATAAAACAGATCGATAAAAATACTCGATCAGTTTTATTAAATGTTTCCTAATAATAATTAACGCTTCACAATTTCATAATTAAGCGGTACACCCACGTTATAATTAAAAATATATTGTTTTGCAGTGTAAAAGTTTAAAATTCAGTATATTACTGTGTTAAAAAGTGATGACATATTTAAGTGTATGAACGTTAAACTAATAATTAGTGTATAAATAATGGAAGGGTAAGGTTTAAGATGTATAAGTATTTTTTCATATTTTTTATATAGTATCATTAAGAGTAGTTGTAGTGTTAATGCAATTTCCATAATTTATAATATATCAAAAGGTTTACACTGGAAAATATGTTCGCAATGGACTTGGCGCGTTACCAAGAAATTGCAGAATCGATTGTCAATAACGCCAGTCGCGAATTGGCTATTGAAAAGGGAGTACAGGAAGTCGCTCAAATCTGGTCTGAAATGGAATTTAAACTGATACCCCACACGAAAGCAGGAGAAGATCGAGGGTTTATTCTTGGTAGCGTCGATGACCTGAACCAGGTAAAAGTTTCTGTTTGATTAAAATAATGTAAAATTTAAATATTGGTATATTTTCAGTATTGTACTATACTTGGAAATGTTAGTAGTTTTTTTATTAATAACATTTTAGTTTAGAGAACAAACTTAAATAAAATAAGAGTCAGTTATAGTTAAAGAATAATAACTTTTAATCTAAATTTTATATTTTTCTGTAATTTAATTATTTTAACGCATTATACTTTTTAGATTCTTGAAGACAATGCGTTAAATCTTCAAAGTATGTCTGCCTCGCAATTCGTCGGCCCCTTCTTAGGTATCGTACAAAAATGGGAGAAAGCGATGCGAACTATCGTCGACGTGGTAGAAGGTTGGCTTGAGCTTCAACGACGTTGGATGTATCTCGAAGGGATCTTCGTAGGTGGAGACATAAGAGCTCAGCTACCAGAGGAAGCCAAGCGATTTGACGATGTAGATATAAATTTTAGGAAAATTATGGCTGAAACTACTAAGAATCCGAATGTGTTCGAATGCTGTTCTATACCGAGTATGAATTTCTTTAAAATCGTAAAAGTAGAAAACTGTAATATTAATTTAATATTTAATTAATTTAGATCGCAAAGAAGAGTTTGAGGGTTTGATAACAGCTTTGGAAAAGTGCCAAAAATCGTTAAGCGAGTACCTGAAAAGTAAACGAGTGGTATTTCCTCGATTTTGTTTTATCAGCGACGACGAGTTACTAAGCATTCTCGGAAGTTCTGAAGCAAGTGTTATTCAGGAACACATCGGGAAAATGTTTGATAACCTCAGTAAATTTAGGCTCGGTCTCGACAATCGCGATCGTATGTCGGCTAGTGCACTTATCTCTAGTGAAGGCGAAGTTATGGAATTTAGAGATGCAGTAAATGCCGAAGGTAATATCGAGGAATGGATGGTGGTTGCATTGAACGAGATGCGTCGATCTAATCGATATATTACTAAAATGGCAGTCTTCGATTATGGCAGTGTATGTTATCAATTTGTTAGATCAGATTGAATATTTCCGTAATGTCATTGTTTTACTTACAGTTAAGAAAAAAAAGGACCGAATGGATGCTAGATTTTCAAGGCATGATAATTCTGGTATCAAATCAAATCTGGTGGACTGCGGAAGTTGAGGATGTATTTAAGAAAATTGCGATAGGAAAGAAACGATCTATGAAAGAAGTATTACATTCCATCTGCAGTTGTATGGAAAACGTCTTATTTTTAATTATTTTAATTATTTTAATTTTCTTTACAGTACCTTGTTAAGCTCAATCAACAATTAGATGAAGTAGTTAAATTGATGGGCGGGGATACCTTGACAAACAATGATAGGAAAAAACTTGATACTGTACTGACAATTGACGTTCATACACGAGATATCGTAGAAGGATTTGTAAGAGATAGTATAATGGACGCAATAGAATTCGAATGGGAAAGTCAATTGCGGTAATATAAACATGAATCTGGAATTGTTACACTGTAAAAGATATATTTATGTAAATATCTTTTACCAATTAAATGATTACATTCCAGATTTTATTGGGATCACGATTTAGATAATATCTACATAAAACAGTGTACAGGAACATTTGAATATGGTTACGAATATATGGGATTAAATGGTAGATTAGTAGTTACTCCTTTGACAGATAGAATATACTTGACAATAACTCAGGCCTTATCGATGCAGCTTGGTGGTGCCCCTGCAGGTAAAATAGATTAATCTCCGAATACTAAATATTTTATAACTAACTGTTGTGATGGTTTTCATATATATTTATAATTAAGTTATAAACGATGTATCTATACAAAAACAAAATTAATATAATATAAATATACGCGGTGTCGGAAAGATGGAGACGGACCTCGGCCGATCATGAGAGTTAAGGGGAGTCCGTACTGATTACAGATTTCTGCAATTGATTTTTCAAATACAGTTTTTAATTTTTATTTTTTCTGAATTTATTTAGCACACGCACAATTGTTACACATCGTAGAATGTGCCTTAACTCAAAAAATTGAACAAATATGGAAATTAAATGATAAATTTGAAAAATCTATTAATGTAGGTAAGTGTGTATTTTAAATAAAGGTACTCCATCCCCTTAAGCAGCATTTGCTGCGGTTAGTGCTTGGATGGGTGACCCATCCTCGTGTAGCTCTCAAGATCGGTTAGGTATTTTTTAAACTCCGTGTGCGAAACTCGATTTCGCGCACGCCTATTCAATACCCCTATGCTAAATCAAGTTTCTCTCACGTCGTGTTTAAAAAAAAATCTGAGGGGTTAAATTAGCTGTCTATAATGGCTCTCGCGCTATACTTGCGTCAGGCGCTATCGCGCCTTTTGATACTATTCGACACACGTGCGAGCATATGATTTCTCCTCACGTGACCTTTCCGGCAAATCGTCCCGTGAGGCCGAAATCATATTCTCGTACTAGCATCGAAATGTTTTATTTCCACACTCTACAATGTGAGCGGAGGTGCGGAACATTCTGCGGTTTCGATGCTTAGCCCTATGTATTATGACATAAACATCCAAACAGAATGCTTCAATAGATCGGCCATCTTAAGCAAGATTTTCCTACTATTAGATATTCCTTTTCTCACGGGCATTACCTCCCGGGGCAAATGCGAGGTGATGGGGAAAATAGAAAATATGTACCCCCACACTTAGACGGTATAGGTGTCCCGTAAAAACATGCCAAATAGCGGGCTTACGGACTGAAGGGACAAATAATTAAAAAATAAATTTGTAAATATTGAAAATTTAATAAAGAGATGATAGTAAGCATTATAATATTTAAATATCATATAGGTCCTGCCGGAACAGGTAAAACTGAAACGACGAAAGATTTAGCGAAAGCTTTAGGTCTTCTATGCATTGTCACAAATTGTGGAGAAGGTATGGATTATGTTGCAATAGGGAAGATTCTAGCAGGTCTTGCGCAATGTGGGGCCTGGGGATGCTTCGATGAATTCAATAGAATAGATGTTTCTGTACTCTCCGTTATTTCTACTCAACTTCAAACGATTAGATCCGCATTAATAAACAAAGCACCAACATTTTGGGTTAGTTGTATATAGAACGTTTGACAACTGTTTAGAACTTTTCTAAATTCAAAAAATTAATTTGTCTAATTATTTACTGCTACAGTTCGAAAATCAAGATATCGTATTAGATTCTAAAGTTGGAATTTTTATTACAATGAATCCGGGTTACGCTGGCCGAACAGAACTTCCAGAGTCAGTAAAAGCACTTTTTCGACCAGTTATATGCGTCGTTCCCGACAATGAACTTATCTGTCAGATAAAGCTTTTTAGTGCAGGATTTCTCACAGCAAAGGTTCTTGCCAGGAAAATGACAGTTTTGTACAATTTAGCCCGTGAACAACTTAGCAAGCAAACTCACTACGACTTCGGCTTGCGTGCATTGAAATCAGTATTAAATATGGCTGGAAATTTGAGAAGAACTTCTAGGAACTTACCAGAAAATGTCGTTTTAATGCGTGCATTACGAGACATGAATCTGCCCAAGTTCATATTCGAGGACGTACCATTGTTCTTGGGATTAATCAAGGATTTATTTCCAGGGTTAGATTGTCCAAGAGTGAGGTATCCAGATTTTAATGACGCAGTCGAAAAGGCTCTCCGGGACAAAAGTTATATTGTAATTCCGGATCAGGTAATTGTGTACTTCTCATTAATAATTTGTACTTTGTAATATTTCTAT
Source organism: Theocolax elegans (assembly GCA_026168455.1). Lineage (NCBI taxonomy): Eukaryota > Metazoa > Arthropoda > Insecta > Hymenoptera > Cerocephalidae > Theocolax > Theocolax elegans. Next base: position 60,839,015 of record CM047427.1, read on the forward strand.
ATCGTCGGAACTCTTTAATTTCTATAAAATCACTGCGCGATATACCTGCAAAATTATGTGTCTAGGTAGATAAAGTAGTGCAACTATACGAGGTAATGATGACGCGTCATTCCACAATGATCGTTGGACCGACAGGTGGTGGAAAGACCGTTATAATTCAAGCTCTTTGCGATGCTCAAACTTTGTTAGGAAAACCAACGAAACTTTATATTTTGAATCCGAAAGCCTGCTCCGTTATTGAACTTTATGGAGTTCTAGATCATGCAACAAGAGATTGGTCTGATGGACTATTAAGCAATATTTTTCGAGAAGTTAATAAACCTCTAGATTCTACTAAAGACGAAAGGAAGTACATACTATTCGATGGAGATGTTGATGCACTTTGGATTGAGAACATGAATTCTGTGATGGATGATAATAAATTACTTACATTAGCTAACCAAGAAAGAATCAAATTGCAGGATCATTGCTGCTTATTGTTTGAAGTAAAAATTATATACTCCTCTTAATTGTCTTATAATTTCATTCGACATTAACAAATAATTATTACTATAATATTAGGTAGGTGACTTACAATACGCTTCTCCAGCAACAGTTTCAAGAGCTGGAATGGTCTACGTAGATCCGAAGAATTTAAGTTATCAACCATTCATGGAAAAGTGGATAAACAGCCGGAATATATCCGAACACACTGTTTTACATTCTTTATGCGAAAAATATGTGCACGGTGCTATTAAATACATAATCGATGGTATGCTTGGTTTGCAACAAGTAACTCCTTTAAAGATGATTATTCCACAAACACATCTTAATATGGTATATGGAATTTTCAATTTTAATTACAAAACGTTTGACAAGGACTCTTGATTTAACTAGCATTTTACAAACATAGGTAACGCAGTTATGTGCGACGATCGATGCACTCTATCCAAAACCCTCCGTAGATGAACTGCTTCGAGAAGAAGGAACAGTCCTTACAGAGGAAGAAGAGACTCTTCTAAACGAAAAAATTCAACATCGAAATGAACTGCTGGAAGCTGTATATTTACAGGCTTGTTATTGCTCTATGGGTGCAATTATTGTCGCCGAATCTCGCCGGGATTTTGATGAATATATGAAAAAAACGTCAGGCTTAATGATGATGGAAGATTCGGTTGAAAGACCAGCGTCAATTCGCTACCTTCCTACCCTTTTCCTTCAATTATATGACTACTTATTAGATGTACAAAAGGGAATTTGGCTACCATGGAAATGGTTGGTGCCTGATTACATCCATGACAGAGAGAAAAACTTTAGCGAGATATTGGTACCTACTGTAGATACTATGCGAGCCACCTGGTACGTGCAGCTGATGAATCAATTAAAAAAACCGCTTGTACTGGTGGGAGATACTGGCACATCAAAGAGTGCTATTTTAATGAACTTTCTTAGAAATTTAGATCCAAATAAGTTTGTAAGTCTTTATCTAATACTTCTATTGTAATGCCAATTTAATCTGTATTATGTTAATTTTTTTATTGCAGAACCATTTGCCATTAAACTTTTCATCACGAACGTCTTCGATGGACGTCCAAAGAAATATTGAGTCAGCTGTAGAAAAGAAAACGAAAGATGTTTTCGGACCACCTCCCGGAAAACGACTAATCGTTTTCATTGACGACATGAATATGCCAATGGTTGATACTTATGGAACACAGCAACCAATTGCATTATTAAAATTACTATTTGAAAGAGGTGGATTCTACGACCGCGGGAAAGACTTAAATTGGAAGAACATTAAAGATATAAGTAAGTTTTTTTAAATTTAAATATTACCAAATTATAAACTACATGCACGAATAATACCACGTACTTGTTATATGTTTTTATTATTTTCTACTTAATATTTATTATTTTTGTTTGCTTGGTCTTATACAAATTGTGAATTGTGTGTTTAATCATTCACCATACACATTGGCACTCCTTTGTCGTCCTTTCAGCATAAGAGACTCAACGAAAAAGCGCCTCCAAAACTCTTCTTGTATGTCAAAATAAAAATATATTTTTTCGTACTGCAAAAGCCTGTTTAATGTACGCAGTTATGTTCAGAAATTCTATGCAATGAGACGTGTATCCCAATTAGATAGGCTTATCCCTTATTCTTTCAATAAATCTCGATATCAGCCCTATATATTCCTTTGCTACCATCTGACAAAAAGACAGGTTTCATAGTTCTTATTAAATACATGGATGCCAACAGTTTTATCTCTAGGCATATCACAAAACTCTTTTACGACTTTTGATACCCTACCTCTTAGCTAGCCTTCTAACCTACATTATGTTTGCCAATTTTAAGTTTATTATAATTTATTAAAAAAGTTTCTGAAGATCAGAAGTTATGAAAAAAAACAGAGTCCTTATAGTTTAATAAAACTTGGAAATTAAGTCTCTCCGCTCATTCGAAACAGGAACTGATCTCCGATACGATTTCCTTTATCAACTTCTTCATGATCCCACTTCTAACTAATTCCACAGTCCCTAGCAGAATAATTATATAAATAGATTACACCATTTTGGTCCAAATGTGTAATTTATATTCTTTTAATTTTGATCTTTTCACTTTTTTATTGAATAGGTATATTAAGTATATAAAAAATAAGTATTAATTACTAGACAATAATCTAAATACATATATTTTCATTATTAGGTTTCTTAGCTGCAATGGGTAAATCAGGCGGCGGTAGACACGATGTTGATCCACGATTCATCTCAATGTTTTCAGTGTATCATCTTACTTTTCCTGCAGATGAAACATTGCACTATGTTTACAAGAGCATTTTATCCGGTCATCTTGAGATTTTTCCAGAATTTATTCAAGAAATTGCCGATGACATAATCAAATTAACTATGGAACTTTATAAAGTATTATTTTCACGTTATTTATTTATTTTTATAGAGATTAGCCTATTATAATTAATTCCAGGTTCTTAGCTAACGTACAGTTTTTCAGTACTTTGAATTGTATCTATAATTGTATTTTCATTACTTATCATCAATATCATATGTAGTCAGTTGAATAATCTCATAAGTACGAAAACTTTATTACAAAAACATAATCTTGTGCACCAGATTCAAAGCAATGCTGTATCATGCCACATTTCAAGTCGATTATTATTAAACGTTTATTTTTTAAGTAAAATGATTGCCATAAAGTGTGACACAATCAAGAAAAGAACGTTATACGGAAATTAATATATATTATAAATATTGAATAAATTTTTTTCACGTGTTGCGTATACAGAACCAAAATAGACGATGCATATATTATAACAGGCTCATCTCCTACATAACTTTTTGAATTGCCTAAATCTATTGATCGTGGAATATAGTTAAACAATAGATCTGCATGATCTACACCATCATATTCAAAGACAACAATTTTCAATTCATAACGATAGAAAATCAGAAATAAAACGTTTTGTCTAAAGTTTAACATTATAATATAATATTCTTTGTTGATATTCAGCTTATTATAATCGAGTTACCACCGACACCATCAAAGTTTCATTACATTTTTAACATGCGAGATCTATCGAGAGTGACAGCGGGTTTACTGCAGAGCCATCCTAGTTATTTTAAATTGACCCAGCATATTGTACGCCTTTGGAGAAATGAGTTTTCGAGAGTGTTTTACGATCGACTTATTTCTAAAACTGATCAAGATATTGTTCAAACTCATATTGAAGAAAAGATACGAAATACTTGGGAGCTCGAGCCAGAATTAATAAATTATAGTTTGCGGAATCCGTTGCTTTACGGAGACTTTAGAAATGCTTGCAATGAAGAAGAACCCCGTTTTTATGAAGATCTACTAGATTACGAAGCTGTTTTTAATCTTTTTATGGAGGTAATAAAAAGTAGTAGTATGTAAAGTATAAACCTAAATTATATACTCAGACAATTATAGTGTTTATTTAAAAATATTTTTTTTGTTAATATTTTAGATTCTAGAAGAGCACAACGAAGGCCATAGCAAACTGAGTTTAGTTTTATTCAATGATGCTTTGGAACACTTAACTCGTGTACACCGAACACTACGAATGCAACGGGGTCATGCACTTGTCGTTGGGGTTGGCGGCAGTGGACGCCGTTCAACTATAAAACTAGCATCCTTTGCGGCAAATTGTGAACTGTTTGAAATTGCACCTAGTCGTGGCTATGATGAACTAGCATTTCGCGAAGATATGAAGGTACTAAAATTCAAAAACCTATAATAATGGTAATAATACCTGTTACAGTACTGTAACCAATGATATATATATATACTAATATTTTTTACTACTTTAAGAAACTTTTAATATCCGTTGGTGCGGAAAATATAAAGACTGTGTTTCTATTTACGGATGAACAAGTGGCGGATGAAAGTTTTCTTGAAATTATCAATAATTTACTAACCACCGGTGTTATGTCAGCACTTTTTTCTGATGAAGAAAAGGATGCGATAGTAGGTTCATGTAGAAATGCAGCTAAGGAAGCCAACTTTGGAATAACAAAGTTAGAATTTTCATTATAAATGCTAGTTAAAATCTCTTTTCTTATAACAATATATTACTTTTCCTCATTAGAGAAAGTGTGTGGTCATTTTTTGTGAAACGCGGAACAGAAAATATGCGTATTGCCTTGTCAATGAGTCCATCGGGAGATGTTTTGCGCAGTCGATGTCGAAGCTATCCAGGCCTTGTTAATTGCACAACCATAGATTGGATATTCCCTTGGCCAGAGCAAGCACTCCTTGCTGTTGGAAACTTCACCTTGCGAGACGTAAGATCAATTCAATTTTCTTATGTTTATGTTATACCGATTAAATTGATGTAAATGTTGCAGATTGTCCATATTCCTGAAGCTCACCGTGAATCCGTTGTAAATCACACAGTTCACGCTCATATTTCGATAAACCAATACACGAACGATTTCCTTACTAAGCTACGACGACCAAACTATGTTACTCCTAGACATTTTCTTGATGCTCTAGAAACGTACGTTAGTCTACTTTCAGAACGACGACTTTACATTGAATCCCAGGTATAAAACAATCAGTATTCACTATTAATTTATTATATACTATCTTATAATTTTAAAATTAGATTTATATTTGTTTGTATAAATTATGATTTTATACATAATAACTATTAATTTTACCTTTCATATACTATCAATTCTTGTTCAGCATGCAGGGTGTACAATTTCAACCTATTAATATCTAATAATTCCATTATCATCATCATTAAATTATTACTAAAGCTATATTTGAAAAAAATTAATAATAATTTTAATATGTTTAACCTTAAAATTCATTTTTATAAAAATATGTGTTTCATTTTCCTGTAATTAATTATTTTATAACTAGTGTTCTCGACTTGCTGGCGGTTTGTCAAGAATAGCCGATGCTTCAGCTAATCTTGATGAGCTGAATGCAATTCTGGCCGTGCAAAGACAGAAAGTAAAAGTGCAAACAAAAAATTGCGAACAATTGCTTAAAGAAATTAGTGACAGCACTAAGACGGCAGTTGAAAACAAACAGCTTGCAGAAGATAAGCGTAAGGAAATCGAGGAAAGAAACGTAATCATTGCTAAAGAATCAGCTGAAGCTCGAGAAGCGTTGAAGCAGGCGCAGCCTGCTCTCGAATCTGCAAGAACAGCATTAGGTGATCTTGACAAATCCGATATCACAGAAATTAGGTGATAAACTGTTAAATTTATCTTCTACAATAATTTAGTTTAGAAACTCACTAAAAAAATTAAAAGTTGCACTTACTACATAGTCCGATACTTGTTACCGGAGCGCTCAGGTATGGAGTATGCTGCAGTAAGGAGTACTTTGTATGTACTGATAATATAATATTAATTTGTTTTAAAAGTTTGCATAATAATGTAAGCAATTTATTCTATATATTAAAATCAAATTAGCCGTTTCGAGAAAAAATGACATTGATAACTAGAATATCGATTAGATCTACCGGACTATCTCCGGTACGTCGTACCCGGTATACAAAATACTCCTTATTGGATAGTCCCTACCTGAGCGTTCCGGTCACAGATACCACTATAAGTAGGACTATAAATAACTAATACCTACAACTTTTCCTTTTTCTCAGTGGTATGTGGATAAATAAATAATTCTTATAGAATTTTCTACGCATAATTATGAAATAATTTTATATATCTTTAATCTACTGACCTTTTTTTCAGATCTTTCGCAACTCCACCGGAACCAGTGCAAGTTGTTTGCGAATGCGTTGCCATTATTAGGAATTTAAAGGAAATCTCATGGAAGAGTGCCAAAGGTATGATGAGCGATCCGAATTTTTTGCGTGTTTTACAGGAGATGAATTGTGATGAGATAACATTGAAGCAACAATTAATGGTCAGAGCTCATTTGAAAAAGTCGAATAAAATGGATCAAATGCAAACTATCAGTAAAGCTGGATTCGGTCTTTACAAATTCGTCCTGGCAGTATTGGATTACTGTTCCGTTTTCCGAGAAGTAAGCGATACAAATTTATATATTTTATTACGAATAATTTATTAAAAAAAGAGTATATATTTAACAATAATAGTTATCTAACAATATGAAAACTTAAAATATTAAAAATAGGAAATCACAAATTAAAAAATGGGTTAAAAAAAATATTTATTGTCAAAAAATGTCTACAAAGTTAGCTTCACAAATCCACCACCCAAAAATTTGCGAGCAGTAATGCCACTACCATTAGGTGGTATGAGTTCATATTCGACATAATTAAAAAAAATAAAAGTTTTTATCATACGAAATCAAAGTTGAGCGGCATAGGTATTGAAATTACTAACTTTGCTTTAGTAATTTGCTTTACTTTAAGTATTGTCGAATATGAACTCAGCCCACCTGACGGCAGCAGCATTACTGCTCGCTAATTTTCGGAAGGTGGATTTATGAAGCTAACTCTCTAGAATCCCCTTAAATTAAAATTTCACTTTATTTACTGAATTACGTTATATTTTAAGAATTTAAAAATACACTTGGTTTTGCTTTGATTCGTATTCTTTAATGTATGTAATAATATAGTTGTATGCCCCACTAACAGGTCTCTGTGAAAAGTTTACATGATGTATATAGTACTACTATGTAAATTCTTTTCTGGGTAATAAATGTAAATAAATAAATCAATATTTTTTTGATAGGTAAAACCAAAGATGGATCGTGTTCAGGAATTAGAAGCCGAGTCAGAAAGAGCAAGTAGGGCATTGGAGAAGGTGGAACGTGATCTAGTTAAAGTAGAACAATTGTTAGAAGATTTAAATTTGAAATACGAAACAGCAATGTTTGAAAAACAACGATTACAAGATGAAACAGATTTGTTGCAACGACGTCTCATTGCTGCTGATAAATTGATTGGGTATAACTAAGATATTTGTTTGCTATTAATATCCATCCATCTTTACAAAATATATTAATTTTTGAATTCATTATTTAGTGGGCTGTCATCGGAAAATGTACGTTGGCAAAAAGAATTAGAAGGATTGAAAGTCGAACTTGAGAAAATTGTTGGAAATTGTTTATTATCTGCCGGATTTCTGGCTTATACTGGGCCATTTACATATGAATTTCGAATTCAGATAATATACAACGATTGGCAAAATAGTATTTTAGAAAAAAAAATTCCTATTTCGCAACCCTTTAGGATTGAACAACAATTAAGTAACGACGTTGAAATTAGCAGGTATGTCATTTAAAAGCAAATCCAATAGTAGCTTAATTAAATTTATATTATGATTGTTAGCTGGAACTCTGAAGGATTACCGCCTGATGAATTATCAATTCAAAATGCGATTTTGACAGTTAGAGCATCGCGATTTCCACTTTGTATCGATCCGCAGCAACAAGCACTGAACTGGATTAAGAAACGAGAAGCAAAATCTAACTTAAAACTCCTTACTTTTAGTGACTCTGATTTCATTAAACAAGTAGAAATAGCTATCAAGTATGGAATTCCAGTGATGTTTCAAGACGTCGAATACGTTGATCCAGTTCTGGATAACGTCATAATGAAGAATATTCAAAGTAGGTAACGATAGATCTACTAATTAAAGTACGTTTTATATTTAATTGTACTTTGTGGATTTTAGCAATATCTGGAAGAGCTTTTATAATGCTTGGAGATAAGGAGGTAGATTACGATCCACGTTTCCGAATGTACTTGATAACAAAGCATTCCAATCCAACCTTGAATCCTACTATTTATGCAAAAGCAACTGTCATAAACTATATGGTTACTACCACGGTAAGAAACGTTACAAAACTTACGATGCATTGATCATTTTAAACTAATTTTCTTCAATATCTAATTTTTCGATTTTCAATATTTATAACAAATTACTTTCAACTTAAATGATGTTTCATACTTATTCAATAGATTATATATATTATTTCTTATTTTATAACCGCAATAACATCCTGCAAATGTACTGAGAAAAATAATATTAGTAGACTGTGAAACAGATTAGAATATTCTACTTGGTAATTCTACAATGAAATATAAATTTACTAACTAACGTAGGGCTTGGAGGACCAACTATTGTCAGTTGTAGTACGCACTGAGCGACCAGACATCGAAGAACAACGGGAAGCTTTAATAATGGAAACGAGCGCTCACAAAGCATTATTGCAACAATTGGAAGATAATTTACTGCGTGAAATTGCTAGCAATCAAGGAAACATGTTGGACAATATAGACTTAATTGAGACACTGGAAAATACAAAATCTAGTGCTCTTGAAGTCTCAACAAAGTTGAGCGAAGCTGCGCTTACGTCCATTCGCATTGATGAGCTACGTAACGACTACAGGCTTGCTGCTAAACGCGGAGCAATCCTCTTCTTCGTTTTAGCCGATATAGCTGCTGTTAATTCAATGTATCAGTACTCACTCACCAGTTATTTGGAAGTTTGTATATCGTTGTTTACTTTTATAAGGAATTGATTTCAATAGTCCTGAAATTTTCCATAAATTTTAGGTGTTCATATTGTCATTGAAAAAAGCTCTACCAGACCCAGCGTTGTCTCGCCGCTTAGCGAATGTGATAAAAATGTTGACTCGTAACGTTTACATCTATGGTTGTACAGGAATTTTTGAGAGACACAAACTGCTATTTTCTTTCCATATCTGTACGCGAATAGAGCAAGATCTAGGAAAGCTAAATCAAGCAGAAATAGATTTCTTCATTAAAGGAAATGTGTCTCTCGAAAGATCTGCAATAGCTAATCCAACAGATGGTTGGTTATCCGTGGCAAGTTGGGAGGATATTTTAAAATTGTCCAACGATTTCCCAAACCAATTTGCTACTTTACCAGATGAATTGACAATGCGAGAAGCGGAGTGGAAAAAGGTATCTGATTTAGGTTCAAAAGTTCTTATGAAGTACAGTTGAACTATTCATTAAACAAACAGACATATATAATTCAATTTTTTTTATAATTTAACAAGTATAACATAATTTAATTTGTTTTTGTACGCATCTTATTACTTATTTTTTATTAACACTATCATATTAATGTATTAACCTATTAATTTAAATCATAGACGTATATGCTTATTTGTGGTGAAATTTTGTTTATACAGTGGTTTGATGCGGACAATCCAGAATCAATTGACTTTCCCTGTGGCTACACAAAAAGACTCAACGGATTCCAACAACTTATGTTACTGCGATGTTTCCGTGTCGATCGAGTTTATCGCTCAATCATCATTTATATCAGCAAAACAATGGGCGATGAATATATTATGTCACCAAATATTAGTTTCGAAGCTATATTCGAGCAGAGTTCACCGACTACACCCGTTGTCTTTATTTTGAGTCCTGGTTCCGATCCTACAGACGAACTAATCAAACTTGCCGATAAACATGGATGTGGTGCTGGAAAATTCCGACTCTTATCCCTTGGACAAGGACAGGAAGAGGTAACTGCGTGAAATTAATTAAATCAAATCAAATATTAAATAAAATTTGTAACCGACACTCTATTCTTGGCGTAGGCTGCATTGGACTTACTGGAAAATGCAGCTACTAGAGGGCAGTGGTTAATGCTACAGAATTGTCATTTACTACTCAGTTTCACAAAAGAACTTGAAAAAACGTTAGAAAATATTGGAAAGCCTAATCCACATTTTAGATTGTGGCTGACTACAGATCCAAATCCGAATTTCCCGATTGGGATTTTGCAGCAATCACTAAAAGGTATATTTAGAATTAATTCAAATTATAAAATACCTACTTTTTGAAACGAGTTTAAATGTTTAACATTTGTGCACAAAATGTTACGATTTTATAAACGTTATATGCATGGGTACAGCATAATAGTATCGTATAGATCATGAATCTCTTCATGATTTAACTGAAATGAAAATATTGATAGACCTGTGCTTCGACGCTCTTCTCCAAATCATAAGTAATTCATAATTAATTGATTTGTTATAGTTGTGACCGAGCCGCCTAATGGTTTAAAGTTGAATTTAAAAAACACGTATTTTAAAATGTCAGATCAGCTTTTAGAATGTTGCGAACACCCAGCATACAAAGATTTGATTTACGTTTTGGCTTTCTACCATGCCGTTGTTCAAGTAAAACTGATATAATTTTAGTTAACGACTGTAATTGATAATTCGATATTATTAAATTTTATTAAAATGTTACTCGCAGGAAAGGAGAAAATATGACAAAATTGGATGGAATATCTGTTACGACTTCAATGAATCTGATTTTAATGTTTGTGTAACTATTCTGGACACGTACTTAACGAAAAATTTGATTCTTAAAGAAACACGAATACCTTGGAATAGTTTAAAATATCTAATAGGCGAAGTACATTACAAATGATTCAAAATATTATAATAATCGTAGCGTAATTGATAAAAGAATGAATGTTTCACAGGTAATGTATGGCGGACGAGTAATCGACAATTACGATCGTCGTGTTTCGAAGGTCTACATGGACGAGTATTTCGGCGATTTTCTTTTCGATGCGTTTCAACCTTACCACTTTTATCGCGATGACCAAGTGGATTACGTAGTCTTACCACCTGGCGATCGGACCTCATATTTAAAACACATTGAAGAATTACCACTGGTTAATACGCCTGAAGTTTTTGGTTTGCATCCAAACGCCGAGATTGGCTATTTTACTGGGGCAGCGAAAGAAATGTGGAACCACCTTGTTGATTTACAGCCACAAACTGGTAAATTTCTTTATAGTCTATGTTGTTAAATTTAAATTTGAATTTACTGCTATAGGAGAATTAAATACATAAGTATATTTTTATTCATTATCGTTCAACACAAGAATAAATGCAATACGAAAATTAATTATGGGTATTACATTTTGCATACTTATTTATATTTGATTACAAACTTTAAAAGTTTAAACTTTGAAAATTTATACTACAAACATGCTAAAAATCGATGTAGGAAACACAAATAAATATTAAATATAAATAAATAATTTAAATATAATAAAAAATTAAAAATATGTTTCAGCCTGCTTATCCGAAGTCTGTAAGTTCGCATATACTGATTCTATAGTAGAGACAATAGGGAAATATTTAGTAATTTAATAAAAAAAAATATTACAATTGTGGCACTATTTTCAGCATGTGCACCCGTACTTAACTATTTATTAAAATAACGATTTTAAAATATATAATTGTATTAAAATGTTTCGAAATAATAGTGGTTGGAGGATCAGGAATCAGCAGAGAAGAGTTCATTGACAATCTTGCTAAAGATATATTAGACAAAATTCCAGAAGAATACGATATGATGAAAATTAAAAGAAATTTTGGTCTCTCTGTATCCCCGACAACAATTGTTCTATTTCAAGAATTAGAAAGGTTCAACAAGCTTATACGAAAAATGAGAACCACGCTGCAACAACTGAAAAAGGTAATGGATTCGTTTGAAGAATGTATAGTTATATAGCTACAGATTATTCCTCATAGTAATAAGGAATACCTTGAATTTGAAATTCGTTTAAACACTTGTGAGATCAATTGAAATGACATTTATTTTTGCGATAGGCAATCGCAGGAGAAATTGGGATGGATGCTATTTTGGAAAGCGTTGCGAATTCTCTATTTAACGGTACTGTACCAACAGAGTGGGCGATACTTGCACCACAGACTAAAAAAAATTTAGTAGGGTGGATGGAACATTTTGAAAAACGCATAGCTCAATATACAAGTTGGGTACGTATTACCTGCAATGACCTATAACTGTTTATGGTAAAATGTTAGTACATGAGAGATTACGAATAAGTTTTCTTAATTATTTAATTATAATGAATACTGAGAATCAAATTAAAACATTTACCGTACTGGGAGGTAATTTTTTCCAACCAGACGCTATTTGGACACATATTCGAAAACATATCTAGATATTTTTTATAAAACTGTCCTCTCGCTCTATACTTATATTAACGTATACAAATAATTTAAACAATAAATTGTAATATTCGTATCAATATTTCGTGATATTCAGTCTGGCTGCAATGAACCTGTCGTCATTTGGCTCTCGGGACTGCACATCCCAGAAACTTATTTGGCCGCTCTTATGCAAATGGCTTGTCGGAAAAATAACTGGCCATTGGATCATTCGGTTATGTACACAGAAGTTTCGAAATACATTAAAGCTGAAGAGGTGGAAGAACGTCCAGAGGAGGTAATTTCCTTTTGAATGGTTACACATCAAATTCTTTCTAATCTACATTTCAATACAATACTTATTTCAAGGGCTGTTACGTGCAAGGTTTGTATATAGAAGGAGCAAGATGGGATTTGCAAGAAAATTGTTTGAAACGCTCCCATCCAAAGGTTTTGATTGAAGAACTGCCTATTCTTCGAGTCATACCAATCGAGGCTCATCGACTGAAACTTTTGGTAATAATTATTTTTATAATTAATGTTTAATAACGGTTTTCAAAATTTAGTCCATAATGAATCTAGTGTCATTTAATCCGTTTCCAAATTTATAATGAAAAAATATAATGATTAAACTACCGACGCGATGGAAGAATACAGAGGGGGTGCACATTGGTTGATCTCGAAAGTTAAGCAGCATTTTTTGGTTGATACGATGGGTGATCCATACTCGTGCGACTTTCGAGATTATTTAGTTTTTTTTACACTCCACAATGTGAGCGACGTGGAACATTTTCGAACAAGTTTCGATGTTTATGCTTACGCAATGTAACCTAAATATCTAAATAGAATCTAGGTATATCAATATACCGCGCAGTCACGGAGAAAGTTTTCCTATTATATAGGTTTTCCGTAAAGCGTATACGGGGTGGAAAATGAATAAATAAAAAAAAGAATGATTAAACTAATAAATAGTTTTTATGTATTTAAACTTATGTTCACTTAATCTTACCTGATTTAATTACCGAAAAATGGTTTAAAAACACTTTACAAACAAAAACAACAAACATATTTTTTATGATCTATAATAATTAATAGTTTTTAGTGAAAAAATAGTTTGCATATAATCGAGTAGCCAAACTTATTAACTATGAATGTTATTTATATTTAAACGTACAGTACTGTAGATATTGTATATATTTTAAGGCAAAAGTACCGATTGTGAAACGTGATTTGTAATTATAACAATTCTCTTAAACTCTATAATCGGTACATTTGCTTTAAATAATAAATTATAATAAAAGTAAAAATTATTTATAATATAAAAATGTTTAGAACACAATAAAAACGCCAGTTTATACAACATCGGATCGACGGAATGCGATGGGTGTCGGTTTGGTATTCGAGTCTGATCTCGGAACTACCGAGCATCCATCTCACTGGATACTTCAAGGAGTTTCACTCATCTTGAACACAGATTAACCAATTTTAATGTATATAATGTGATAGTACGCATTACGATAAGTTCAAATGAATTATAATTTTATTTTTTAAATTATATAAATAAATAGTTGTTTAAAAAATATAGATAGATGATTGACTATTGTCTTTGTAATATATAAAAGTTGTAACAAAAAATTAACTCCTGTATGGAAAAGTATATATATATATATTGAAAAGTGATATAAATAAATGTAAAATATATTTATTTTTTTTATTATTAGGAATTATCAAAATATGTAAATAATACATTAATTTTTTGATTATATATTACTACGCATGGCGACAAGTGTATCGAATTCACTCGCGTTATCCGCAAATCCATCCAGCCAAGTATTCCTAAAACGAGAATGGTATTGTAAATTGTTGACGTGATCATCTTATGAATAATGTATACGAAAATAGTCTTACCTCGCAAGCGAATCTGACCCACTTCCACGGAGCTTTCTTACATTGAGCCACGACAGAACTTTTACAGCTTTCCTCCACTGCTTTTGACAATTTGACGCAAAATTTACCAGATTCAAACTCTTCTTCCGATTCTTTTGCGTCTTCAAAAATCGACGCTAATTTACTTTCACATTTTTCGATTGCATATGATTCGAGCTATAATGTTATGAAGTAACTATTATAATTATAAATTAAATGGAAATTCTATTTGCTAACGTAATGTTGATAATATTTACCGATGCTTCGGCCTCTCGCTTCCGTAGCTCATGGTGCTCGTGCTGAAAATTATTTTATAATTCGGTATTGGTTTATTAATATTTTTACATTATGAATTTCTATAATTATGCATTTAATTAAGTAAAGGATGGTACTCACGGTAGATGCCTGAGTTATTAGTAAAAATGCACCGATAATAAATCCGCAGAATTGCAAACAATTCATTTTGTTTTGTGTATCGAGCAACGCGCCTGCTTTAATCAACTAGTAGCTCAAAACTATTAGTCATTTCTATAATATAAATATATTTTCGGTGTATTCGAAACGTGAACTCAAAGCTATAAAAAATTATTTGTACCAAATTTACAATAAAATTACAGGCTTTGAAAAAACCACAATTATAATAAAAATATATGGCGCGTGTATTCACGAATTGGTGTAGTGGATTTTCAAACGAAAGGTATTAAATTTATGTTCATAGTCGTCACACGATTCTCAATTAAACTAACGTTACATATGGCAGTATTTTCAATAAAAATTAATATTTTATAGAGCAAATATTTTCAAAACTTGACACAAATTTCATGAACAATGTAATTATAGTATGTACAAACATTTTATTTTTATTGAAAATATAGATTATATCGTTTAGCGAAATCATGATTATTTATTTTATTTACAGCAAACCTTTTTCGTTTATTAATTTAAAATATCGCTTATCAAGAAACAACAAATTTTATTTATTTTATTATTCTATGTTTTTTATTCAGAAAATATGAGTTTTATTTATTTATTTATTTATTTACCAGAAATCCATATGTTGCTTACGTGTAAAATATAAATAACTATATCCGAATAAACATAACATCCTATAGAGGTACAATAGTAATTGTACTAGGTCTGGTAGACTAATTTTTTTTTGTATTTATTCAGGTTTAATGTTGATTTAGATTATTATGCTAGTAGACTATCTCAATAAAGTAATTTAAAACTTAAAAATGACATTATAATAGAGTATGTATTAAAGGGGTTCTTTTTTTAATTTAGATTTATAACCAAAAAAAAAACACAAAACAGATATCTTGATAAATTAACAAAATAACAAAAATTATATAAAATTATAATTTTTTCTTAACTACTCCTTGATTTTATTTTTTAAAACTATCAAAATGCTTTATAACATTATATTCACAACTCTTATATAGCAAATAGTTTTCTTCATTTTAGGCAAAATTAGATTTTTATTTCTTGTTTTGCTGTTGGAAAACGATATTTTGTCCTTCCAGTCTTGATAGTAATACAAATAGGAATTGAGAACGAAAGTCTGTTTAATGTTTGATAGCATGTCATTACTCTCATTTTCTTTGAAAATTATTGTATGCTCCATCCCATACAATAATGCCATAGGATGCAATACTATGGAAAAAAACAAAGTAAATTTGCAACAATGACTTTGGTTCATAATTTTTGATAATTGTCTAAAAATAAAAAGGAAATATCTAGTTTTTTTCGTTATGTAAGACACATGATCAATGTAGACCTCTAAATATTTTGTTAATCCTACTCTTTTGATAGGTTTATTCATAATATTAATATTCAATTTTTTGGAATATTATCACTGTATAGCGTCCAAATGTAGTGTAGACGGTCTTATCAATCCAATCACATCTCTTACGCGGAATGAATGTTCTCTAACGATTCAAAACAATTCCACGATTTGCCGGAAGATAATAATAATGTATAATCAGCATACGACAACATTACACAATTACTAGTTACTATATTAAGTCGATCATTATAATACATAAATAAAAAAAGCAAAGGTCCAAAAATAGTTCCCATGAGGCCCCCAAGTTACTGGTAGGCCGACACGTTTAACTTTTTTAGTTTAACTCTTTGATATCTATTAGATAAATAATCTTTAAATAAATTAAGCATTTGACCTCTAATACCATAGACTGTGTAAAAACTCTGATATTTAGTGAGAAGGTTTAATATATCATTTGTACCTTTATTCTTCAGAAAGGGAAGTTTGAGATTGAACAATTTTTTTTTACGAAATCATAGTCTTAAACTAAATTAATTTATTTTAACTTTTAGACCCAAAATAATTCATAAACCTATTATTTTACATGCACGTGTAATAAAAAGATTATAGTTAAAAAAGCAGTGCAAGAGTTGTTTATCGAGCAAACGTGCGAGCCATTTTAATCTTATATTTACACTAAACTAATATTAAAAATTGAATTATTTGTTTATTTATAATTCACTTTTTAGCTCTAACTGATTCTACCATCCTATTCACAAGGTATTCATCGCAATAAGATTTAATGAATAATTTACATGGATCACAAAATTTTGCAGAATCATTGTTCTTAAATTTGTAGAACAGTAATTAATTGAATGGTGTACGATTATATGCAGTGTATAATAGTATTTAATAGTAATTAATAGTAAAATAATGTAATTATCTAGAATTTATCACTTTATATTTTATTATAATGCAAAGTATCGAAATGTCCATAATATTTTATGCATTATATGTATTTAACAAATAAATGCGATTAAATATTCGATTAATCAATCAATAATAATATTATTGTTTATACTCAATTTTAAATATTTTATAGTCCATCTTTTTTTTATAACTTTTAACAAAAAAAGTCGTTATAGATGTCCTAAAAAATAATTTTGAGAAATATTGATAATTGTTGTTCTTATAACTTTTGTACGTTAAACTAAATAATAACCGTCTATTTTATAAATAAAATCAACCGTTACCCAATGAATAATGGATATCGATTTTGCAAAGAATCTAGTAGACAAGGTATCGCGAAATTCAATATTTATTAAAATAGGTATGATGCTTAACAACCCTTTATATTATATCCAAGTTTAAGGAGTTTTAAATAACACTTTACGACATTGTTTATAGTATTTATAGAGTTATCTTCTCCCGAAACTTTTATTTTAAATTACTTTAAACTATAATTTTATTGTACAAAAAAGCTAGGTGTAACATGTTTTGGCACGCGTTGACGAATTAAAACCAAAACCAAAACCAAAACCAAGCTTTCAACTGTAATTTAATGAGAATTAGTGTGAGTTATTGCAAGAGTTATGCAATGAGAATACAAGCCAGTATAAAATAAGTATATTTTTAAGAAAACGTTTATTTCGTGTATTATAAGAAAAGCAAAAGTAAATTTTATGCAGCGGGAGGTGCCGCATCATCTTCGGGTACTTCAGATTCAGATTCAGATTCAGATTCCTTCTCGTGAACATTTTCTCCTTCAGAATGAGATTCGGGTAATGTTTCAGATTCAGATTTCGCTACTTCTTCTGGAGCTGAGCTTGTCTCTTCTTCGGGAATAGATGTGGTAAGATCTTCCGGCTCTTCAAACGATGGTTTTGTCGCTCCTTCGAGCATCGGACACATGTTGTCGTAGAGCCAATTCTAAAGTACAGTTAAACATCATCATCACTTTACGCTAGACATTTATCTTTAAATATTTTAAATATTAATGCACATTTACCTTGCATTTCTTTTTCTTGCCACCCACGAAAAATTTGCAGACTAATTTTACAACAGACTGGCATATCCGATTTACTTTACCAACGATCTTTCCACTGACGGCTTTGCAAAATTGTTCCTGCGACGTTGCTCCTACCATAGTTTCATTGCAGAAACTGCCTACTTGTTTTGCTATCTATAAAGTTTTATGTATAAATAGATTTTTTTAACTTTGTACAAATTTATATTTTCTATATTTGCGTGGACTATATTGGGGGGTTTTATTGGATGGTATTGAACAAATTAGAGAAACATTTTAATATATTTTTTTAAATTGCTATTATTTATAATTTTGACTAAGATAGTAAGTTTTACAAGTGATTTTTACAAATTTACACATATAAGGAGATTCACGTACAAGGAAATTAATAGTTTTAAATATATGCTTACTTTGAATAATTAGTTATTTACCCAAACATTATAAATATTTTATCACGTACAAAAAAAATATTTTAATGTTTTCAAAAATCTTACCCCAGGCTCTGCAAAAGGTGATGCTTCCCGTTTACGCCGCTCATACTGAAAAATATGACATTCATTAATTTTAGATTTGATAATATACAACTTGCAATATGTATTTAAGCTATATAGTTCACAGTCAAATTTTAATGAACTATGTAAATAAATATATAATTAATTTGGATATATATATATATATATTGTCAAAACATTTGTACTCGAGTAAATAACGAAGAAAAATAATAAGACTTACAGCTTCGGCATAATTTAGGCAAGCTAAAATAGCAACGCAAGAAATTGCTCCAAGATAGAGTACTTTCATTTTGTATCTGACTTGTGTTAGTACAACACTATTTACTAAGTAATTTTTATCAGATGCATACAAGGTAAAAAATGTATAACATTTAATTGTCACGATATAATATTAAAAGTAAAATATGACTTTTCAATAAATTAGCAAATCGTGAAGTTTTAACACGTGTTGAATTGTTGTTTTTTATTTTCGAATAAATATAGTTTATGAAAGTTTAGTTTCAATATTTATTATTTCTTAAGCATATTTTTTTTACTTTTCTTAACTACTCAGAACATATATTTTCTTTTTTCAATTGTAATTGTATTGTTTTTATTGAAATATAACTAAATCAAACAGTAAATTGAAATTATATTGCAACTAAATATGCATGTTTTTAAATTACTATAGCGACGGGTTCAAATTGAGTTTCACGTACTAGAAAATATTAGAATGAATTCGTCAGAGTTCTTTAGAAATATCTTCAGTACTTAAGAAATGCTCTTAGAAGAGCAGTTCTTTACAAAAATATAGATACATGATTTCCTAGATATTAATATACAGACGAAGTTGCTAAGAAACAAATTGTGATGTAACCAAATTTAATTTTTTAATTATATTTTAAAATAAAATATAATTAAAAAATTAAATTTTCTGAGACTTCCTAAATAATAATATCTGTACATCTTCATGAGTTTTAATGACTTGAATAATACTATCCCAAAAATCATCCGCTTCAATTCAATTCAATAAACTCTTGCATAAATTTATAAAATTAAATTTAATTAAATTGATAATTTTTAGTACAGAACTTTTTTTCAAAGCATTTAACAATAAATAGAAAATATAGTTTTAAATTTTATATTTTACGTTAATAAGTTTTCCAACATTGAGAAGTAGGTGCAGTATGAAAGTGTACGTAACGCTTATAGCAATATTTTGTGTAAGGGTGTACGTGAAATTCTTTTTTACTAAAATTATTTTTACACAAATTGTTACTAAAAGTATTTATTGCTAGTAATAAAGTATATTTACTCGACTCGTACTCAATATTACAGATAATCTTCCGACTGGTATAGCAGTTTCTCAATTTGCAGATGACATCACAGTCTATTCCAAAGTAACACTTTTCAATAAATGTAAAGAAATCCTATAATATTATTCAAATAACATATTTAATTTAGGTCTTGATCTATCTGTTAAAAACTCATATTTTTACACTTCAAACAAAAAATATTCTTCCTAAATCTACAGAAATTATAGTAAATAAACTAAAATATATAAAATTTAATAAAAGATAGCAGCTTGAGTGTTAGGAATTCTCTTTGACTAAATCTATTTGGCACTATGAATATAAGTAAATTTCTTCTCTAGTGAAAAAAAATTTAATGCAAATAATTGTTTATAATAATAAATAAGTATAATTAACTGAAATAATCTGTTATTAATCGAATAAAACAGTTAATAATAGGATATATAAATGTCTGATTTAGACTAGCGAATAATAGTTGTTAATTGTTTATATCTATATCTTTTTACTAATATAATCAATTATTAATCAATTTTTTCATTTTTTACACTTACTGAAGGTTTTTATGGACAATGTGCAGAAAAGAAAATAATAAATATTTCAGCTAAAAACCATATTTCACAGTTAGATTCTGTTAATAATTGTTAATAACTGATTACATGATCTCAAAGCACGTTTACTTTTTAAGTGTAAAGAACAGATTTTAATTGCCACACAACTATTTTCTTTGTAATATAATTTATTATAACTGATATTATCAGATTTCTACATTACCTCCCATTTACAAATATAATGTTGAAAATAAACTAAATAGATTTCTTGTTCAAACTATATATATATGTAATTTATTATATAAATAGTCAAATTCAGAAAAATCTATTAAAAATGCATTAAGCATATAGTCAGTTTTTAACAAAAGTATTAATTGTTGACAATATAAAAAACTGAAAAATATTGGTTAATAGTTGATTATATTAACCTTTAGAGCGCCGGAAAACGCCTATAGAGGCGTAACAAAATTTTTACTCATTATTTTTCATCTAAATTGAGTGAAAATTCACGTTTTGAGAGGAACTCAAATTTCGGTTGATGGCGCCCTATATGTTTTCCAAGCAATAATAATACAAAGTGACTTTAATTGGCCAGATAAAACGTAAATAATGCTACGAAATTTTGAAAATTTTAACTTTAGCTAGACCGTACCCGGCCGAAATACGCCTCTAGGCGTAAGGGACCAAATTTCTACAGAAAAATGTGATTTGCAAATTTTTCAAAACCCCAGCGCTCTGAGGATTAAAAGAAACAGATGTAAACATTTAATAAATATTATTCACAGTCCAAAATCAGACATATTATTAAATGATTAATTTTCAATTAATATTAACAGATTATTTCAGTTATTACACTTATTTATTGTTATAAAGAATTATTTCCATTTAGGGGATGTCGGACCCAGATAATGGTCATTTTGTACTTTTTTTATAAACAAATAAATAAAGTTTTTAAAAAACACCGAACGTCAAGCCCTTAGGCATGTTTTAGGCAAGCTAAAATAGCAACGCAAGAAATTGCTCCAAGATAGAGTACTTTCATTTTGTATCTGACTGTGTTAGTTACAACCTATTTACTAAGTAATTTTTATCAGATGCATACAAGGTAAAAAATGTATAACATTTAATTGTCACGATATAATATTAAAAGTAAATATGACTTTTCAATAAATTAGCAAATCCGTGAAGTTTTAACACGTGTTGAATTGTTGTTTTTTATTTTCGAATAAATATGTTTATGAAAGTTTAGTGTCAATATTTATTATTTCTTAAGCATATTTTTTTTTTACTTTTCTTAACTACTCAGAACATATATTTTCTTTTTTCAATTGTAATTGTATTGTTTTTATTGAAATATAACTAAATCAAACAGTAAATTGAAATTATATTGCAACTAAATATGCATGTTTTTAAATTACTATAGCGACGGGTTCAAATTGAGTTTCACGTACTAGAAAATATTAGAATGAATTCGTCAGAGTTCTTTAGAAATATCTTCAGTACTTAAGAAATGCTCTTAGAAGAGCAGTTCTTTACAAAAATATAGATACATGATTTCCTAGATATTAATATACAGACGACGTTGCTAAGAAACAAATTGTGATGTAACCAAATTTAATTTTTTAATTATATTTTAAATAAATATAATTTGACAAAAAAATCTTCTGAGACTTCCTAAATAATAATATCTGTACATCTTCATGAGTTTTAATGACTTGAATAATACTATCCCAAAAATCATCCGCTTCAATTCAATTCAATAAACTCTTGCATAAATTTATAAAATTAAATTAATTAAATTGATAATTTTTAGTACAGAACTTTTTTTCAAAGCATTTAACAATAACTAGAAAATATAGTTTTCAAATTTTATATTTTTACGTTAATAAGTTTTCCAACATTGAGAAGTAGGTGCAGTATGAAAGTGTACGTAACGCTTATAGCAATATTTTGGTAAGGGTGTACGTGAAATTCTTTTTTACTAAAATTATTTTTACACAAATTGTTACTAAAAGTATTTATTGCTAGTAATAAAGTATATTTACTCGAACTCGTACTCAATATTACAGATAATCTTCCGACTGGTATAGCAGTTTCTCAATTTGCAGATGACATCACAGTCTATTCCAAAGTAACACTTTTCAATAAATGTAAAGAAATCCTATAAATATTATTCAAAATAACATATTTAATTTAGGTCTTGATCTATCTGTTAAAAACTCATATTTTTACACTTCAACAAAAAAATATTCTTCCTAAATCTACAGAAATTATAGTAAATAAAACTAAAATATATAAAATTTAATAAAAGATAGCAGCTTGAGTGTTAGGAATTCTCTTTGACTAAATCTATTTGGCACTATGAATATAAGTAAATTTCTTCTCTAGTGAAAAAAAATTTAATGCAAATAATTGTTTATAATAATAAATAAGTATAATTAACTGAAATAATCTGTTATTAATCGAATAAAACAGTTAATAATAGGATATATAAATGTCTGATTTTAGACTGCGAATAATAGTTGTTAATTGTTTATATCTATATCTTTTTACTAATATAATCAATTATTAATCAATTTTTTCATTTTTTACACTTACTGAAGGTTTTTATGGACAATGTGCAGAAAAGAAAATAAATAAATATTTCAGCTAAAAACCATATTTCACAGTTAGATTCTGTTAATAATTGTTAATAACTGATTACATGATCTCAAAGCACGTTTACTTTTTAAGTGTAAAGAACAGATTTTAATTGCCACACAACTATTTTCTTTGTAATATAATTTATTAATAACTGATATTATCAGATTTCTACATTTACCTCCCATTTACAAATAATAAATGTTGAAAATAAACTAAATAGATATTTCTTGTTCAAACTATATATATATGTAATTTATATATAAATAGTCAAATTCAGAAAATCTATTAAAAATGCATTAAGGCATATAGTCAGTTTTTAACAAAAGTATTAATTGTTGACAATATAAAAAAACTGAAAATATTGGTTAATAGTTGATTATATTAACCTTTAGAGCGCCGGAAAACGCCTATAGAGGCGTAAAAAATTTTTACTCATTATTTTTCATCTAAATTGAGTGAAAATTCACGTTTTGAGAGGAACTCAAATTTCGGTGATGGCGCCCTATATGTTTTCCAAGCAATAATAATACAAAGTGACTTTAATTGGCCAGATAAAACGTAAATAATGCTACGAATTTTGAAAATTTTAACTTTAGCTAGACCGTACCCGGCCGAAATACGCCTCTAGGCGTAAGGGACCAAATTTCTACAGAAAAATGTGATTTGCAAATTTTCAAACCCCAGCGCTCTGAGGATTAAAAGAAAACAGATGTAAACATTTAATAAATATTATTCACAGTCCCAAAATCAACATATTATTAAATGATTAATTTTCAATTAATATTAACAGATTATTTCAGTATTACACTTATTTATTGTTATAAGAATTATTTCCATTTAGGGGATGTCGGACCCAGATATGGTCATTTTGTACTTTTTTTATAAACAAATAAATAAAGTTTTTAAAAAACACCGAACGTCAAGCCCTTAGGCATGTTTTAAATAATATACCCAATTTTCCAGATTTTTAAATCGATAATTAATCACGATGTTTGGGTTGAAAGATTATGCCATTTTGATCAATAATTACCGACTAAACATTGTTTACTCAATTATTATTTATATTTATGTTTTCGCAGCTATCCGTATGATTTTTGTCAGATTTTTAATGCAATATTTTAGATATAGTTTTTGATTGAAAGGTGCAGATTCCTGTAATTTGAATCCGACATCCCGTTAAGTTTTTTCCGCTAGGATTTGCGGCACACGGTGGGAATTATTATTGGGAATCCTTATACTCTCATTTATTATATAAAAGCTTTGTTCGCCCACTTATTGGTGTTTTGTTTAATTTCCAAATCGTAAAAATGCTATAAACAAATTTAAAAAATTACAGTTTACGGATGTTAGAGCGGCTTTTGGATTTCTTGCACTCTTACAAACATTCTAATTGCTGAATCAGTTTCCTTTCATTAGAGAATAGGCAATGCTTTTAGGTAAACGTTTTATAATTAAAACCTTGTAAAATAAATCTTCTGTGTATAAAGTAATCATATTTTCTCATTTTAAGATAAATAACGGAAAACGAATTCTTGAAAAATGTATATATAAAATACGTCGTAAATCTTTTCGATCAACTTGATTCTTTAAATCACTACAACATATTTAATATCGATTATGAAAGTATTACTAACTTCTATTCCTATATTATTATGTTTTGTAAATAATCATTATTGTATTAAATTTAGATAATTAATATGATTATAAAAAAATCAGTAAAACGTACGTACATTATCAATCAGCCGAAAAACGATTGATCATGAATCCGGTGAGTCTCGCCGTATTTAGTGTACAAGCATAATAAAATATAACTCTATCATAATGCAACTCCTTTTATTTAATATATATTTGAAGTAATGGTCGGATAAAACTTGTATAGAATAATCATTTACTTGTCTATCGAAAAATAGCCTGATTTTTTTCACCGTAATGTAAACTTACATGGTAGATTACTCAATAACAATAATGTACACACATACTCAAGTTGCAACCTGCGTACAATTTATTTACTAACTTTGTAGCATAATAAATCTAATAATAAAGATTTCAATTGCTTAAAAAAAAAGCATTTTACAAAATATTAAAGTAAAGTACTTTGCGAATCCTTTACAAATTCAATGATTAAAGATTGTTATACCCTGCTAAAAATAATCGATTGAAATCGATAGACATGGAAAGATTTTGCATACAAATCGATTAAAATTAATCAATTTGAATCGATTTATATGCAAAATCTTTCCATGTCTATCGATTTCAATCGATTATATTTAGCAGGGTAGTAAAAGAATTCAATACACTTAATTAGATTCTCAGATTTTCCGAAAAATTAGGATACCTTTATTACTAGAGAATAAAGACAAAAACACTATTCATTTTGTGACGTAAAATTACCCATACACGCTTGGTTTTCTTTATTTTCATTAAATATGTACACTTTTTTAAATTCCAACTTAATCAGGTTTTTCTGTATATTTTAAACTGTCTTTGTAATGTTTTTCATACTTTTAAGCTAATATTTTAAACATATTATCTCTGTTATTTGAGTCTGTTTAACAAGGAGCCATCCTCTATACTTTTCTCCTCCTTTTTAGCTAATATATAAATTAGCATATTCTTAGCACAAAGTTACACAGCTTCATATAGTTGAATAATGCAAGATATGTTGACAGAAGATCTTATCGACAAGACTCACTAAGATAATTAAAAGCAATAGATTTTATGCAACCCAATTTTAAAACTTAAATTCATGGAAGACTTATTTAGTTATGGATATATTAAAAAAAATAATTTTAAAATACATTGAATATAATATTCAAACAAGAATGATTGAATGGAATTTTTTGGGATGTAAAAGTTGTTGGTCATTAAAAAAATATGTTGTATTAGCAAAATATTTTGAAGAAAAATGTACTTTATTTTTGAACATACAAAGCAACTACTTTTGCTATATCTAAGTCATTAATAATATAAACTATTTTATACATAATTTGTATTAAAACTAGCAATATTATTTTTAAAATATATATACATGTATTTCACAGTATCATTTACATTTACAAGTCACGTAGACAATAGCCTATCTAAAATAAAACTACATGATTTAATTTAAATTAATTTAAGTACTTAAGATATAAACATATAAAAATAGAAATGCTATAACTTATTTTATTATATATTAATAATTTAGAATAATATGAAACTTTTTAATAATTAGCTATGGTAATTTAATATGAGCTGTTTTATATATGAGTCGAATACATTTTTGTAATATTATTGATTTTTGACAGATAGAACATTTTTTTTTAATATTTATAATAGATTTTAAGCAGTCTAAACAATAAACATGTCCACATGGCGTAGTCATAGCTTTCTTATTTTCAGCAGCTATATCATCTAAACATATAGGGCAACACAAACCATGCTTAGAAGTATTAGCTTTGATAATACTGGTAGTTGATGTACATCGTCAACTATGTTTATTGTCTCATCAAAAATTGTAATTGTACTGTTTCTGCAAAAAGTAATAATTAACTAATTTTAGTTTTAAAATAATTTAAATATTATTAATCTTGTACAATTTACTTGTCTAATTGTGTCTCATCATGTACAAGAATAATTCTTGGAATTTCTGGCACGTAGGAATTATCCTGGTCAAATCAATAAATTCGCTGGTTCTGGTACATTCAAAATTTCCTTACGTTTCGAGGCATACTGAAATTATAAAAATACTATAAACAAATTTAAAAATTACAGTTTACGGATGTTAGAGCGGCTTTTGGATTTCTTGCACTCTTACAAACATTCTAATTGCTGAATCAGTTTCCTTTCATTAGAGAATAGGCAATGCTTTTAGGTAAACGTTTTATAATTAAAACCTTGTAAAATAAATCTTCTGTGTATAAAGTAATCATATTTTCTCATGTTAAGATAAATAACGGAAAAACGAATTCTTGAAAAATGTATATATAAATACGTCGTAAATCTTTTCGATCAACTTGATTCTTTAATCACTACAACATATTTAATATCGATTATGAAAGTATTACTAACTTCTATTCCTATATTAGTTTATGTTTGTAAATAATCATTATTGTATTAAATTTAGATAATTAATTGATTATAAAAAAATCAGTAAAAGACTTATGTATTAAAACGTACGTACATTATACAATCAGCCGAAAAACGATTGATCATGATCCGGTGAGTCTCGCCGTATTTAGTGTACAAGCATAATAAAATATACTCTATCATAATGCAACTCCTTTTATTTAATATATATTTGAGAGTAATGGTCGGATAAAACTTGTATAGAATAATCATTTACTTGTCTATCGAAAAATAGCCTGATTTTTTTCACCGTAATGTAAACTTACATGGTAGATTACTCAATAACAATAATGTACACACATACTCAAGTTGCAACCTGCGTACAATTTATTTGCTAACTTTGTAGCATAATAAATCTAATAATAAAGATTTCAATTGCTTAAAAAAAAAGCATTTTACAAAATATTAAAGTAAAATACTTTGCGAATCCTTTACAAATTCAATGATTTAAAGATTGTTATATAGTAAAAGAATTCAATACACTTTAATTAGATTCTCAGATTTCCGAAAAATTAGGATACCTTTATTACTAGAGAATAAAGACAAAAACACTATTCATTTTGTGACGTAAAATTAGCCCATACACGCTTGGTTTCTTTATTTTCATTAAATATGTACACTTTTTTAAATTCCAACTTAATCAGGTTTTTCTGTATATTTTAAACTGTCTTTGTAATGTTTTTCATACTTTTAAGCTAATATTTTAAACATATTATCTCTGTTATTTGAGTCTGTTTAACAAGGAGCCATCCTCTACTTTTCTCCTCCTTTTTAGCTAATATGTAAATTAGCATATTCTTAGCACAAAGTTACACAGCTTCATATAGTTGAATAATGCAAGATATGTTGACAGAAGATCTTATCGACAAGACTCACTAAGATAATTAAAAGCAATAGATTTTTATGCAACCCAATTTTAAAACTTAAATTCATGGAAAGACTTATTTAGTTATGGATATATTAAAAAAAATAATTTTAAAATACATTGAATATAATATTCTAACAAGAATTATTGAATGGAATTTTTTGGGATGTAAAAGTTGTTGGTCATTTAAAAAAATATGTTGTATTAGCAAAAATATTTTGAAGAAAAATGTACTTTATTTTTGAACATACAAAGCAAACTACTTTTGCTATATCTAAGTCATTAATAATATAAACTATTTTTATACATAATTTGTATTAAACTAGCAATATTATTTTTAAAATATATATACATGTATTTCACAGTATCATTTTACATTTGACAAGTCACGTAGACAATAGCCTATCTAAAATAAACTACATGATTTAATTTAAATTAATTTAAGTACTTAAGATATAAAACATATAAAAATAGAAATGCTATAACTTATTTGTATTATATATTATTAATAATTTAGAATAATATGAAACTTTTTAATAATTAGCTATGGTAATTTAATATGAGCTGTTTTTATATATGAAGTCGAATACATTTTTGTAATATTATTGATTTTTGACAGACTAGAACATTTTTTTTTAATATTTACAATAGATTTTAAGCAGTCTAAACAATAAACATGTCCACATGGCGTAGTCATAGCTTTCTTATTTTCAGCAGCTATATCATCTAAACATATAGGGCAACACAAACCATGCTTAGAAGTATTAGCTTTTGATAATACTGGTAGTTGATGTACATCGTCAACTAGTTTATTGTCTCATCAAAAATTGTAATTGTACTGTTTCTGCAAAAAGTAATAAATTAACTAATTTTAGTTTTAAATAATTTAAATATTATTAATCTTGTACAATTTACTTGTCTAATTTGTGTCTCATCATGTACACGAATAATTCTTGGAATTTCTGGCACGTAGGAATTATCCTGGGTCAAATCAATAAATTCTGCTGGTTCTGGTACATTCAAAATTTCCTTACGTTTACGAGGCATACTGAAATTATAAAAATACTTGATACTACATACTAATAATAATTAAATGTTGCATAAAATGTATAAATATGTTCTGATTTTACCTTGGGGTTACCTAAACTATATATCCCGTATTTCTGTATTTGTATACTTGAAGTATTTACTATTTAATCAAGAGTATTCAAGACTGCACTTTTAGATTTTAATATCTATTAAATATCAATAAATAATCTGCAAACATAACCACAAATAAGCACGAAAGCCGCTATTTGTAAGTATTCGAACTGCAGAAAATAGAAAATATCGAAATTACAATCTTGAAACGTAGTTACATCAAGACACAATTGGATATAAGTACTTAGTTTATTTAACTTGCACTACATAAAGTTTTAATTTCAATCTTCAAATTCTGTTTATGAGTATAGGCGAAAGTAACTCTTCTGACATACACTATAGTGTCGGCGTTTATAGAAAGAACTGTTCATACAATTCTTATTCTCTTGATTTACAATAAAGTAAAATATAAAATAATGTGGTCTTAAAGTAAAATATATCTGCACAAAAATGTGTGTCGTAGCCTCATGAATATAGCACACTTTATAATAATATGGATGAAACATGAAAATAAAGTTGCAGAGCGCTGATTGGTTCCTACCACCAATCAACATTAAACAGATGTCATGTCTGTCAAATTTCATAGGATTTAAAATCCATATAAACTCTATTTTGTCGAATTGATTTTATCTTCATTTTTCATACTGCATTTAAGTATACTTTTATTTTATGGAATATTTCAATAATCTAATATTTATAATAAATATAAGAACTCTAAATAAGATATATATAACTACTTATATAGCAAATAATTAAAAAAATGACAAAATATTCGGATTCCAAGGTTGAATTTCTTACATATTCTTCTTTTAAACTTAATCATATTTATAGGCAATCAAGAAATAAAATGTAAGTTTGTTTTAGAATTACTAACCATCAGTACGTGTAAGTTTTTAAAAAAATTAATCTTTATACAGAAGCTTGGAACGAAGTTTATTGCGCATAAATATTTATTTTTGTATTCATAATTCTTTTAGATTTCTTGTTTTACAACTTTGCTTATCTGAATTCGTGCATTCGTTACCTAATGCTAGACTAGCTATTCCATTAACATATACTTTCTCCTTTTAATCTATTGGCTTTCTGTAAGGCTTATCATAGTAATTTAATATTAAAATTACCGCGAAACGCTTCAAATCTCTGAAGAGAAAACCGTTGCGCTGTATCTGTATAAGTATGCGTATATCTTTTCCACACGTATTTTACTATACTATATCCTCCTTTTCTCTCTTTCTCTCTCTCTCTCTCTCTCTCTCTCTCTCTCTCTCTCTCTCTCTCTCTCTCTCACTCCCTTAACGACCTCAACCCACTACCTATCCATCCCGCCCCGCAGTCCACAGTCCACAGTCCACACGTAATTGTCAAAGCGCAGCTGATCCCGCGCTGACACGTGCGCACGAACGATTTGTGTGTTTTGACTCTAATTCGTCTCGTCTCGCCTCGCGGCTCTTCCCTATTCTTAGTCTTTCTAGTTGGCAAAGATGGTTGGTGATACTTGGTTTCTCGCTCTGCTCCTTGCATTTCTCCATGTCGGTTCTATTACCGGTGAGTAGATGACCTTACCTTTTTTCTCTTTGCTTTCTCTTTTTATATGTTATAATACATTGAATATAATATTCAAACAAGAATTATTGAATGGAATTTTTTGGGATGTAAAAGTTGTTGGTCATTTAAAAAAATATGTTGTATTAGCAAAAATATTTTGAAGAAAAATGTACTTTATTTTTGAACATACAAAGCAAACTACTTTTGCTATATCTAAGTCATTAATAATATAAACTATTTTTATACATAATTTGTATTAAAACTAGCAATATTATTTTTAAAATATATATACATGTATTTCACAGTATCATTTTACATTTTACAAGTCACGTAGACAATAGCCTATCTAAAATAAAACTACATGATTTAATTTAAATTAATTTAAGTACTTAAGATATAAAACATATAAAAATAGAAATGCTATAACTTATTTGTATTATATATTATTAATAATTTAGAATAATATGAAACTTTTTAATAATTAGCTATGGTAATTTAATATGAGCTGTTTTATATATGAAGTCGAATACATTTTTGTAATATTATTGATTTTTGACAGATAGAACATTTTTTTTTAATATTTACAATAGATTTTAAGCAGTCTAAACAATAAACATGTCCACATGGCGTAGTCATAGCTTTCTTATTTTCAGCAGCTATATCATCTAAACATATAGGGCAACACAAACCATGCTTAGAAGTATTAGCTTTTGATAATACTGGTAGTTGATGTACATCGTCAACTATGTTTATTGTCTCATCAAAAATTGTAATTGTACTGTTTCTGCAAAAAGTAATAAATTAACTAATTTTAGTTTTAAATAATTTAAATATTATTAATCTTGTACAATTTACTTGTCTAATTGTGTCTCATCATGTACAAGAATAATTCTTGGAATTTCTGGCACGTAGGAATTATCCTGGGTCAAATCAATAAATTCTGCTGGTTCTGGTACATTCAAAATTTCCTTACGTTTACGAGGCATACTGAAATTATAAAAATACTTGATACTACATACTAATAATAATTAAATGTTGCATAAAATGTATAAAAGTATGTTCTGATTTTACCTTTGGGGTTACCTAAACTATATATCCCGTATTTCTGTATTTGTATACTTGAAGTATTTACTATTTAATCAAGAGTATTCAAGACTGCACTTTTAGATTTTAATATCTATTAAATATCAATAAATAATCTGCAAACATAACCACAAATAAGCACGAAAGCCGCTATTTGTAAGTATTCGAACTGCAGAAAATAGAAAATATCGAAATTACAATCTTGAAACGTAGTTACATCAAGACACAATTGGGATATAGTTTATTTAACTTGCACTACATAAAGTTTTAATTTCAATCTTCAAATTCTGTTTATGAGTATAGGCGAAAGTAACTCTTCTGACATACACTATAGTGTCGGCGTTTTATAGAAAGAACTGTTCATACAATTCTTATTCTCTTGATTTACAATAAAGTAAAATATAAAATAATGTGGTCTTAAAGTAAAATATATCTGCACAAAAATTTGTGTCGTAGCCTCATGAATATAGCACACTTTATAATAATATGGATGAAACATGAAAATAAAGTTGCAGAGCGCTGATTGGTTCCTACCACCAATCAACATTAAACAGATGTCATGTCTGTCAAATTTCATAGGATTTAAAATCCATATAAACTCTATTTTGTCGAATTGATTTTATCTTCATTTTTCATACTGCATTAAGTATACTTTTATTTTATGGAATATTTCAATAATCTAATATTTATAATAAATATAAGAACTCTAAATAAGATATATATAACTACTTATATAGCAAATAATTAAAAAAATGACAAAATATTCGGATTCCAAGGTTGAATTTCTTACATATTCTTCTTTTAAACTTAATCATATTTATAGGCAATCAAGAAATAAAATGTAAGTTTGTTTTAGAATTACTAACCATCAGTACGTGTAAGTTTTTAAAAAAATTAATCTTTATACAGAAGCTTGGAACGAAGTTTATTGCGCATAAATATTTATTTTTGTATTCATAATTCTTTTAGATTTCTTGTTTTACAACTTTGCTTATCTGAATTCGTGCATTCGTTACCTAATGCTAGACTAGCTATTCCATTAACATATACTTTCTCCTTTTTAATCTATTTGGCTTTCTGTAAGGCTTATCATAGTAATTTAATATTAAAATTACCGCGAAACGCTTCAAATCTCTGAAGAGAAAACCGTTGCGCTGTATCTGTATAAGTATGCGTATATCTTTTCCACACGTATTTTACTATACTATATCCTCCTTTTCTCTCTTTCTCTCTCTCTCTCTCTCTCTCTCTCACTCCCTTAACGACCTCAACCCACTACCTATCCATCCCGCCCCGCAGTCCACAGTCCACAGTCCACACGTAATTGTCAAAGCGCAGCTGATCCCGCGCTGACACGTGCGCACGAACGATTTGTGTGTTTTGACTCTAATTCGTCTCGTCTCGCCTCGCGGCTCTTCCCTATTCTTAGTCTTTCTAGTTGGCAAAGATGGTTGGTGATACTTGGTTTCTCGCTCTGCTCCTTGCATTTCTCCATGTCGGTTCTATTACCGGTGAGTAGATGACCTTACCTTTTTTCTCTTTGCTTTCTCTTTTTATATGTTATAATACAGCTACATAACCTCATTCCGGTCAAGACTTACATTTGTAGTTAATAACTTCATTTTTAGCAAGGGGTATGAATTACGTCACCTGCGGCTCACTCGTCAAGCTTATGAATACAGATTACAATGTAAGATTGCATTCTCATGACATCAAGTATGGTTCTGGAAGTGGACAACAATCTGTTACTGGGATCACAACTAAGGAGGATGGAAGTTCGTATTGGCTTGTCAAAGCTCCAACAGGCAAATATTGTACTAGAGGGTAAACAATTAATAATTATCATTAAAATTTCAATTAATCATTAAATATTTTAGTACTGCATAAATAATAATTGTACAGAGTGCAATTATTCTCTGCAGTTTCATTGTTAATTTAACAGATATATGCGAATAGTAATAAAAAATTCTATAATATTAGTAATGTAAATAATTTATCGTGTTTTATTCTTTATGATTAATTCTTTAAACTTATTTAATGTTTATTAAAAAAATTATTTTTATTTATTTTGTAGTAAACCAATTAAATGTGGAGATACAATTCGCTTAGAACATACATCCACCAAGAAGAATCTTCATTCGCATCATGTGAGATCACCATTGAGTGGAAAGCAAGAAGTTTCAGCCTATGGAAATAATGGAGAAGGTGATACTGGTGATCACTGGATGGTTGTATGTCCAAGTGACTACTGGGAAAGGGATGACCCAATCATGCTAAAACACATTGATACTGAAGCGTAAGTAGTAGATATATATCAATCATCATCAATGATAATGTTTTCTTAAAATTATATTTAATATTTATAAATATAGTTTAAATAAACCTTTTTTTCATGACACAAATTTAAAATAATTTACTTTAGCAACTAAAATTAACATAAAATACTAAATTTTAATTCTTGACATTTTTTTACAGATACTTGGCGGTTAGTGGACAAACGTTTGGTTCACCAATTGTTAATCAAAATGAAGTGGTGGGTGAATATTCATCCAATAGCCATTCTCAATGGCAAGCAATGGAAGGTCTCTTTGTACATCCCAATGATTTCAAGCCATTACACCGTGAACATACCGAATTATAAAGGAATTAGTTTTCCACTTTTTGACAAAAACTTTTTCCAGAACTGTGTGAAATTTTTTCAATGTGATTTTGCGTGAGTGGTTTGTAAATATGTATGTGCTATATCATAAACAAAAAGGTATGATTATTTATAAGAACTTTATATAAGAAAACAATGAAGGTGATATTCAGTTAACAGAGAAACATGAATGTAAATTTTAGTACTAAAATTGCCAATTGCATTTTTAATATATAAAACAAACATTATGGGCATATCTTTGGAACAAATTTTAATAAATGTAAATAGTTTATTTAGAAACTTTTTCTCAAAGTACTAGCTTCATTTTGAAGTTCGATACTTTATTTCTTAACATCTTTTGAAATACTGTCAACACTTAATCTTTTGTGTAATAAAAATATCATTTATTATTTACAAAACAGAAGTATATAAGAGTATCTTTACAGCCTTTAGTCTTAAATCATCATTATTCAATACATTATCACATTAAACACTTTTTAATTCATACTTTTCATCTATACTTCTTGAATGTAGAAATCCATTGATTGGGAAGAAAAGATTAAAAAGTCCATAATTTCCAAATACCTCATAAATATCCTGTTGCTTTCCACTATCTGGATAATATCTTTGCTTTCCTGTCATACAAGCATAGAATTTCCAACATCCATAAATTAAAGAAAAACATGCAATAGGAATTAAAACATTGAATAATGTTACCAAAAATACATTAATACTTTCATCTCCGATTAAAAAAAACTTTACCAATGTCATTGGAAAGAAAAAATTCAAAGCAAAGTAATAAATGTTCAACTTAGTTGTATCGGAACGCACAAAATAATCATAAAGATAAGGACCTATTATAAATACTGAATAAATGCAAGCAAAGGAAGCATAGAAGCAGACAAGAATAAAACTTCCCATATTCTGACGCAATATGCAACCTCCTAGAAAAAAGCAATGATGATCACGATAGTAGAAGCACTTTTTACAGAGTACACAATGTTGCGCAGCTCTACGAGTATAATGTTTGCACTTAGCACAGTACCAAAATCTTGTACTAGTACATTTAGTTTCTCGACAAGTGTTCATAGTAAAGGGTATTGTAACCTTTCTGTTTATAGTGTATACCAAGTACCAATTGAGATAGAATTGCACTGAAAGAAACAGAAACAATGGTGGTATTGTATTCTCTATGTACATAGTAACGAAGCCTACTATTAGGCTGAATAATACTGTCATGATTGGACATGTAATGTAAGCAATGTAGTGTAACCTCTTCATTATTCTTCATACCACACTAAAAATTTTATGGGTGTCACCCTTCTCCAACATTGAATAATAAGTTTATCTAAAAATACAAAATTTAAATAAATATAAATTTTTTTACGTTTACAATTAAAATTTATGCAAGAACAAAAAATGTAACAATTGGGATTGGAACTATACCTTGTGGCGACACCTGCAGTCAACTTTGTAGCTGAATTGTATATAATTCATACTCTATAAGAATGATTTAAACTCACCTACAGATTTATTGATAGGTACATATTCTCTTACGTATTTTAAATCAATAAATTTAGAAAAAAATTTATTTCAAATTAGAAAGAACTTAATTTTTCATTGGCTTTCAAAGTAAACAAAAAAAGAAATTGATAAACTTTTAGATTTTATTTATTATTAATAATCAAGATAAATCGAGGTTTTCAATCATTGAAGAAAACTACGTTTGGGAAAAATTATTATTCTTAAATTTATTTTGTTTTAATAAATCACTAGCATCATTATATGTAAATGTACATTGTATACTTATGGCCACCAATTAAAAGGTCTTACAGTCTTGCCTATACAAGAGTACAATGTTTATGTTCCACATTTTCAAAGTAACTATTGAAATGACATATTTGCTTTCACTGTATCAATTCTATACATATGTTCTCTGTACAATTCGGATATTACAATTAAATAATAAAAGATAAAGGTTCATTGCCTTTATCTTGATTAAGTATAATTACCAACAGTTATAACAAGTATATGATGGAAAAAGGTGGTGATTCAATAAATGTTACTCTCTATACTTTGAGCATTATTTTACCAACACATTACCTTATTTTTGCATTTTTCTAAATATTTTTATATACTTTTCATTCCATGAAGTTTCAATACTTTGTCTACTTCATTATTTTACTATTAGTTTAATATAACTACATTTAATTTCTATTACTAATGGAAACAAAAGAATTATTGGTAAGTTTAAATGAAATTTGAAGATACTTCATTGTAATGTTATATAAAACTTCTCTTCATCTTGGAGAACATAATCCCTCAAGACTAATTTTAAAAATTACTTTCTCACATTTGATTATAAGAAAATAATCTCTTCGATGATACGTCATTGAAGTAATTATTAGCATTGTAGTGAATAATTTCAAGAAAATAAGTTCAAAAAGTAAAAAATATAATAAAAATGAAATCTCGGCATTTGATGTTTTCCTATCCAGTGCAAATATAACTTTTCAATTACATTATATGCAATTCATCAACGTACCACCAATGACGAAATTTTCCTCTAAATCGCGGGAAAAAGTCTTTAGTTTTTACCAAACCAGAAGATTGTCTTAAAACAAATATACATAGCAGTAATAACGTAAAAATATTTCATTCTTTGCTGTTGTTGTTGTATTTCTGACTCAATAGCCATTATTCGTCGGTTTAATTTTCCTACTTGGCGTCTTAAATGCTGCACTTCTTCCCCAGGAGGCAGAGAAGTATCTAAACCACCATATGCTGGTGTCTGTTCTCTAAAATTTATGTTTATTACTTAATATCATGTCCACTACTAATAACATTTGTATTAATTTATTGATAATATTTACCTAACGAGTCTAGCAGTAACTTGTGTTTCATTGTTAAAAGTATCATTTATTTTAGTAGATGTCACTTCTACTTCTGCAGTTGTATTTGGTCTGTCTTCATCTACAGTAGGAAAGTAATGAGTATCTAAGGTCAACACTCGTGGTGGTGTCTATAAACATAAAGAAATATAATTTTATAGAATAAACAATTTTCAAAATATATCAAAATATATTATTATGATTACAATTTCTTAAGCAATTTTTTTTAAACATTTATGATTTATTATATATATTGCAATTAATATTATTGATTTATTAGATGTATAATAATTTTTATTTTAGACTCTAGTTAAATGTGTACAGAAAAAATTAATTATTAACTACTTACAATGCATCTAATAACAGTAGGTTCTGATGGCAAAACAGCATTTTCTATTGCTATTTCTCTAGGAGGTGCTTTTGTACCTATGTGCTGTTCTTGTCCTGAAAAATAAAGAGAAGATCTAATATTGATTATGAACTAAAAATTTTTTAAGATAAAGATTAATTACAGCTTTATAAATGACATACCAACAACGAGAATCCGATCTGGAACATTCATTTCAAATTTTTCAGACATGATATTCCAAGCAGTACCATTTGTCAAAGGAACATTTTCATCAGTGTAATCTCCACTAACTCTAATACTCTTAGGTACCCTCATTCTTTTATTTATGTCAAGAGTAAAATTTGGATCAAAGAAACTGTCTGCTTCGCCATTGAAACGTGTTGGGCTATGAGCATTTGCCATTGCAGTAAATCTGAAAAGAAAAGAAAACAATTAGCTTAAAATCAAAGATACAAATTTAAAGATAATACATTTAAAATTATAAAACATAAACAAAAACATATATGCTTTATTCACAATATAAATCATTCGAATTTTAAGCAAACAAAAGTGAAACGTAAACAAAGGTACAAAGAAAGAAAAATTTAATACTCGGCGCAAGTAACAAGAACTACGTAATAATGTGGGCCAGTCATTTTTGTAACCTGTAAACGTCCGGGAAAACTGGTAGACAATACAAAATGACGAATATCTAGTTTTCTTCAAACGATAGATGCATCGTTGAATGGACGGGTCACGGGAGTATAACAAACAGCAGATGCACGCGAAGAGTCAACAAAAGCGCCAAAATTTTTTCTCTTTTGTTCCTACCTTTTGGTCGTTACGAATCTTTCTCCAGTTCGTCCCACAAATTACATGAAGTTTGCTTATTTTAGCTAATCAGGTTTTCGTTCGATTATTGACTCGAAAATTCAAAATGAAATATTATCAGAAAA
This sequence comes from Theocolax elegans, assembly GCA_026168455.1. NCBI lineage: Eukaryota > Metazoa > Arthropoda > Insecta > Hymenoptera > Cerocephalidae > Theocolax > Theocolax elegans. The sequence goes on from CM047427.1 coordinate 60,877,705, forward strand.
TTACAGGTTTCATTTTTTATTGTAGTATAATGAGTTTTCCAAGATTATTAATTCATGCAATAGATTGTATAAAAAATACTTACATAAAGCATATATTATTGTGCACTCACGAATTTTCATCGAATAAAATTTTTAAGGTTAGTACTGAAGTGGTTTGACAATCGAACATTTGCACACATTAACGCATGCGCTGGCGCAATTTTATAACATTATATTTCCCGCCAAAACACACTTGCGCACGTACCACAACATAACACCATAAACGATAACACGCGCTTGTTATATTGCTAAACATTTTTGTTTTTATTTCAATTTTATTGTTTTTTACATCTTTAAGATATCATGGATGAATGTAAGTAATAATTTTGTTTCAGTTAATAATTAATATTTACGTCCTGTAATTTTTCCTTTAGCTTTAGCTACACATAGAAGCAAACGTCAGAAGACTGACAAAACTGGTCGATTATCAGCATTTGAGAAACTTAAACAACTGAAAGGTAGCAAAAATAAATATCAAGTTGATGATCTGGAAAATGTATATGATGAAGTTGAGGAATCGGAGTATGGCAAAACTGTTTTGGATCGTCAGTGTGATGATTGGATTGTTGACGATGGTACTTTATCGTTTTATTTAAATATTTCCATTATCATTTAATAATTTTATCATTATACAAATTTAAGGTGGAGGCTCAGGTTATGTCGAAGATGGAAGAGAAATTTTTGATGATGATTTAGACGATGAAAGTGTACGTCAAGCTGCAAAACGAGATCAAATGAAAGGTCCTAGGAAGAGAAAAAGAGAGCCAGAAGTCAAGAAAGCAGGAGGAAGCATTACAAGTATGTTTTCTAATATGGCTAAGAAAAAGATTGAAGAGAAAGCAGACGATGATGACATTTTGGGAGAACTCATGTCAGAATTGAAAAATGATATGACTACAACCAAAAAGAAATCTACTCCTAAAGTAAATAAATTTGTAACTAATTCCAAGACTCTAAATATGTAAGTTATATGTATTTATTTATTGATAATATTTACCTAACGAGTCTAGCAGTAACTTGTGTTTCATTGTTAAAAGTATCATTTATTTTAGTAGATGTCACTTCTACTTCTGCAGTTGTATTTGGTCTGTCTTCATCTACAGTAGGAAAGTAATGAGTATCTAAGGTCAACACTCGTGGTGGTGTCTATAAACATAAAGAAATATAATTTTATAGAATAAACAATTTTCAAAATATATCAAAATATATTATTATGATTACAATTTCTTAAGCAATTTTTTTTAAACATTTATGATTTATTATATATATTGCAATTAATATTATTGATTTATTAGATGTATAATAATTTTTATTTTAGACTCTAGTTAAATGTGTACAGAAAAAATTAATTATTAACTACTTACAATGCATCTAATAACAGTAGGTTCTGATGGCAAAACAGCATTTTCTATTGCTATTTCTCTAGGAGGTGCTTTTGTACCTATGTGCTGTTCTTGTCCTGAAAAATAAAGAGAAGATCTAATATTGATTATGAACTAAAAATTTTTTAAGATAAAGATTAATTACAGCTTTATAAATGACATACCAACAACGAGAATCCGATCTGGAACATTCATTTCAAATTTTTCAGACATGATATTCCAAGCAGTACCATTTGTCAAAGGAACATTTTCATCAGTGTAATCTCCACTAACTCTAATACTCTTAGGTACCCTCATTCTTTTATTTATGTCAAGAGTAAAATTTGGATCAAAGAAACTGTCTGCTTCGCCATTGAAACGTGTTGGGCTATGAGCATTTGCCATTGCAGTAAATCTGAAAAGAAAAGAAAACAATTAGCTTAAAATCAAAGATACAAATTTAAAGATAATACATTTAAAATTATAAAACATAAACAAAAACATATATGCTTTATTCACAATATAAATCATTCGAATTTTAAGCAAACAAAAGTGAAACGTAAACAAAGGTACAAAGAAAGAAAAATTTAATACTCGGCGCAAGTAACAAGAACTACGTAATAATGTGGGCCAGTCATTTTTGTAACCTGTAAACGTCCGGGAAAACTGGTAGACAATACAAAATGACGAATATCTAGTTTTCTTCAAACGATAGATGCATCGTTGAATGGACGGGTCACGGGAGTATAACAAACAGCAGATGCACGCGAAGAGTCAACAAAAGCGCCAAAATTTTTTCTCTTTTGTTCCTACCTTTTGGTCGTTACGAATCTTTCTCCAGTTCGTCCCACAAATTACATGAAGTTTGCTTATTTTAGCTAATCAGGTTTTCGTTCGATTATTGACTCGAAAATTCAAAATGAAATATTATCAGAAAATTACAGGTTTCATTTTTTATTGTAGTATAATGAGTTTTCCAAGATTATTAATTCATGCAATAGATTGTATAAAAAATACTTACATAAAGCATATATTATTGTGCACTCACGAATTTTCATCGAATAAAATTTTTAAGGTTAGTACTGAAGTGGTTTGACAATCGAACATTTGCACACATTAACGCATGCGCTGGCGCAATTTTATAACATTATATTTCCCGCCAAAACACACTTGCGCACGTACCACAACATAACACCATAAACGATAACACGCGCTTGTTATATTGCTAAACATTTTTTGTTTTTATTTCAATTTTATTGTTTTTTTACATCTTTAAGATATCATGGATGAATGTAAGTAATAATTTTGTTTCAGTTAATAATTAATATTTACGTCCTGTAATTTTTCCTTTAGCTTTAGCTACACATAGAAGCAAACGTCAGAAGACTGACAAAACTGGTCGATTATCAGCATTTGAGAAACTTAAACAACTGAAAGGTAGCAAAAATAAATATCAAGTTGATGATCTGGAAAATGTATATGATGAAGTTGAGGAATCGGAGTATGGCAAAACTGTTTTGGATCGTCAGTGTGATGATTGGATTGTTGACGATGGTACTTTTATCGTTTTATTTAAATATTTCCATTATCATTTAATAATTTTATCATTATACAAATTTAAGGTGGAGGCTCAGGTTATGTCGAAGATGGAAGAGAAATTTTTGATGATGATTTAGACGATGAAAGTGTACGTCAAGCTGCAAAACGAGATCAAATGAAAGGTCCTAGGAAGAGAAAAAGAGAGCCAGAAGTCAAGAAAGCAGGAGGAAGCATTACAAGTATGTTTTCTAATATGGCTAAGAAAAAGATTGAAGAGAAAGCAGACGATGATGACATTTTGGGAGAACTCATGTCAGAATTGAAAAATGATATGACTACAACCAAAAAGAAATCTACTCCTAAAGTAAATAAATTTGTAACTAATTCCAAGACTCTAAATATGTAAGTTATATGTATTTATTTATTTGAAAATTAAAATCATTTTGGCATTAACATTTGTTTCACATTTATTAGATTAGATGATGATAAGCTTCTGGCAAGTATGATGAAAGAGACAGTAAAAAAACCAATTACTACATTAGATGAATTAAACGAAGAACCTTTGTACAGTGTGCCTGAAAAAAAAGTGAATAAGCCAAGAATAAAACAAGTTGAAATTTTACAAAAACCTATTATTGAAAAAAATGTAGAATCAGATGTACTTCAAAAGTCATTAACAAATACAGAAAATTTTAATTTTGATGATGATTTCATACCTGATACAATACCAACTCAAGATTCAACAAGTGATGTATCATTATGTGTTGATGGGACACTTATAACTAAAAATTTGGATAAACCTGTAGATAATGAGGAATTGAACCAGTATATTGGAGATGTAAGAATAAAAACCAAGCTATTATAATTAAAAATTGTAACTTCCTTAAATTTACCATATAATTTATATTCAATTAGAAACATAATATTGGAAAAATTGAATAATAAAATAAATTAATCAAGTAATTTAAGCAATATATTCTTGCAGATTTCTGATATTGACTTTGGCAATGCAGAAATGGATATGAGTGCAACCCAAAGTACACTATTTAGTTGCTCAATAGAATCACAAGACAAATCTCAAATGTGGAAGGAAAAAGATGCTGACCTACATAATGATGATGTATTTGCCAAAGCTTGGGAAGAAGATTTTTCCCAACCATTATTTGATACTAAGTCAAAGCCTCTTGTAGAAGAGAAACTCCTACCTTTACCTACAACAACTAATGCAGCTGGTGAAAAAATTTTTCGTTTCTTCTGGTGGGATGCATTTGAGGATCCCTACAAACAACCTGGGGTCATTCACTTATTTGGTAAAGTTTACGTCAAAAGTCTCAAAGAATATGTTTCCTGCTGCTTAGCAGTCAAAAATATTCCAAGGAGAATTTATATTTTACCTAGAGAATATGTAAGTAACTTAAATCTTATATTATTTTTTTTGTAAATATAAAATAAGACATTTTCTGCAATAATTCGAAGTAGTCCTAAAAAGGTAAAATATTTATCTTTTCAAGAAAAATTATTTTCTACTGTAATGCATAAAGTTATACTTTGTAATTGTAAATAACTGCATTATTATCTAAAATTTTCAAGTTTCTAATTGTATAATAGTAGTTAGTGCAATTGACCTTTAAAATAAGTTTACATAGTTAAATTTATTTTAATAGAAATGTCAAAATTATTTGCACATAATTTTTTAATAATATAAATTGAGTGTCTAATACTTTTGTTAAATTTAATGTGTGAGTTAAGTAGAATTTAAAAATTATTTTAATATTAAAATTATTAAGTAACTGATGCAAGCACCACTGAGGAATGTATTGAGAGCATAAAAAGAACGACGTTAAATAATATATAGAAACTCTAAATTTAGTAAAACAAAATAAGATGAAAAAGTTAGAATTAAATTTACTTTAGAATACATCAAGTACAAAGAAAATTAATATCAGGATCATAAAAAAAATAAACTAGTTAAATTAAAAAAAATTCGAGTCAAAATAGGTTTAATAAAATAATAAATTTAGACTAAGGAAATTAGAAGACTAAACAATGAAAAATTATATAGGTAAAAGGTGATACAGAAGAAAGTAAAGAGATCAATACATCACAGAATGCGTACAATGAATTTAAGGAATATAGTTTCCGCAACAAAATATCAGAATTTAAATGTAAGTCTGTTAATAAGAAATATGTATTTGACCGTGAAGGCATTCCTATGGAATCAGAGTATCTCGAAGTACGATACCCAGCAACAGAACCCATTGTAGATTCTGAGTATAGTGGTAAAACTATTGAAGCGATATTTGGTACCTCTACCAATGCTCTTGAACTGTTTTTAATTGAAAGAAACATTAAAGGTCCTTGCTGGCTAGATGTGAAAATACCTGTGCCAGTTGAAAATCCATTTAGTTGGTGCAAAGTCCAGGTGAGTTTTATAATTTTGTTTGAATGATTTGTACATATATTTTTGTATTAATTTTTTTTTTTTATTTACAAAAATTAAAATAAAGATTTTTTAATAAGACATTATATAGACATTACATACGAAATATTTTCATTTAATACAAAATTATTATAAATTAAATCACTTGGAAGAAAAACCAAATAAAGATGTCATTCAAAAGACTGTTTATATCTATAAAAGATATACAATCATTTAGTATGTTTACTCTTTTTGAATTGATATATTTCGTTTAATAGCATGTTTGAAATTAAGGGTTTCAAATTTAAATTTTTCTATCCTTTATTAGTTTATTAATTAAATTTAATACAAATTTAATTTAATTAAATTTATGCAGTCTGCACTTGTTTTGAAAATAGATGATAATTCCTTATATTTAAATTATAAATGAAGGAACTTTTATAGAAAATACGAAAAGATAGACATTATCAAAATATGATTTTACTTGATATCGATACTTGTCGAGTTTATAAAGGTGTATTAAATAATTAATCCACCTTTATCAGACTGCACTAGTTGTTGAATAATTCTACTTCAAAAATATATGTTATTAACTTTTAAAGGCAAACTGCATGAAAATGGAAAACATCTCTGTAACGACTGAGCAAACAACTGAAATCTTAATACCACCCGTCGTAATGGCAACTATAAACGTTCAAGTTTCATTAGACCCAAAACAGCAAAAGAACGAAATCACCAACATAGGTATTTTGCTGCATCATAAATTCCAATTGGACAAGGGGCCTCCAAAACCCCCATTTGATGAACATTACTGCAGTAAGTTTAATATTAAAATGGTTTACATAATCACAATTAATTATACAAAATATTCATCAACATTAGTTTTTTTGTATTATCCAAAGTTGATCGAATTCGCTTCGTCACGAAAAAATATAAATAATAATTATAACTTTTTTATAGTATGTATATAAAAATACATAATACAATTAATAAATAATGGAATATTTATGAAAGTAAGATCGAGGGGCTAGTTAACTGTATATATGGCTTACGCACTTTTATATTTGCGTCAGGCGCTGTCGCGCCTTTTGATAATGTATTAAAAGTTATTCTTTTTGTTTATATTTCAGGATATCAAAACTACTATTTAAATATTATGTACAATTTTATTTTTTTAATAATTTGCAGTTATTACTCACCCACGTAGTACTACTTGGCCAGTGAAGGCTCGAGATCGTCTCGCGAAAATCAAACAAACGAAAGTAATACGCTGTGACACTGAGTTAGAGTTACTAGAGGAATTTCTTCAAATAATCCAGGGTTCGGACCCAGACATCGTCATTGGATATGATTGTGGTTTCCAATATGATGTCCTTATGAATAAAATATTTGCATTGAAAGTTAAAAACTGGAGCAGCGTTGGCAAACTCAGACGATTACAACCACCTTATTTCAAGGTTTGAATTAAAATCTCTTCATACTTTAAATATTTAACAAAATGATAATTTTTTTTACTTTAGGGAAAAATGAATTTAAATCAAATTTTCTGTGGACGACCTATCTGCGATATTATGAATTCGGCTAAGGAATTAAATTTGAAAGTTAAAAGCTACGACCTCACATCACTTTGCGTTGCTGTAAGTCTCAATATTTTATTATTATGATGTTTTAGAATTAATTTTAGCAAAAAGATAAATGCACTATTATCAAAATGATTTATATTACATGCTTTCTCTAGGTACTTAAGAAAAAAGAATATGAATGTAAAGAAATTAAACCCGAAGATTGCCCGAAATTCTTTGCATCTGTGGATAAACTAGAAAATCTTATTCAATCAACGATGATTGAAGCGTCCTTCATTCTGAGCATAGTCCTCGAGTTAAATATTCTTCCTCTAGCTCTGCAAATCACCAACATTGCTGGCAATACTTTGTCGCGCACACTTTCAGCTGGTCGTGCTGAACGAAATGAATTTCTTTTAATGCACGCGTTTCATAACCGAGGATATATTAACCCAGACAAAAAATCAGCAACGAAGAAAAAGGATAATGAGGTCACTCAAGGAAAGAAAAAACCAGCGTACGCCGGTGGTCTCGTTTTAGAACCTAAAAAGGGATTTTACGACAAACTTATTTTACTTATGGACTTTAACTCTCTGTATCCAAGTATTATACAGGAGTTTAATTTATGTTTTACTACGGTTCCTGGAGCTGCATACTCGAATGTCGATGTGAGTAAATTCAATATGATTCTATAAATTTAAATCAACTGAATAATTAGAATAAATACATATATATATATATATACACACACGTATTCCATAATTTGATTTTTACATTTCAAATAGGATTTAATTATACCAGAGTCTGGGGTACAAGATGGAGTAGTGCCTACGGAAATTAGGAAATTGGTCGAGAGTCGCGTTGAAGTGAAAAAGCTCATGAAAACACCTAATTTATCTCCTGAACTCAAAATCCAATACAACATTCGTCAAATGGCTTTGAAACTTACTGCAAATTCGATGTATGGCTGCCTTGGAGCGACTCACTGTCGATTTTATGCCAAAGGTCTCGCAGCTCTTGTTACAATGAAAGGTCGTGAAATTCTGCAAAATACAAAATCTCTTGTCGAGAAAACTAATTACGAGGTAAATAGCAGTTTGAATAATATATTTTGATAAAAACCGCATATAATTTTAAAACCTTAAAAGAAAAAAAAATTATATGTTTAACAGTAATCATTTTCTGAAAAATCTTTTACTAAGTGTCACAAACCAATGATTAATTCACGTCGATAAGTAAAGGATTTTTTAAACTAATTTAAAATTTATATTATATAAGTATAATTATCCTCAGGTTATTTATGGTGATACAGATTCGATTATGATTAACACAAATATATTGGAATATGAACAAGTATTTAACATTGGTAAAGAAATTAAGAAGGAAGTAAATAAGACTTATAAAAAAGTAGAACTTGATATTGACGGAGTTTTTCGATATTTGTTGTTGCTACAAAAAAAGAAATATGCAGCTGTGACTGTATCTAAATTACCTAACGGCCAGCTACAATATACAAAAGAGTTAAAGGGATTAGATATTGTAAGGAGAGATTGGTGTGGATTGGCTTGCGACATTGGAAAGTATGACGATAATTCCATATTTTGTATCTTATTAGAAAAATAAGATACGCCCTACAGTTTTTATTACTTTTAGTAGCTATATAATTTTTTATTTACAAAAAATGTTTTAAAAACTTCTTGCTACAAAATATTACTTACGATTATTTATTTTTTATGTTATTTTGATTTACATACAAAATAAGGAAATGTGTAAATTACATTTTGTATATAACAAACACAAGCAAAATAGTATATTATGTAACAAGGGCGTGAAGAGTTATTTTTCGTTAAGTGTCACGTCCATGTTCCAGACGATATTTTTTGTAATAGTGTGCGTAAGTACGTGCGTGAAGAACTAAATTATTACTTCACACATTGCTGTATTCCCTTTAAGCATTGGATTTGCAAACACCGGTTTGAAGGAAGTGAACTTCTTAAACCATTTTGAGTCCTTTTCCGTACGTACTTTACGCACCCGCTATTACAAAAGTATATATAATAATATTTTATATCTGTATTAGATATTTTCGTTTTTGTATCATTTAAAAATACCTCACATTTATTTAAAATATAGAAGTAATATTATATTCCTCGTTTAAAAATAGTATTATAGAATTGCTTCACCAAAAAATCTAATTTTCTTATTCATTTGTATTTTTAGCCAAATTTTGGACCAGCTCTTAAGTGATATGCAAAGCGAGATGCGCCTTGAGAAAATTTTCGACATCTTACAAACAGTGGGAAAGAACCTAAGAAGGAAGTAAATAAGACTTATAAAAAAGTAGAACTTGATATTGACGGAGTTTTTCGATATTTGTTGTTGCTACAAAAAAAGAAATATGCAGCTGTGACTGTATCTAAATTACCTAACGGCCAGCTACAATATACAAAAGAGTTAAAGGGATTAGATATTGTAAGGAGAGATTGGTGTGGATTGGCTTGCGACATTGGAAAGTATGACGATAATTCCATATTTTGTATCTTATTAGAAAAATAAGATACGCCCTACAGTTTTTATTACTTTTAGTAGCTATATAATTTTTTATTTACAAAAAATGTTTTAAAAACTTCTTGCTACAAAATATTACTTACGATTATTTATTTTTTATGTTATTTTGATTTACATACAAAATAAGGAAATGTGTAAATTACATTTTGTATATAACAAACACAAGCAAAATAGTATATTATGTAACAAGGGCGTGAAGAGTTATTTTTCGTTAAGTGTCACGTCCATGTTCCAGACGATATTTTTTGTAATAGTGTGCGTAAAGTACGTGCGTGAAGAACTAAATTATTACTTCACACATTGCTGTATTCCCTTTAAGCATTGGATTTGCAAACACCGGTTTGAAGAAGTGAACTTCTTAAACCATTTTGAGTCCTTTACGTACGTACTTTACGCACGCTATTACAAAAAGTATATTTATAATAATATTTTATATCTGTAGTAGTATTTTTCGTTTTTGTATCATTTAAAAATACCTCACATTTATTTAAAATATAGAAGTAAATATTATATTCCTCGTTTAAAATCGTTTATAGAATTGCTTCACCAAAAAATCTAATTTTCTTATTCATTTAATTTTTTTGTATTTTTAGCCAAATTTTGGACCAGCTCTTAAGTGATATGCAAAGCGAGATGCGCCTTGAGAAAATTTTCGACATCTTACAAACAGTGGGAAAGAACCTACGAGAAGGCAACTTGCCACTCTCTCTGCTTGTAATAACTAAACAGTTATCAAAAAATCCTAATGAATATCCTAAGGATAAAAAATTATCGCATGTTCTCGTTGCTCTTAGACTAAATGAAACCGGTGGCCGCAAGTGGAAAGCCGGCGATACTGTGCCTTACATCATTTGTGAAGTAAGTAGCAAACCTTCAGACAATTATTTTTATTCTAAAACCTGATTTAATTATTTTCTTTTTTTTTAGGATGGTACTGATCAAACGCCAATTGAAAGAGCATATCATATTGAAGAGTTTAAGAAGAGCGACAATCTTAAAGTTGATGTTAATTATTATTTATTGAATCAGATACATCCAGTCGTACTTAGAATATGCGAGCCTATCGAAGGGATCGATGATGTCAGTCTCGCTCAACATTTAGGTATTAATTATGTGTAAACTAAAATTATTCAAGGAAAGGCAAAAAATACAGTTTAATACATATGTGTAAATGGTTTAATATTTAATTTTAGGTGTTGCCCATTTATATAAACCAAAGAAAGTATATACAGCTCATGAAGAAGAGGAAGTACCTCTTTGCATTCAGGACAACCGATACGAAAAGTGCCATCCTTTTAGATTCACTTGTAGAAATGAAAATTGTAAAAGTGAAATTGAAATTAAGACTGTCTTTACAGAATTTGTAAGTAGTTTATTTTTTTTTACATTTTTAGTCACTATTTGAAATTTATTTTATTTATAATTAACATAGTTTAATATGATTGAAGAAAGTGTCATTAAAATGCAATATTATTTATCTTTATATGAAATAAATTTGGTTATGTAATAAAACTTTAATACTGCTGAAATATTTTATAAATTATTATACATTATTTTTATATTATTATGTTTACATTATTGGTGTAGACTATAATTAAGTAATTGTGATATTATGTCGTGCTGTATGAATATATCACTCGGTTTAAGATACGAAAATTAAGCAATCTTCCAAAATCATGGTAAAATCTGAAAAAATCGCAAAAAGAATAATTTTTATATCTAATGTTTATTTTAAAAAAATTTTTACAATATTTTATAAGATTTCTAGTATATTTTAAACACGGTATAAGTATTAATATAATTAGATATTATATGCAATATTAATTAAAAATGTAAATGAGAAAATTTAGTCAAAATTTAAAAAAGAGAAAATTTAAAGTTATTAGTACATTACATACTTATAATAAATCTACAAATATTAACATAAATTTTAATATGTATATGGTTAAGACTAACAATAAAATAAATACAAATGTATATGTAGGCCTCAGTTACTCGACCATCGCTGGCGATGTGTTCCAATACAGAGTGCAATTCACAACCATGGAAATATGTTTACGCTATAAAAAACAAACTTCAATTAGATATAAGAAGATTTGTCACAGAATATTACCATGGGGAAGTTGAGTGCGAAAATCCCATTTGTTCAAAAGTTATGAGGAGGATTACAATGGATACTTTAGGGACATTTCCAAAATGTTACAATTGCCTTGATGGCAATGTTCATAGAATAGTAAGAATTACTTATTATACCTACCGTTTAAAAATAAAGTATTATACTAATTAATTATATACATTTTTTATTTCAGTTCAAAGAAACAGAATTGTTCAATCAACTAAGCTTCTTTTTACATTTGTTTACTTTAAATTGTAAAGGTAAGTCATATAAATGATGAATTGTAGTAGTTAAAATGAAATTACTTAACTGATTTAATTAGCAAAATTGGCTTATCCCTTTCTTCATACATGAATATTATTTGAATTGAAATGATTTGATTTTAGTTGAATTTTATTTGAAATTTAGTTGTCGTATTTTAGTTATATAGTGTGTCAATTTTGTAGTTCAAATCTTATAAAATAGAATGAATAAAACAAAATCTATCCTAAAAACTAAAAGTAGAATATTATAAAAAATTATGTCAGGTTTAAAGGTGACGCCGAATAAGGAACTCATTGATGCATATGACAGTTTAAAAGAATTTATGGAAAAGCAAATCACGTGCAATGCTTACTCTGTGGTGGATTTGACAAAACTCTTCTGGCCGTACATGCAAGAGAGCGATATTGATGCTTTAAGTCAAGTTGAGGACACCACGCCGACCGTCGAAGTGAAAGATCTCGTTCAAGAAGACGAAGAAAATCATGAGGTAAATTTAAGCTTTTTATATAAATTATAAATAATTTAATTTATAGTAATGAACAGTGAGTTATAACATTACAATAACTGCATGTGTTATTTTTCGTCAACAAATGAAAATAGTGTATATACAAAAATAATATTTGTAATAATATATAATTTAAAAAAAAATTCAAAAGCAAATATTAATTATAATTATATTAAATTTATACATATTTAAATTTATTACAAAACATTAGTCAAAATTTAAAAAGTTTTACCAAATACAATTATTTTTTGTTGTGTGTGTATCTATATAATAATTTTTTTTCATAAAGGCATGTACGGTCGTTTTTCTGAATCAAACAATTTTAAATTAAGCAAGGTACTATATGCTCTTCGTCCGCTATATTTAGTGGAATTTCCCAGAACAGGTCCCCGTTAAATACAAATTATAAGCGTTTCGTCCTCGATCTCCAGTTTGGACTCCTCAGTAAGGAACTGGAAATCTTACCTTATCTTAGCTTAATTTAAAATTGTTTGATTCGGGAAAACGACCGTAAATGCCTTTATGAATAGATTCATTACCGAATGCTAAATGCATTATTTATAATAATTTTTTTTGTTACAGGATGAATAAGATTAATGTAGATTCGTTGAGAATTGTTATTGTAAGTAGTGTAATTTAAAATCATAGGTTAAATGTTTTTTTATATAGATGTATGTATATGACGATAATCTAGGATATGTAGCGTAATAAAACAAACCATGTTAATCGAATTCGATATTTTTATACAAGGTTAAATGTAAAATACAAAAGTGTAATAAACAGTCTTCTAAAAACAGATACATATATGTGTAGGTGATAGCATGTATTACGATGGTGTAAACTATATTTTCATGTCTCAGATGACGAAACTGACACTACCACCATGTATTTTCATTTCGTTGGTTCATTTCACACAAATAGTTATTTTTCATATATTGTACCCAGGAAAATACATAGTTATGCATTTAATTATTAAATTTGAATCAAATACATGTATAAAATTGATTCTTGTAATTTCTATCGATTGTATATACAGCCATGTATAATAGCTAGTTTTGATACATAATCACACACTTTTTGTCAGTGTAGATCAATGTAATCTAATTATATTATTCTTCACGAAGTTCATCAGATTCTCTCCATACAAAAGTGAAGCACGTTTTGGCATATGTATTCGACGTATTAAAAATATTAGCGAAACGGCAATAAAATCATAAATATCAACTTGTGATGTCTTATTTTCTGAATTAATAAAGTATGATTTTATACAATCATTTAAATATTTGTTTTATAAATACATTTTTTGCATAGATGCCATTCATGCATTACGATCTGATACAAGGCATAAGATTGAATTTAGAACTTATGTTTAGTATTTGAAGTTAAGGATTCTTTAGTTCCAGTTCACACTTTTGCACGTGTGAAGAAACACGCATCTTGTTTTATCAGGCTTTTCAAAATGTTAAATATGCATGTTATTGATAATTAGTACGAGAGTAAACAAAAATAATGATTTTTAAGTGCAAAGTATTTAACGCTTAACTTATCCGACTCTTAAATCTAAGTTTATACAATTAGAAAAATGCAAAAATATATGAACATATAATAATAATCAAATTATACGATCTGAACTAGATAATAGTATTTCCCTTAATATAAGAAAACATCGATTCCTTAACAACTAAAAATTTCATCGTTGATTTGATTGTAAATTATTTACTTCATTTAATAGAATAAAGAAGCACAAATAACTTTTACATTAAATATACAGATAAACAATAGTCCCGTTACCTTTTGTCGGGGAATAAATACCTATACATAAATCACACATATTATTTTACTTTCTAATTATAAAAAATGTCGATCATGATTTTTCTTTAAGATGTACAGAAATATCATATACGTTAAAATATTATAAAAATCTCTTATAATGGCACCTTTTACACAATTATATCGAATTTAAAAAATAAGTACATGTGTTATCTATTGTGAAATCTAAAATATTCATGCTACAGATCAATATAACTTAAAACTAGCCTCTCAATGTAAATTGTTATCTAACCAGTATCTATCTATGGTGTATCAAATCAGATTCACTGACATTTGAAATGTTATAAAAATTATACGGTAAATTAGGTGGCAAGAAAGTTGACAGTGGAGTGCTAATAGCATTAAAATAAGTCGTAGCAGGTCGCTCACGGAAACCAATGGCAGCTTCTTGGCCAGACGAAACTGAAGGTTGTTGTCCAACTGTTGTTGAAGCATCCGTTGCTTCGGCAAATGTTTGAATGGCCGTAACTGGAGCCGTTGACGACAAAGTTTGTAAAACTATTGGTTGTGTTGTCACTGTCACGTGTGGCACAGTTTGAATCACCTGAATATTTAAGTAAGAATTAAAAATGTCCATAAGTTTTGGGCAAGAAATTTTGATAAACAACATTAATTACACTTATTTAGAATATAATTAAATATAATCTATAAACTAAAGGTCGTACACTATAGTTAAATCTATCGAAAAAATGTCTCCCAAATTAAAATATAAAATTATGTCTATTTAATTATTTTAAATGTTTGAATGTAGTTGAAGTTACATAATTTGTATATGTCATTAAATAAATAAATTGACAACATAATCTCGCACTACGAGCTATCAAACAATAATCCCGGTCATCAGGGCAAAAAATTATTGCATAACATGTTTGATTTAACGGGATGTCGGACCTAAGTTACAGGGATCTACGCCTTTCAACATAAGAATTATTTTAAAAATATTGAATTTCAAAATCTGAAAAAATTTGAGTATACTGTTTAAAACATGCCCAAGGGCATGGCATTCAGGAATTTTTCACAAAATTATTCTTTTGTTTATAAAAAAATATTAAAAATGACCATGTCTGAGTTCGACATCCCCTTAAATTAATGTACAGGAAAGAACATTTTATGAGCATTTGTGTACGGTCGAACCGTTGGTATAAATAAAATGTCTAATAGCTCGTAGTGATCGAGATCATGATGTCAATTTATTTATTTATTTTAAATGTTTGTAAGAAATAAGTAATAAAATAATTTAGTAAAATTCTCACTTGTACTGTAGTAGCGGTGACATGTGTAGGAGTCAATGGAATCCGTGTACTCGGACTGCTAGCTGCCTGAATTTGCACCGGTTGTTGCGTTGCTCGAGGAGGTTCTGTCTGCATATTATGCAAATTCTGTTGAGCTTCCTGTTGCTGTTGTTGAGTTGGCTGCAAGTGTTTCGAGTGTGAGGTGTTAATTCCATGACGACGCTTCATATGCTTGTTGTAATTTGGCCAATTGGTGAAATGATGTTGGCATTCTAAACAACTGTAAGGTCTTTCACCTGTGTGCTGACGCCGATGGGTCTGACAATTTAACATATTTTAATTAATTAAATTTTATTTATTTTTATTTATTTATTTATTTAACCAGAAAAGAATTTACATAATAGAAACAAATACATCATGCAAACCTCCCACAGAGATAAACGGAGTTATCTGTTGGTGAGACTGGTTACAAAAGAAAATTTAAAACTAACTTAAATATTAAACTAATACACTTAAATAATAAATCTTTAACAATTATTCAAAGTAACAAAATAGTATACAACTGTAGCTAAAAGTAATTTGTGACGAATACAACAGAAAAATAAAAACTTTTTTTTAATATATATTATTTTTAATCCATTTTTTAATCTTTGATTTATTATTTTTGGTGCTTAAGATTTTCATATCGTTAGGTAACATATTAAATATGTTTATTGCTTTGATATAACTATTTTTACAACTAATTGTTCTTCTTGTACGAGGTAAAATTAAATTTTTTTTCCTCGTTATGCTGTTAGAAGACATAAAATTGCTTTTTAGAGTTTCGTAATGGAACATTAATAAATCTAGTGTAAAAATCTGTTCAATACTTAGTGGATTATTTTCAATAATAAAATTATTCTTGTTTATAATTTTTAATAATTTTTTCTGCAAACTATGTAATATTTTCATATAATTATTATATGCACCACCCCAAGCTATTATACCATAACTAATTACACTATTAAATAAAGCATAATATATCATTCTAAGCGTATCCAGGTTCATAATCTTAGCAAGTTTATGAAACACAAAGATAAGATATTTTGTTTTATTAACAATATATTCAATGTGTTTACCCCAACTCATTCTAAAGTCAAAAATTACACCTAGGTATTTGGTATACTCAACTCTATTTATGTTAACATTATTTATATGAATATTAAAATTATTAACCTCAGTACACTATCGCAATAATTTCCAAATGTAATATAAGTTGTTTTTTTAACATTTAAAGACAATTTATTAGTAGCCAACCAATTGGAGATTGATTCTAATTCGCTATTCATTAAACATTCAACTTCATTCCAATTTTTACCAGTGACAATTATCGCAGTGTCATCTGCATATGAGATAATATTATCTGCTAACATATCATTTACATATAATATAAATAACAGTGGTCCCAATATTGTACCTTGATTGAAAATGATTACGCAAATTATTTACAGTGAATTTTTAATTATAAAATATTGTTCTATCTTTGTACTATATTGCAAATAGATACCTTAAAAGCAAAATCAAAATATACCATTTATTTTATTTAATGTATCGACGATGTCCCGATAAATCGTTTTTAAAGGTTTCTGTTAATTATTTTGTTTTGAATATACGTTTATATTTTAATACTTTATCAAGAACCAAGATTTTTTTCGATAGCTTCAAAATTAAATGACGTTTTGAACTTAATTGAAATTAATTGACGGTCATATTGTATATAAAGTAAATATATATAGTGATAATAATTGATTGATGATAAAAAAACTCGTAATGACCAATAAATTCATGTTTATTTGAAATAATAATAAAAAAGGTGAAATAAACATTATTTTGCAATAAAATTATTTACCGTTAATATTCCTTTAAATCGGAAACATTTGCCGCAGAATTCGCAAGAGAAAGGCATCGCACCCGTGTGAATTCTGTGGTGCTCTCTTAACGTGCCTTTTTCTCTAAACGTTCGACCGCAAACGGCACATTGGTGAGGTTTGGCTCCAGTGTGAACTGTCTCATGTTTTTTCAACTGTAAAGGGGTTTTAAAGCTACGGAAGAAAATTTTTTATTAAATTATGTTGGATCATTTACTAAGGCATTATTTCAACTTTTTAACCAGGGTCTACAACTCGTTTTTATCAGTGAAAAAGTGAACGCCTCTATTCGAATGTTTTGCTATAATTAAAAGCTTCAAAATCTACCGATGTAATTGGAAACAAGAAACCGTGAAAATCGACTAACTACAATTGTCGAGGAAAGAAATAATATCCTAAAATATTGAATTAAAAATCTGAATAAATTTATACGGATAGCTTAAAACTTTAGAGAAAGCCTGACGTTTTGAATTGTTAAGGAAAGAATAATTTTTTTAACAATTATTGTATAAACAGTTTTTGGTCGGTAAATATTAATCAAAAAAGACATAAATTTTCAACCCAAACCTCCTAATTAAATTATCGATGTAAAAATTTGGAAAATTTTCGATATACTGTTAAAAACATACTTAAAGGCTTGACGTTTAAGACTTTTTCAGAAATTCATTATTTTGTTTATAAAACATGCTGCTAATTGATATTAGCACACATGTTCCTCGTATAATGTTTATGTCTTTTTTTGTATAACATATTACTTCATGCTATTAGTAAGTAATGCAGTCAATTAACAATTATAAATCACTTAACATAACCCATACCATAAATTGAAACATTGACTCAGGGTTTATTAAGGTAATGCTTCTTCAAAGAGGAAGCTTTGTGATAGTAAAATTTTTCTAGCTAATTTTAATAACTAGCTTTAAGTTTTAATCAGAAAAAAATAATATTTTTCGAAACGTTATAACAATTTGTTTTAAATAATTAAATAATATTATGTTTGAGTAATATATTGCACATAGGATCGAAACGTTAAATTGAGAAAGCTACGTGCCAATTAATTGGCAGCGGTTTTTTTTATTTGTTTATGGCTTGGTAATTTATGAACAATAATTATAGGACAAACAAAATCACACAATTTTTTTAACCATATAGTACATTATAACACTGTTGCAGGAGATGGTTTTCTACCTCGTTCAAGGTTCGTACATGAAGAACATCAAGGTATAAAAACCCCTCCCTCAATAGTCTCATATGATATTTTATAGCACGAGAACCTTAAAATTTGAAACGAAATTGGTACTTTGAGGTTAGCGTGATATAAAATAATTTTTTCAAAAATTTGTTAATTTTGCAAAAACTCAATAAAATTAAAGATAATTGAACAAGTCTTGTCAAGAACATTAAAAAAATTAATTTAAGTAAAACATTCACTTATTCCAAATGTGTACAAAGTGATATATATATATATATATAAAACACGCTTATTAATGAAGTAAATATATACAGATTTAAAATCTCAATATTTTTCTAAAAACTACACAAAAAATCAACAAAATGTGATGCTAAAGCTTGAAATGTTCTGAATGTGAGATATAAGCACTTAAAAATAGTAAGATTAATACGCCATGGGCCATTAAAAATAAAGAAATGTCCTCAGATCACATGTAATTGTCGGCCGAGGCGAAGGCCGAGGTGGTACGATCATGTGATCTGAGGCTTTCCTTTTTACTGGCCAAGGGGGTGTGGATACCATAGAGATATTAACATATAGAGTAGAGGGAGACAAGGAAAAAAGTCGTCCTATTGGTAGAAAGAGAAAGAATATCGCGGGGGCACCTCTCTGTCTCGGTCTGTTGGTGCTCATGCAGCGCTCTGGCGCTGTATACAAGTTCCGTACAGACAAGATGAAAAAATTGACTTTATAACCTAAATTATAAAAATAGTTAACGTGTTGTTACTGATTAGATAGTTATAGTGTATAATATTATTTTATAATATTATTGAAGTAAATTTAGAATTAAAATAAATGTTTTTTATTAACAAGCGATGACCAAAACTTGGGGTGTTATGTAAAAGCAGCCTAGTTCATGGTTGATGACACACGTAGCTTTCACAAGTAAGAATAAATTTATTGTAATTTATGTATACACACTTAATAAGACTTAACTAATGTTTCAAATATGTTCAATATGTAGAATACTGTTCACATACTTCATCATATTATTTTGAAATATGCATTTAGAATTTAGTTTATTTAGAAAGTCACTCATGTTTTAATAATGGTTTGGTTAATATGGTTTGTATAATTGTAGATTTCCCAATAATCTTAATTTAAGAGAAAAAATGGAAGCAGGTTATGGAGTAACTTCTGTAACTACTAATTCAAGAGTATGTAGTGATCATTTTGAATCTTATTCATATCATAAAACTGATGGTTACACTCACATTAGAAGGCTTTTATCAATGCAATACCAATTTGGATGTACAAAAGTGTTGTGCAATATAACAAATACTATTGCTTTGCCAAAGTAGTAACGAGAAGATGCAAAGGGGAGTTATCAAAACAAACAGAATATATTCCTAATATATTGAATCCAGTGAAGATATCAATCGCTACTAACTCTACCTTTAATATAATTTGTGCAAAGCCATGTAAAACAGAATCTTTATTAGATAATAAGGATGAAGTTGAAACGTCTCAAAATAATGAAGAAGAATCAATTAATAATAAGGAGATCTCTTTGAAAAGGTACTTTATACTTTTACTTAAATTAGTGAGTTTCAAAGAAAAATAAATTTTAAAAGATTTTATATTTTTAGAAAACGTATGCAGGATGAAGATAAAAATTGTGTGTCCGAAAAGAAAGTACGCTTTATGGATGGAATGAAAATGAACTGCATTTCAAGAGCAGATTTTATCTCAGATGAAGCATGGTCACGTTTTTTGAGGTACACAATTTGCAAAAATTCTCAAATCGCTGCAGTACGTAAAAAAAATTATAGGAGACAAAAAAAAATAGGAAATTTCAAAGATCTTGTAAAATGTTTGCGACAGGAGAAAACTTCAGTAGCAGCAGAATATTTAGAGGTTATTTTATAAATTAAAATATATAGTTTATTTAATAGTACATGCGATAGATTTATACAAGTAGTATATAAAGTTTAATACATATATAATTAAATTATGAAAATATATTTTGTTTGAAGTATTCTGCGATTAAATTTATCATATGTATGATTTATACAGGTATTATTGTTTTAATTTGATGTATTGTTATGTGTTTTTAGTATTTTGTATAAATTTGGGTATTAATTTCTCTTTTATGATTTTGTTTACAAGAATTTTGTTTTTTGATCTTTTTTATTTAATTTACGTTTACACGGAATGGAATATTATAAATAAAATTTATATACATGATTATTATACGTGGTTAGTGTGTGTTTATTTTTTATTGTTTTTTATTATTATTATAAGAACATTACTTGTGGTTATGTAAATAAAGATTAAAGTTTATTAGAACTAATTTGTTTACTTATTGGTAATTAAATATGTTATTTTATTAATTCGAATTATGCAGACTGTCTTGGTAAGGAAAAACATATTGTTTTAATTCTTGTTGATAGCATGAAGCAGCCAATCACATTCAGATCTGTTTTGCGCATGCGTCAACAGACAAGGATGGAGAGGGCCTTCCGATGTTTCTTCTCTTTCTATCGTTAAGACGTTTTCACTTATACGCGCTCTATGACTTACCCACTCTATATGTAATATCTCTATGGTGTATACTATTTTTCTGCTCGAAGTAGCCGGAAACGGCAACTTCAATTCGCGCAGCGGCCGGAAAGTTGCCGCTTTCCGGCCGGAGGGCAGAAAATGATATGCAAAATATTTCAAACTAAAATTCCAAAATTTTGAATTAAAAAATCAAGAAATACGATCTAAAATGTGCACGAAAAAACAAACTATTTTTTGACATTTTATTTTTTACTCTATAACAAAGGATAAGCAAGATTTGAAATTTTATAGCACGAGAACCTTAAAATTTGAAACGAAATTGGTACTTTGAGGTTAGCGTGATATAAAATAATTTTTTCAAAAATTTGTTAATTTTGCAAAAACTCAATAAAATTAAAGATAATTGAACAAGTCTTGTCAAGAACATTAAAAAAATTAATTTAAGTAAAACATTCACTTATTCCAAATGTGTACAAAGTGATATATATATATATATAAAACACGCTTATTAATGAAGTAAATATATACAGATTTAAAATCTCAATATTTTTCTAAAAACTACACAAAAAATCAACAAAATGTGATGCTAAAGCTTGAAATGTTCTGAATGTGAGATATAAGCACTTAAAAATAGTATATTACATACCATGGCCAGTAAAATAAGAAATGTCTCAGATCACATGTAATTGTCGGCCGAGGCGAAGCCGAGGTGGACGATCATGTGATCTGAGGCTTTCTTTTTACTGGCCAAGGTGTGTATACCATAGAGTATTACATATAGAGTAGGGGAGACAAGGAAAAATTCGTCCTATTGGTAGAAAGAGAAAGAATATCGCGGGGCCCTCTCTGTCTCTGTCTGTTGGTGCGCATGCGCGCTCTGCGCTGTATACAAGTCTACAGACAAGATGAAAAAATTGACTTTATAACCTAATATAAATAGTTACTTTTTTACTTAATAGTTATAGTATAATATTATTTTATAATTTATGAAGTAAATTTATGAATTAAAATAAATGTTTTTTTTATTAACAACATGACAAAACTTGTGTTGTATGTAAAAAGCAGCCTGTTCCTGGTGATGACACACGTAGCTTTCACAAGTAAGAATAAATTTATTGTAATTTATGTATAACACACTTAATAAGATTAACTAATGTTTTCAAAATATGTTCAATATGTATAATACTGTTCACTTCTCATATTATTTTGAAAATATGCATTTAGAATTTAGTTTATTTAGAAAGTTCACTCATGTTTATAATGTTTGGTTGCATAATGGTTTTGTATAATTGTAGATTTCCCATAATCTTAATTTAAGAGAAAATGGAAGCAGGTTACTGGAGTAACTCTGTAACTACTAATTCAAGAGTATGTAGTGATCATTTGAATCTTATTCATATCATAAAACTGATGGTTACACTCACATTAGAAGGCTTTTATCAAATGCAATACCCAACTGGTTGGATGTACAAAAGTGTTGTGCAATATAACAAATACTATTGCTTTGCCAAATAGTAACGAGAAGATGCAAATGGAGTTATCAAAACAAACAGAATATTATTCCTAATATATTGAATCCAATGAAGATATCAACGTACTAACTCTACCTTTAATAATATAATTTGTGCAAAGCCATGTAAACAGAATCTTTATAGATAATAAGGATGAAGTTGAACGTCTCAAAATAATGAAGAAGAATCAATTAATAATAAGGAGATCTCTTTGAAAAGGTACTTTATACTTTTACTTAAATTAGTGAGTTTCAAAGAAAATAAATTTTAAAAGATTTTATATTTTTAGAAAACGTATGCAGGATGAAGATAAAACTTGTGTGTCCGAAAAGAAAGTACGCTTTATGGATGGAATGAAAATGAACTGCATTTCAAGAGCAGATTTTATCTCAGATGAAGCATGGTCACGTTTTTTGAGGTACACAATTTGCAAAATTCTCAAATCGCTGCAGTACGTAAAAAAAATTATAGGAGACAAAAAAAAATAGGAAATTTCAAAGATCTTGTAAATGTTTGCGACAGGAGAAACTTCAGTAGCAGCAGAATATTTAGAGGTTATTTTATAAATTAAAATATATAGTTTATTTAATATTACATGCGATAGATTTATACAAGTAGTATATAAGTTTAATACAATATATAAATTAAATTATTAAAATATATTTGTTTGAAGTATTCTGCGATAAATTTATCATATGTATGATTTATACAGGTATTATTTTTTAATTTGATGTATTGTTATTTGTTTTTAGTATTTGTATAAAATGTATTAATTTCTCTTTTTATGATTTTTTTTTACAAGAATTTTGTTTTTTTTGATCTTTTTTATTTAATTTACGTTTACACGGAATGGAATAATTATAAAATAAAATTTATATACATGATTATTATACGTGGTTATGTATTTTTATTTTTTATTGTTTTTATTATTATTATTAAGAAACATTAGCTTGTGGTTATGTAAATAAAGATTAAAGTTTATTATAACTAAATTTGTTTACTTAATTGGTAATTAAATATGTTATTTTATTAATTACTAATTATGCAGACTGTCTTGGTAAGGAAAAAACATATTTTTTAATTCTTGTTGATAGCATGAAGCAGCCAATCACATTCAGATCTGTTTTGCGCATGCGTCAACAGACAAGGATGGAGAGGGCCTTCCGATGTTTCTTCTCTTTCTATCGTTAAGACGTTTTCACTTATACGCGCTCCTATGACTTACCCACTCTATATGTAATATCTCTATGGTGTATACTATTTTTCTGCTCGAAGTAGCCGGAAACGGCAACTTCAATTCGCGCAGCGGCCGGAAAGTTGCCGCTTTCCGGCCGGAGGGCAGAAAAATGATATGCAAAATATTTCAAACTAAAATTCCAAAATTTTGAATTAAAAAATCAAGAAATACGATCTAAAATGTGCACGAAAAAACAAACTATTTTTTGACATTTTATTTTTTACTCTATAACAAAGGATAAGCAAGATTTGAAATTTTTACAATGAAAAGTACTCAATATAACCAATATTCGCAATTTTTTCAACCAAAAATATCGATAATTATTAAAACTATAGTTTTTTTATATTGGCTATTTTTCGATATTTTAAAACAAATGAGGATAATTAAATAAACTTCAAACCAGCAAATAAATAAATGTATGCTCTATAAATTGGCATTTCACGATAACATTAAAAAATCCAAATAACCAATTTTTAAAATTAAAAATCAATTCTACCTTAAAAGCATTTAAAATATCTTAATTTTGTATAAGTCGATTTTCTGATGTCTTTAAAAACGCGTTGGTTGAGCCAAACTAAAATTCAATCTGTTTGATAGAACCAAAAATACGAAATTATCGCACATATACATACCCATACAGACTTTTTTAAAAATCATATATTTTGAACCCCCGAGTATCAAAACATTGATAAAAAATAAATTTAGAAAAAAATGAGTTTACTATTATAATGCTTCCTTCACGACGAAGCAAAAATATAAAAAGTGACCATTTTTTAAGTCTGACATATCCTTAATACAATTCTAAAGCTTTCATAAAATCATAAATGTTTAATATTTGTACCATCTATTTAATTAAATTAATGAGAATATATAAAAATGAGTAAAAGCCTATTGAAACGTACGCTTTTGGACACTGAGAGCAATTGTAAGGTTTATCGACGGAATGTGTCAAAAAGTGAGCTTCCAAGTTGCCTTTTTGAATAAAGCTTTTACCACACTGGTCACATGTGAAATTTCTGACTCCAGAATGAATACGTTTATGGGTTACTAAATTTGGTTTTGTAGAAAATCTAAGAACATAAATTATTATCAATAATAATAATAACAATTTATAGATGAAAATAATGTAAAACAAATTTCACCTCTTCTCACATTGGTCACAAGGGAATCTATTTTTCATATTCTCTGGCAAATGACAACGACTGTGAATATATAAGGCGCTTTGTTGTCTAAAGGATTTACCACAAGTTTGACAAATGTGTGGTCTCTCTTCACTGTGTATAGCTCTATGTGTATCAAGAACCTTTTTGTGGACAAATGTTTTTCCACAGTCATCACAACTGAGAAAAATGTTAATAATAAAGAAACAATTTCATTGATAAAATTTGTGACAATTCAAATATTTACCTAAATTTCGTTTTTGATTTATGTCTTTTGACGTGCGTTAAAAAACCATAATATTTTTCATATACTTTACAACACTGAACACACATATATTTAGCCTTTTGATTATGAATAGTCTCATGATGCTCTTCTAGAGCTTCTAAACTAGGTAATTTGTCATTGCAATCGGTACATAACCATGGATACCTGTCTAGTCTCTCACCTTTCTTTCTTGTTACTTTTGGAGGTTGCTCTGTACCTTTCCTTCCTGAAAGAACAATTATTTCCATGTCTGAATCTGTTCCTATAATATAAAAATACATAATTATTCATATAAATAAATGACAAAAGACAATCTTATTAATTAATAATGTAGATTAATACAATATTTACCTGTCATGTAATTATCTGGAATTTTAATATTAGATTTGTCATCCCTTTCATTATTTCCTTTATCATCTCCTACTAATACATCATCTTTCTGTAAAATAATTTTTCTTCGCACTTTCTTTTTGTTATTTTGTTTAGGTGAATTTTTCTTTGCAATATTTTTACATTTAACTTCCTTAAAATTATCTGAGACCTCATGTAATTCATCCTTTTCTACAATACCATTACTATCATTGAAATAATCATTGTCTATGACACCAACTGAATGATCAACATATTCTTCTGGTTTTCCATATGAACCCGATGATTCAGTATAGTTAGTGTTTGACTCTTCAATCGATATTGTTGTATTTTCCTCACTTTTGGACTTAGAATCAAACATACGTTGAAGAGAACATTGTGCTTGATTTGTTTTTTCATAGAAATCGTTGCACTGATTTAGTAGTACACAACAGTCAATGCAGACAAATAGTGGTAAACAGTCACTTACAAAAACCTGAAATAAATATAAGACTATATAGAAAGTTATTTGT
Organism: Theocolax elegans; assembly: GCA_026168455.1. Classification (NCBI taxonomy): domain Eukaryota; kingdom Metazoa; phylum Arthropoda; class Insecta; order Hymenoptera; family Cerocephalidae; genus Theocolax; species Theocolax elegans. Next base: position 60,903,837 of record CM047427.1, read on the forward strand.
ACTAATAATAGATAATAATTTTATATTAAATATAATAATTATTAGTTGCTACCATAGTATGTGCAAAGCAGGAGAATATTTAAAAGATGATAGGTGATAGTAAAATAGTAATATTAAAATATTAATATAAATAAATCCCAATTAGGTATAATTGTTAATAACGTTAAAACAAATTATTGTAATTAGCATGTATCACACAACCAAAGCTGAAATTAATTCATTTAATTTTTCGAAAATATATTAGGTATTACTTTTTTTATCAAAACAAAGATAAGTGAGTTCTTTATGTTTAATAATTATTCTGTATAGCAGATTAAATATACAAAAAATGTATAGGTATGTATATAGGTGATGTTTTATTTATTCTGTTGCTATAATAATTAATTGTAGTGATGAAAACAAATACAAGATATGATGCAAAATTAATTTTAAGTTAATATTTTTTACCAACACAAGAGAATGCTACATTATTAAATATCTTGACATTTGATTGAACCAAGTAGAATAGATTGAATAGAAGTGTCAAGTCAACTGATACAGAATTTGAGAAATCCAGAAAAGATAAACCATCGACAACCAAGATTAAAAGAAAAAAAAAACACGGTGTAAACACTCAGACATTTGTCAAGTCCAAGGTTTAACGAAAACATGCCTGAATCTGCAAGCACTTGGCGATTTTGTTCTCGATACCGAGCTTTTGGCCCTCGGTCTCGTAGATGCCGATGAAGCCATCCTTGGTCTCGGCGCACAACCGGCAGAGTCGCCGTTTCTCCGGCGCACTCATCACTTCGTTATTCTCCGGATCGCGCTACATAGGTACACGAAAAACTATGACTTTTCCATGTACTTGAGTAAACGTATATTTTACTTATTTGCGATGCGACGTCAAAATGAAAGACGTTTAGGTTAGTTTAGATCCAAAGGGAGTATAAAAACTAAAGGAACGAGGGGGTGAGAGATGACGAATTTATCTGATACTCGAGGTGGGTCATCTTTCGCTAACCATTTGGATTTTCTTACCTTGATTTACCTGAATCGAGCGTAAATCGAATGAGCAAGGTGTCTGCCGTCTGGAGTCGGTTGATGTTCGAGAGGTTGCGACACCTTTCGACGAGGGAAAATTTGAATTTTAGGTTAGGTCATATTGTTTTGGTTTTGCTTTTTGATCTTGTAGTCTGTATGATGTGTATAACATGCAGCAACGGGAACCAGAAACAGAGACGATGTAAATATATACTCAACATTGGCGTAGAGATTACGTAACTAGGAAGAGTTAAAACATTTAAAAATAAGTAGCATCTTAGATACACGTGAACGTACAGTACAGCTCTGTTATTCAAAACAGACCCTTTGAATGACAAAAGCAGAATATACTTTGCGCAATGAATATATTTGTATAAATTATACTAACGTCCTCTATTAGAGGGATCGATTGTTGTAATGAAAGAAAAAAAGGCACATTTTGACATTATGTTTTTCTTCCGAATATTAGGTAACGTAACCGCTTATATTCAAGCAAATACTTATACCTATTATACGCTTTTGTTTTATAATCGGGTCGGTACAAATCTTGCTCACTAATATACTTAAGTATTTAAATAAAATTTATAATAGAAATTAATTTAATGATTCATTTAGTTTCTAGTAATGAATAATAAAATATGATAATTATTAGATAATAACTATTAATATAAAATAATAAAATATTAACAATTTATTACTAAAAATTAATATTCTATATTGTTTTAACATATAAGTGAATTGTTAATAATCGTTATTTGTTATTATATTTTTTTATTCTTTTATACATTAACTTGCTTTATATCAGTTTTTATTTTTTATGATAAATATCAAAAAACTTTTAAAAATAATAAAAAATCGTAAGTTTATATAAAAGTTCATAATAAAAAATCTCACGTGAGATCTAATGCTAAAATCTCATGTGACTTTTCAATCGGACGCTGCAATAAACTTGCAAAATATAAGAAATCAATTTGTCAGTATATGGGGAATTAATTTTTAATACCCCCCCAGGTACTTATAAGCTCAAAAATCAAAATTTTAAAGCGTTTCAGAAATATTTCCGATATTCAAACATTTCTCACGTGCGAAATCTCAGGTCAACTTTTGAAGGGCGTACTAACAAGATAAATTTACTCTTTGGGAAACGGACCAAATAGGATATAGGTGATTTCTACTACAAAAATATGAAGAAAGTCGGAATTTTATATAAATTGCTTATAACTTGGAAACAATTAAAGATGTACATTCAAATTAAATTTAAAAAAAAAAGCTGATATCGAGTAGATACATTTTGAAAAGAGCATTATTATATTTTGATGATTTCTTTAGGCTAAAATTTTGTCTAATTATTATTTCTTCCATAATTTTTTTATCAAACATAGATATTTGAGCTCCTCTTTTCCAAAATGCATATATATCTTGAATTGTTTCCGAGTTATAAGCGAGAAAAGTCAAAGATATTGTGTGAGAAATTGTTAGTTATTTCCTTATAACTATATCGTAAAAAAGAGTATTGGAATCTAACTCTCTTCATTTTTTTATAGTAGAAATTATATCCTAGATTTTGATAAAGATCCGTTTCCCAAAGGATGTTTGGAAGTACAAACGATATATATTAGAATATGAATCTTTGTTTTTAAAAATCATCATCTAATAAAATTATAAAAGATTATGTTAAACATAAAATATGCTCATGAAATATATATTGGCAATATATATATATGTGTGTGTGTGTGTGTGTGTGTGTGTGTGTACTATCAATGCTAAATACGAAACTGATGGTTAATTGTGATTTTCTTGGAATTACAAAGGCAGATCGTAAATTTAAATTTGTTGGACTCAATATTTCGTTTTCACATATAGACGCATACGTGTGTATATGTACAAACTACAGTCGATCGTTAAAAAAACTATAGGTACAAATAACAAATTTAATTTGCGCGAATAAGTAAGGCAATGCATGTTTTTTTTGTATAAATATATATAAAGGTACTATAATAAGTAGGTATTTCGCTTATGCAAATATGGCGTTTCGTAAGTCGTCCTGTGTTCTTGTTACATTAATTATATTCGTCACTTTCTATTCAAAATATTATTCTCTATACAATCGAGCGATATTTGAATTGGGTTATTTAAATTACTCATGTCAAATGAAAGTAATCTAGATGTTAATTATAAAGAAATATAAAGACTAAAAATGTATCTATTACGACAATTATATGAAATAAAACACAAATATAATTAAAAGTTAAAGATATTCGCGATATTTGTTGTAATTAATTAGTTGCATATTAATTTAATTTATCTACAATATAAATGATATTATTGACAATATAATAAATATTATATACTTTTTAATATTGTTTAACTTTTTATACAAATTTGGTTTTTTTATAATTGTATATAAACAAATTAAAAAAAAATTATATAGCTATCTACATGAATGAATTTTATAACTTTGTTTACAAAACCAGGTATTGCAGGCATAAGTCAAGAGGAATTAAAATATAAAGATTGATCGCAATTTAAGTATTATGCACGTTGCATTGTGGATATTAAAAATTGAAATATTGAAATTTTATATAATGCTCTAAAAATTGTACTTGTATAACAATGTTAATATCAATATCTTATATGTCCGCAATAAAATATAAACACAAAATCAAATGCAAACTTTCATAATATTCGGAATATAAATGATAAAATGTTACTTAAGATTAACATATTTTAATTGAATTCTTAAAATAACCAAAATTATAGAAACATATTTGCAAAAAAATATATTTGTGTTCTTTGATCCTCTGCCACTTAATAAATTAAACACTTTTATTAAACACAATCGCATCATATATAATCTATATAGGAAAAAGTAGGACACTTGCGTATGTGAAAATTATAATTTATTATTATTGAAATCGGCAATGGCTGTATAAATCGCATATCACTCTTGATGGAATCCCAATTGAATAATTCAATGAAAAATCGCATTTCCCTATTTTAACATACGTTTCACAACTTAGTTTTCAGTTATAAAACTGGTTTTTGTACAATGAACAATGAATTTAGTAGTCTAATGTATACCCATATTGCGGAAAGAGTCGAGACTCTCAAAACTTTGGCGAGTAAAGCCACTTAAAATGCGTAACTTGGGACAATGTATAGAAAAGTTCTTATAGTAAAAAATAAATAAAAAATACTTGAAAATCAACATAGATATATATATATATATATATATATATATATATATATATATATATATGTATATTTATAGGAAATAATGGTTAAAGACGAATAGAGGCCCTTTTTCTCTTAACTCGACTGTTTGTCGTCGCGCAAAACACGGCTACGTCCCGGAAACGATTGAGTATACTTATACTTATACGGATTAGCGGTACTTTTTCTGGACCGCCGATGAGCTGCGCGAGCTCTCGAAAGTGCGTTTACTCGGAGCATTGCCGGCGCTTTTGAACTCAACGTTACACACAAGACTTTCGCTAAACACGCCGACCCTCTTCGATTGAGCAACAACCACGTGAGTGTAACTTTAAAAAAAAATTTTTTCGTATTCCTTACACAGTACTGAAAAATTGTAAGTACAAAATCTATTAATCTACATCTGCATTTTAATTTGCAACACTAACTTGAACTTAACTTTATTGGGTATTTTGAAAAATATTGTTTATAATATAGATATGCAAATTAAAATTTTTAGTGTGCTTTATGATTCTTGTAACAAAGTAATATAGTCCATCTCGGACATATATATGATGTATATGATTAATGCATCGGATCACTTTAAAATCACTGCAAATGCAAAACAGCTTACATGCATATGTAAAAGTACACACGTACATAAATTTGCAAATTAGGTAGAGGAGCAATCGGTATGTTCCCGAACACTGTAGAACCATAATGTAGACTGTATATATACTAAATGAAAAATTGTACTAACATTTAAAATGTACAGAATTATTAATCTTTAAAAAAATTACGGTAATATCTTTATGCTGCAGTGACAAAATAAAAAATCTCGTACCGATCAGGAAGTGACTTTTCACTCTTAGGAAGTACTTGTCAGTCCTGAGAATTAGAGAGTACTGTGCCACAAGGTTAATTGAATTTGGTGTTTACGTTGAATCACTTGTGATTTTATCACAAAATAATACTTTTATAGTCAAATATTTTAATTTGTTTAATATCTATATAACAAGAAATTAATTGTATAAGTTGAGATAAAAGACTTATTCAATAAAACCACCCCGAGTTGTTATTTTACGTTTTATATAGAAAGGACCGCTATTCAAATTTGAAATATGTTTTCTACTGATCTCAGCTTACTTTAAAAAGTTTAGGGCATAAATATGAAGACGTATATTAATGTGTATGTGTAGAATAATTTTTTTTAATTACTTCCATACCTTACTTTAGATACATATCTTACATCGAGTACCTATATATTTTTCCAACCAATGTAGATACATATAAACGTTATTTTCTGCAAATTCCTCCAAAATTTTAGAATGTAAATAATAAAACAGAGTTATACAAAAGGATAAAAGTAGACACAAAATTAATTTTTTATGAACATAATTGACAGTAATTTCCTCTATGTGCCACGTGAAATTCCACCGTAGCTCTAAGCAAACTTGCCGCTTAACCTCGACCTTAGAACTTTCTTTTCCTGTCGTCGGATTCTCGAAAAAAAGAGCCTCGAAATTGGAGGCACACACGCGTCGTAATTAATGCGACGCTAACTAACAGAGAAAATCGAAAGCAGCGTGTTCGAAATTTGCATGGGCGCGGCTCATCTTGCGCATAGAATTTCAATTTCTGTCGGACGGATAGTAAAAGTGTCCAAGATTCACTCCATTTTTTTTCCTTACGGACGTTATTAGATAATGTACATACATTCATTCGAACGAAACATTATTTTCTAGCAATCGATAATAATAATTATTATATATTTATTACAAAGTATTTATTACAAAAATAATATTCTAAAAATGTTAAGAATTAATACATATATTTATTTTATTCTTCTTAATATATAAGCAAAATATAAACAAGATCACATTAAAGATTTTTAGGTCATACTTTATTTATTATCTCATATATTTTTGTTATTCACCCATCGCTGCTGCAAAATATAAAATGACATTTTTCTAATCAAATGTTTGCTATAGTTTTCGATCTATCCAAATCAAATCACGTCCATTTATTTAAATTAATGATAATTAACGCACAAAATGCGAGAGACACGCATCAGACGGAAAAGCACGGAAACGGGCAGGAATGAATTCGAAATGAAAGATGGAATGGTGTATATGTGAATTATGTAACCGTGTTGTTTAGCTTTTTTCTAAATTCAAGAAAGAAGGACATTTGGTGTCTTCTAGAATTTTTACGACACTTTGTCAAAGCAAATGATGGTCAGTCCCATAAAATTTAAAAATAAATATTTTTATAATAGGAAAAATGATAATGGAAAAATATGAAAAGAACACTAGAAAACTATATGTTGTGACATAGGGAAAACTATAAAATTACATGCAGTATGAATAATTTATAACACGCGATAATAGTGTATCGTCTCGTTTTTATAATAAAATAATAAATAATAGTTTTATTCTATCTTAATTAACGAATCACAATAAATAATTATTGAAGCTAGGTGTTATACCTAGACATATATATATATATATTCATATTAAATAAGTTATAATATTTTTAAATTGTTTTAACAGTTTAAATAATGTCTCTCTTATACTTAATTTATTTTTTAAATTTCTAAATATATTTCACGGAGAGAAAAGATCTCCCTAAAATAGATGCTACCCTTAACATAGATAATTCTTATGATGCTCGAGAATAAAAAAAAGAAAAGGATAATTTGAGGTTAGCATTGAAATTTTAGGTCGATATTTTTACTATAGATTCGATGCGTAGCACCTATTTTTCCAATCTATGACTATGATAGTATGATCATATGATGGAATCGAAATTTCACTGAACATATTAATTGGTGGCGCCACTTGAAAAATACGTATCTAGCAGCAATAAAAATGAAAACAACTAGATAGTCATTGCAAAAATACATATGAGGTAGAAAGAAAAATACTAGTATTTTTATTCAACGTTCTGTTACAAATAAGAACTTATTTTACAGCTAATTTCTTATTTTCGTGTTCGCACTCCAGGCGGAAATAAATTCCCATAAAAAAAGTTTTAAAAAATTCATAACTCATATCAACAGATTATTAAGTCAAGATTAAGACTGTTATATAAAATTTTAACTGAGATAAAGAAATGAAAATATTTATGAACTTTTATAAACTTTTTTGTAGTCATAGTACAACATGAATCTTTGATCAGAAAAAAAAATTTATAAAAGTATACAACTTTTATAAATTTTTCTTAATAAAAAATAATATTTTAAATTACATATTTATAGTTACTAATGGTTATGATTAAAGCTTTTCACTGTCAAATCGACAATAAATAAACTGTCAAAAAGAATAGTTAACATATTTTGCAAATTTTTGATTGTTTTTAGAAACGTGTTTAAAATCATGTAAAATAAAAAATATATATATCTGATATAAACTTTTATTTAAAGACGAGTTTTTCTGCGTTGTTTCGCATCCAAAAAATCAATAAAAGTTTGTAACTGTTATAAACTTTTTTATACTGATAGCAATATATTTAAACTTTCTGTAATTTTTATAAACTATTATTATAGTCTTAAATCCTACCTTTTTAAACAGATTATAAACATTATAAACTGTTTATAAAAATTATAAATTGTAATATTTAATTATTTATCAAATTTTATTTCCGTCTGGGACGGCAAAATATCTTTAACGATTTTTTCTTTGATTGTTGTACGTATAATTAAAAACATTGTATAAAAGATGAATTGTTTTTTATATATAAAGTTTCTAATGTGAGACAAAAAAGTGTCAACAAATTATTATATTATAATTTTTAGATATTTCAAAGTTTATTTGTTTATTGCAAAATAATTAACAGTATAAGTTGGTGACACGAGCATAAGTAAATGAATTATTATTCGAAAAATCTGTAAAGGTCATAGATTTCGGTACAAATCTTAAAAGAACGCTCGTTTGTCAATGATTTCTTCAATCTTATTCAGTATTATTCTATATATGTGAAAAATAATTTATTGGAAGTATAATGTAATACATTTTGTAGAGAATATAGTAGAAATAGTAAATTACAACTTTTATAAATTTATGAAAAATAAGTAATACTAACGTGAATCTTCATTACCTATTTACTTACATGTAATAATTTTGAATAATACTATAGCTTAATGCAGAATATACACACTTAGATTACATAGTATAAAACTAAACTATTTGTTTTCCATTAATCTTAACTTTATATTTCATTTGATCGATATTTTGACATTCACGTCGTTTAAATACCTGAATTAACGCAAAATTCAATATTGTTTACAACCTTGCCTGCGATTGAACATCTATCAACAGAAGGTATAAACATTGTTACAAAATATACATGGCATATATATTGCAGTATGGTAAAAGACTGAAATAATGCAGGTTTCATAATGTTTGTAATATTATTTAGCGAGAGTATGCAGCGCAGTTGCAATGGTATTAGTAATTTTTAAATGTTTATTTTAAATTTTAAGTATCGATGTACAATCTGTCTCACACAAGTGTAGACAGAATTGATAATATATTTTATTATTCCATTAATTATACCCATACACCATAAAGTTTTATAAATAACTCATTACTTGTATATTGGCATAAATTGAACAGGAAAACCTGTAAGAATGTATTTATATTCATTTAAATAAACTATTATAAATAAGATCCGTCTGAATAAATTTAAATCTGAAATGTTAAAGCAGTTAACGATAATATATTAATAGTTACTTAATGAATTAATGATACATTGGATACGTAATCGACATCCGTGATTATTTGTTTCGCCAAAGAAAACAAATATACTTTGAATGATGCGCACATTAAAATTTCTGTCGCTTTATTGTTAAAAAAATTATTAATATTCCCTGTAGCTTAAAATAATTATGGCAATTAATTACGAATATTTTCTTTAAAGTTTTTAAAACTATTTTATTCTGTAGTCTAGAAATCTAAAGTTAATAACAATTCCAATTACTATATAGTTAAACATGTAAGAGAAATTTTTCCAAAATGAAGGGTTAAATAGTCACAGCACCAAATGACCCCAATTAATTATCAATTTTTTTTTTCGCGACAAGCTCGAGGAAAGTGGTACGCTCGAATGCACTTGTGAGTTGCGCATGGCCCATTTATTTAGGCACTTATCTTTGGTTGTCTGACAATTTTCGGTTCCTCTCGTCATTTCGTTCTCGACGAGAGAGTAACAAGGATACGCGGGAATTACCGCAGGCGAGTAACGCAAACATCGACGTCTCTTGAAGCTAATGTAATTTCAAATTTATTTTTTGTATTCTTAAAATTCTGAACAAATTTGTATTTGAAATTAGCTAGGTATAACTTAAGTACGTATATGCGTAAAAATTTTATTTTTAAAATGAAAATTATTTAAGTATTTTAAGTGATCATCAATAGTATAATTGTTAATAAATTATAAAATTATAATAATGTGTGAAAATAATTATTTATTGTAATTATAAGGATCAATGAAAAGAAAAGAGTTAAAAGTTTAATAAACACAACATTTGCATTTTAAAGGATTAAAAATTTGTAAATCTCTAAATTTTACTTCGTCCTTAATATATTTAAACGGCGCTTTCTCCTTATAAAGTATTTTTTTCTCGCCTTGGTTAAAATACCTTTTTTAACATTTTTCCTTCGGTTATCGCAATAACTTTTGCAAAATTGCAAAATGAGCAAGTTAATTATTGTTAAGAGTAGCGAAGGAACGTGAATAAATTTAAGGAAAGGATGAAAGTACTGGAGAAAGTCGTCAGGTATATAATACGTATATTAACCAAAAGGGATCATACAAACGATGAGATGTGAGTGTCAAAAAATAAAATCAGTATGTCCCTATAGATTCATTGAAAATTTTAATAATTTTAATCGTAATATTATAATTTTTATGTAAATTGATACTTCAAAATAATAATTTATTGCTTAAATTCGTTTGAAATGTATGTACTTAAATTTAAAGACTATAAACTTTATAGATTGAATCGAGATTTTCTATATGAATGTTAATAATTAATTGTATTTGTAATTGTTATAACTGAACAATAATTGTATAAATCTCTAAATCCTTAATATTACGTTTAAAGTTCAAATTAGTTTAATTAAAGTGGCTTTAGTCTTGAAAAAAATTATTTTTACCGAAAAAGCGAGCCAAAATAATCTCAGATCAAAAATTAAAAGTCTCAAGGACAATATGTTAAAAGTCATCAACCAGAAACATTCCAGGATTCTCGTCGAAATGATGGAAAAACCATTACGTGCTCCAAGTCACGCGCTCACCAAAGCCTTGACTATACGAATTGCAATTGAAGAACACATCCTGATGTGTACACTTAGAGTTTTGTAGAAGATCCTAGCTAGACAATCGAATTACAATTCTATTTTTGGGAAGGAAGATTTATTCGAGGCACGCTTGTGGTTTGCAAAAAGTTATAAACGATATGTACGTACTCCCATCAGAGTGATTCTCAGAAAAAATTCAAACTTTTTGAATAATTGTACAATTTCTCATTTGGATTTTATGAGAGTCTATACGAACGTAGCAGCGACTATGCCCAGTATATATAGATAACTTGTTTGTATTCTTATATTCCTCGTAAATGTGAATAAATATACTATGTCTTTGACTGTCGAATAAAATTGAATACCCTTTTAAATTAGAAAAAGACTAATGACATGTTTTGAGTAATATATCATACATTTCGTGTCGTAAATCCAAAAATGTTCGATAAGCAATTGTGATGAAATACGTTAATGCTTTTTCTTTAACGCATTCACTGGAATTTAAAGGTTTCATCGCTTTCACTCAATTGTGTATGTACATATAAGATAAAACTCACGAGATTCACTTACAACTAGAAAATTTATCCGAATTTCGTATTAGAAAATCAATTCACGTTTACTTATAGATGGAGCATATTCTTCAAAATTTAAAATAGAAATAAGAACAATTTTTGCACCATTTTATTATAGCGATAATATATCTCTTAATCAATATGATGCATTAAGGTTATAATTAAATATTTTTTGTCGACTTGCACCTATGAGTATAATGTATTAATATTTATATAGAAAAATAGAAAGGGTCGAGATACTTTGCTTAAAAAAATATTCGTGAACCCTTTTAATTTTAATGCACTTGTAGTAAATCGCGAATGTAAATACACGCATTAGAAAAAGAGATTACAAAATTTATATATTAATTTGTTTCGAATCATATCCAAACTGTGAGAAAAGTTTAATTTTAGCAGAAATCCAGTCAATTTCTATTTTATAAATATGTAATTATAAAGAAAAACTATAATTGATATATTATATTTAAAGAAGATTTAGACTACTTCACCTGGGAAAAATTATTTTGAAACAAACTTACATCATATCACTGTATGGTATAAGTGTTTAAAATACATAATAAATTATCTAACTAAAACAAGTCAACATTTTTTTCTACTGTAACCTACTTTATACTGAGCTTATCTCACGCTCTAGCTATGTTTCAACCAGTCGTCGTTATTTAGAAAATAGAGAAAAATTTACATTTACGTATTCAGCTATTTCAATGATTTTTATGGTTCTTTTGTTTAAGAACGTTATAATTCGATACAAACAGTAAATTAACTATACCAATACTTCTCATTTGCCTTAGCAATATAAAATACCCTACGAATATAGCAATAGAAATTATTGGCAAAGAAGTAGTGTAAATTAGAAAAGATCAGAAAAACTATTTATAATAAAAATTAATGAAATTTAACAAAAAGATAGTCTATAATATCTAATATTTCTATATTAAATCGAAAATTGTGTAGTATTGATTATAAAAAGTGAATAAATTTTAGTTTATTCATTATCTTTATAACAATTTGTTACTACTCTCATTTATAGTTTTTAATTTCACATGTTGTTAAGAATAGTACACATTTGTTAATAATTTAATTAATAACAAACTAATTATGCGTAATAAGGGACGTACAGTAGGTATTAAAGAATTTTTTATTTAAGTAATAATGATTTAATAACCAATACAATAACCCATAATATTTAACGAGCATAGTTTTGAATTTTAGTTATTGTTTATAATTCATACATTTACTGTAAAAATAATGTACTATAGATATAGAAACGTTTAAAATGAAAAAGCGTGTGATTGTCACTTGTCTATTTACAATTATTCCAGGGTAGTATAATTTTCGCTCATTGCGTATAAATGTAAGCATGTATAAAAATGTTAAACTACGAAATGAACTGTAGGACTAATATAGATAAAAATGTATTTTATTTAAAAAAATAGAGTTTTTTTCGCAGGTGAACAAATAAAAGATCAAGCGGATCCATGTGGATGCGTTTTTCGGCGCGGCACCTGGCTCGGTGTGTATATATATGGGGACCAAGTGCGCGGGAGCACCGTAGTTCGCCGGCGAACGTCGCTAGTCGAGCATCTTACCCGCAGGTACTTGTACATTTTTTTATCGCGCAGTGACTGTGTTTTCGTTTTAGTGCACGGGAGATTATACATTAGAGTGCTAAACTGTAACAAATACTCACTTACTATCTCTTACTCACTTCAAATCATAAGAAATTGGCGAATTGGTTATTATAATAGAATAATACTCATGCGCTGTGCATACGCACATTGAAATCACCAATCTTTACTTCAAATTTGTTTACATAAAAAATCTTTATATTTTAGATCTAAAAATCCATAGAATTAAATATTAATCATTCTATTCCGTACAATTTTTCATTCAACGGTATATTTACATTACTCACTTGTCTTTTTATTGAAAAATATATTTTTAATTATGGTCTATACCTCTGCGATTCGTTTAAGATACCTATGTACTCTCACGATATTATATTAACTTTTTTTCTGGTGGTAATTGTTGTATTTTGTAACACCTGTAAAGATTATAATTTACAATTCATTCTCATTTTTTAAAAAAGTCCTTTTCTTATTTAATAAACATAACTGAACTTGATAAAAATTGACAAAAATAAATATGTTACATTTATATAAGAACCTGTCAGTTATGCATAATATTTATTCGAATTGAAAAACCAACTCGGAAGACACACGTGCAAATACGTTTGAGCGTGTAAACCAACCGGTTTGAAAGAAAGTTTGGCACACATCGATTTAATCTCGCGAAACGAATCTCAAAACTGTAAAATGTATAACAAAGTCATTATTTTTTATGAAACTAATAAATCTCTAACTTTATTTTACAAACTATGATCAATTTTTATTTTTAATAATAAACACCCATTAAAATTATTTTCGGATGACACATATTACTACGCTTAAATGTCGTTTAGTGTATAAAAATTTTGCTTTGCACGTAGATAGAATGCCGATGAGTAATTTCAGTTTAACAGGTAAAATTATACGGCAGCATGTCGTATAGCAACGCGATCACATTAATTCAAATGATTACGTACAATTTTTCACGTGGTCAGGATAATAAGTATCAATTTAATTCGATTTAATCTAGGATATACGTTTAAAGCACATGCAAAAATGTTTTAACATTTTCGTTTTTTTTTTAAATTCAACCAAATATTTATATTTTTTCACGAAAATTTAAGTATTTATACTCGTTTAATTGATAAAAAATAAATAAAAAATCAAGTGTAACCTTCTTTTTACTTCTAAATATATATATATTTCTACATATTTATGTGATTGAAGTTTATGTAAATTTGAACGTAAATTTATTTTCTAAGGTATTTAGAATTGGTGTCTTTTCTGAAAAAGGTACCGCGGTTATACAGAAACCGACAAATCTTTCTACTTACACGTAACCTTGAAATTCCTGATCCATCAGTTCATTGACTTTTCAACGAGTACCGTTTAAAGAAAATCAATGTTGTACGTACGCATACATGACTCATCGATACCAATTGAAATTTTCGTTTATGTTTTCAGGCATAAAGATGTTGCGTTTTTTGGTACTTGGAGCCTTTGTAGCCGTGGTAACGGCTCAACAACCATCTGGTCGGATTTTGGAGCCCCCAATTCCTGCAGCTTGCGCTCAAAGTAAGTATAATTATGTTCATTTACTTTTCAAATATGCTGATCTGTTCGTTATTTATTTCTCGAACTATTTTACGATGTATCCATATATTTAATTAGACTCAAAATAATTATTGGAAATAGAACAAAATCGTAAATAATGCCAAACCTGTAAAAAATAATCATTTTCTATTTGTTTTAACGGTACTTATAAATAAACATATAAATACACGTTTGATGCTTCAGACAAAAAATTGTGTAATTTAATGTAAACGTAAATTACAGGATTCGTTATAAGCTTGTTTAAAAAAAGTATTATTACCTAAATATAATTAGTTTCGATATATATAATAAATAGAAAATTATTCTCATTACGTCAAGATTATATATATTTCACTACTTACTATACGCTGAAAGTACTTCGTTAAATGTTCCAAGCGGGATGAAAAAAAGAGATTATCTTTGTGCCATCGCGTATATATATTGTGTTTTTATTTGATTCCGCTTAGATTAAGAGGTGATGCAAATTTTTTAATTTCTAAATTATCCCATATGTGTAGTCTACTATCCCTAATACTTTTTTCATTATCGCAAATGTAATATGTTATGCTGTTGTAATAATTTCTAAACTGACGAAGCCTAAACTTATCGTCATTTTAAAATATGTTCTTGTAAAGAATTGATTTTTCTATTATTAGCTTACTCTTTCAAATTTGTAAGCTATATAGTTAATTCATGCAATGCAATGTAAGAACATGAAGCTGTTTTAATTTGAGTTTCTATGGTTCTTTTGGACTTCGTGGAAAAATATTTTTTACGTTTTTACGAATTGAAATTTTACGAAAATTACTCAGGTAATAGTACAGTGTGACACTACCTGCATAAGTAGATTCCATAAATCATTTTTATCAATTCGAAATAATGTATATATAATTGACTTTTCCACAAAACAAATTTAAAAAACCACGGAACTGTTATCCTGCATTTAAAAAAGTATACTTTATTTTAGTACGAAAAATAAAGAAAAAATGGAAATATTGAAGTACCCAGTCGTTCATATTTTTTTCTCATTGATTCCCTGATAATGGACATATTTAAATATAAAAATAATTATTTACTAAAATATCTATCTATTTTTTAAACTAATATGTTTGACTTGTACATATTATACTTATATCAATACTATGTACTGAAAAAAATGTAAATAAACTTAAAGTATGTCTTATTATATCAATCTTTTTCTGTTAAAAGTGTGATTAATTTATTATCGTTTATCTTCATTAATCATAAATCAAAATACTAATTCCAAAGAAAATAAAAATTTGATTAATGTGTGTTTAAAAACGAAACGAAACTGAAAATCTAAGATATAGTAAATGTCAGGATCACAAAATAATCACGTCAGTATCGAATTCCCTCGAGTCAATAAAAAAAGAGTCGTGAATCAAACGATTAAGTATACATCCATATAATTATCACCTTCACGGTGAATTACTACATCATCAAGATCATCAAAAGTAAGAAAAAAGAAAAAACAAGCCCATAAAATATTCGACATCGGAAATCGGTGACACTTTCACAAGTTAAAATTCAAAGGTGTAACCCCATAGAAAGCGCGTTGAGGTTCGCGAAACTGATTCATAAGCGATCAGGTGTTTACGAACGCGTAACCAAAGCTTCACAAAGCTTGTGCCGACTTTTCCTTTCTCCACTCGCGGAAAACGTAAACGAAACTTTCACATCCCGATACACACTCGTTCTGCATACACTTATAACCGACGCGACGATGGATCTTCGCATTCCGTTGGAGCTTGCGGGAAAGTCTTACCCACTTTTTTCTTTATTCTTATGCTAATCCGCCGGGGTAACGGTACGAGAAGGCGTGGTTCTACTTGCAACGAAGCCAACGAATAAATTAAAAACTAAGATTTTAAATTACACGTAAGAACAAAAAATAATACTTAAAATAAATGTAACAATAGTAATACGTCAACGGCATATTGGATAAAAAGAGGGAAAATGGCACTATATGTGTAGTAACAGAGGGAGAGAGAGAGAGAGAGAGAGATAAATGAATTGTCTATAGTATTGAATTAAAAAATCGAAAAGAGAAAAGACCGACGGATTCCAATGAACAAAGCCCCACCTTGCTTTTTCTTCTTCTCTGCGTAGTGTAGGTCATCGTCAAGGGGGTCGCGATTTCCCCGCGAGAACGCGCGTGGCGAAAGTTTCACGTATATACCTACGTAGTATCGGACGCGACCGATAAGCGTGTCACGACTCACAACTCGCACGGGCCCTTCCTTATATAGATCTATCTACCTGTAATTAATCGTCCAACAACGTTACTTTTCTTTTTAATCGATACAGTCTTTCCTATACCCGCATATATAATAATAATCAAAGATAATAAGCGCTTTCCGTAGCGATTGTATTCAAATATAGATAAAGGCGATTTTAAGACATTTTTAACGAATTCTCTGTAATTTGTAAATTAGAACACTGCTGGTTACACTTACTTTTGAATGTACAATACTTTGCATGTTTTCACGCAGGAGAAACATCTCCCAGAATTAGAAAGATACTCTATTCGTGATTTCGAGATAAGGCACTTTCTACGTAATTGTTTCAGAAGTAAAAAATTATTTTTTTAATTTATTTAATGCGTAAATATATATGCGCTACCATCTAATTTTAAATACTTATTGTTCAATCTGTACGTTTTCGTACGTGATTTGAATTTTCCCTCAAAATATTCAACAAGTCAGCATATTATTTATCGTTTTAAAAGTTTATTAAATAATACAATATCTTACACAAAAATATCGTGATTACTAACTAAAAAAAATTGATTTCTTATACATTCGTGACACAAAAAGCTTTAGTCAACGATTTTTGATTATTTATTAATACTACATTGGGTATTACAAAGCAGAGTAACAACAGAACATAAAATATTCCTTTACGGGTAAAGAAAGTTTTATTACTTGTAGGTAAGTATCTATCGTGATGTTATAAATTTTAACACTTTACTGCAACTTATTTTTCATTACTCGATGAAAGTTCGGTCGCTTTAGGTCACGAGTTGATTCCTTTGAGTCTTGCATTAAATGCCCTATAAATCTTTTCAACGAATGAAAGTGGACTCTAAACATTTCCAATGTGATTTCATTTTGTTTCGCAAACAACACTTTGTTAACACTCGATTAAACTGTCCTTAAGATTTATTCACATTGCAACCGATTCAATAAACAGAGTAATTGACAATTTTGCGATTGTTTAACATTAAAAAATTTAATTTAATTTAATTTATTTTATTTAATCGATTAACGATCGATATTTAAATATTTTATGTTATATTTTGTATATTAAATAATATGAAAATAAACGAAAAGAAAAATAATCTAATTCATTAACACGAATATATTTTTCATTGTTCGATAATATTTTTATTTAAGGAAATATCCACGAACGGTTTAACGGCAAAGGGTACTATTATTCATGGGCTGATCCCAGAACCGCTGGTCAGGAAGTCGATTGGCTCACGGCAAGAAACTTTTGCAGACAACGATGCATGGACCTCGTATCACTGGAAACCTCGGCTGAAAATGAGTTCATTAAAAGCCGTATCGTACAAAGTAATTATCTTATTTTATCCTTTATTTACACAAACTAATTTTTTAACATGCTTTTTTAGTTTATTTCAACTAAGTAACTTTTCAAAAATATATAATTTATATATTTTTTTTTTTTTTATTTATTAAGATAAAACGGGCAGTTTGCCAAATTACAATATTGAAATGTAATTAAAATAAGAAAAAAAAAAAAAAAATACATGAAAACATACACGGCTATATGCGAGAACACATTATTTAGCAGATATAAATTTTAATATCTCTTTTTTAAACACTCCTATTGAGTAGTATATATATATAAATCAAAATATTATTTTACACCTGACGACATTTTCTATGTATAGCAGAAAAGTAATTAATTTTAAACGTAATATTTATATATAGATAAAGTCAAGTACATCTGGACATCCGGACGTCTCTGTGACTTTAAGGGCTGTGATAGGCCTGATCTTCAGCCCCTTCAAATCAACGGTTGGTTCTGGACTGCTGAGCTTCAAAAACTTGCACCTACCAACGACAGAAGCCAAAATGACTGGTCCGAAAGTGGCGGGTAAGTTGTTGTGATATTGTAAAAATATGTAGTGTCGTTATAAAAAATTATTACAAATATTTAGCACACGCAGACCTCTAAATATTTTCGTACTCAGATAGAAAATTTATATTTTAGCATTGGCAAACCGCAACCTGACAACCGTGAGGCTATTCAAGGAGGTGCCCCAGAAAATTGTCTTGCAGTACTGAATCAATTTTACAACGACGGTGTCAACTGGCACGACGTTGCTTGCCATCACAAAAAACCATGGGTTTGCGAAGAAAATGAATCCCTCCTCAGATACGTTCGCTTTACCAATCCTAATCTTCGAGTTTAATTTGCTTACTTCTTGTATAACTGCTGAATATGACAAATTTGTTGTGTTTGCAACGTTTACTGCCTTACTTTTGAGAGGCATGTCCCGGGACTGAAGAGACACACAACTGACGATTATTTATTTCTACGTTGACGAGACCTTCTCCCGTAGTATTTAGTGACAATAATCGAGATTAAATGATGTATTTATATTGTATGAGTGTGTATTAGTAATATTAACCATTATATATTAATGTAATCATCTGGAAATTAGTGTTAATTATTATCAACAAATCTATACTAAATATTTTTTACAAAAAACTTTTTATTAAACAATTATTAATTAAAAATTAAGCCTATATAATAAAATTATTTATTTTTTCCCTTCCACCATTATAATGTGATAGCCAAATTTCGTTTTGACTGGTGGATCTGTGTACACTGGAGAACCCAGACTGGATATAGGTAGTGCAAAAGCAGCATCTTGAAATGGACCAACCATTGAACCTCTGGTCATCCATCCAAGATCACCCTGTTACAATAAAATACTTATCTTCAATTCTAATTAAAAAACAAAGTAGATAATTACAGTTTATAGTAATATCAAATTATTTTAAAATATAGAATAAGTTAAAGGATTAGTTTTCTGCAAAGAAACTTTTTTTAATTCAAAACAAAGTAAATTTTCATTGCTAGGTTTTAATCATCAAATTGATGTTAACTGTTGTAGGCAAATTTAAAGGACAAAGATCTAAAACAACATATTTTTTTATCAAATTCATGTTATCCTTCAAATGTTATTGTGTATAGAATTATTTTTTTTTAAATAGATAATAGAATTAAAATAATGTTGTTAAAATAAAAATAAAAATCAGCTTACAAAACATTAAGTTTTTTTTAATATTGAATCTAAAAAATAAAATAATGTTAAAATTATTATATTATACCATAAAATTGAATATATGTATTATCTAAAATGTAAGTTATGTCACAATAGGTAAAATGTATCGATTCTATGTAAGAGATGAAATGTTTGTTTCAAAATACAAAATATTTTTCTATTTTATACTTAACAATCAGAATGGATTTTTTAAAAATAACCAGGTAACAGAAGGGAGTTATTTAAGATTTTTCATATTCGGTTGAAAACATTAAAGATAAATGTTAAAAAAATAAATAAATAAAATAAATAAATTTACTTTAAAGTAAATAATATAAAATATAATAATATAAAATTTAACTATTCAGAGATTTTAATGCAATTTAAATATTTATTAAAATTTGTATTATTTCTTAGTATTATTATAATAATTGTGTAACCTAATATACAGCTTGTTTCCTTTTACATAGAAATAAAATTTGTAATAAACATATTTCTTCAAAGAAATATAATATTATGTTCAAAAAAAATATGAAGATATCTTTTTGTTTATAACTCATATTTAATCATTTCTATCTACAAATTCTACCTACTGTAAATGTTTACAATTTTTCTTAGGTTTCTTGAAGAATGCCTTTAATTTAATATTTGTTTATAGGTAACTTACTTTTTTGATTATTCAGAATTTGTAAGTTTTACAAATGTTATTAAATTTATTAGTATAAACAGTTATTATGCAAGTAAAGCACTTACTGTATTATTTTTAGAACAAGTAAATGAAATATTTTTGTAAATAATTTTGTGAAATACAAGTTTTAAATATTAAATAATTAATAAAAATCTACTTTATAACTTATTTTATTAAAAGCTATTAGAAATAAGTACAATTAGTACAACAATACATACCCCTGATCTTGCTTTATCTTCACTATAGGTAGCTGCAACTTCATTAAATTTTTGACCAGCTTTCAATTTCTCCATAGCTTCTAAAATTTTAGACTGTTTTTCACAAAGTATATGTCGAACCTGAAATATATTAATAATAGAATTTAAAATTTTTGGTATGAAATAAATTGTACATTTATGTAAAAAAGTAATACAACCTTAACAGAAGTTCCACCTTTCTTTTCACCTTTTCCTTTTTCGCCATCGTCTCCACCACCCTTTGATTTTCCAGCTTTACCACCTCCAGCACCACCGGATTTTTTAGGTGGCATTTTACAAAGAATATAACAATTATAAGTATAACAATATATAACAAAAACTATAAATATAATTTAAGCTACATATATGTAAGTAGATGTCACGGTAACAGCTTCGTTTCAGAGGTTATGTTTACAATAAAGCCGGGATGTGGAATGTGAGTGGGTAACAATGTGACATGCGCAAGTATAAGCGCGCCAAGTAATGTAGAATTTAAAAAAGATGTTATTTACTTTGAAAAATCAGGCTTTAATTGTGTACAAAAAATTGTTACAATAATTCGTGCAATGTTAGAAAAATTACAGTCTAGTTATTAATGACAGTGTTTTATACGTCTCTAAAAAGAATGCATCTCCTTTCATAAAATATTCCGATTCTATTATAAAAATTAATAAACAATATTCCTATATTGTTTACTGCACTTATCGATAACTCAAACTAATTGATAAGTTAGTTTGAAGTTAATGCTCGTTTAACAGTGAACAACAAATAATTAATAGACTTTTTAGTAGATGTATTTTATGCGAGATTAGTTAAATAAGATAAAAAGAAATAATTAGTAGAGTCCAGCTCATACATTTTTTATTACGTATTAAATATATGATGCATACGAGGTGTCGAAATTGTTTTTTATTTTTGTTTATTTCTCTTGCGCAGATTATAAATAAACTGTAACAAAATATATATATATATATATATATATAAGGTATGAGTATATATTAGCAATAATTTGTATTTTTTTACTTGCATTTGCAAACTTACGTTTGACGATTTTGTTTCCTTAGCTTTTTTGAACGACGAATGTCTGTGCAAAATATTATTTATATATGAAATATGAGTATTATTAATTTTTCTTTAAAAATTCATCTATTAAACTTACCGTTTTTTAGTTGGAATAATTGCTTGATCGGTAGATTCAACGATAGCATCGGAAGAAATAGTGGGCATCACGTTGGACGTTGTCGAAGTTATTTCAATAATTTTCGAGGTTGTAGATGCACGCTCAATTTGAGGATTATTAAGACTCACAATTTCTTCACATATTATTTCATTATTGTTATTACTAAATTTATTAGATTTATCTTCCAAGTGTTTATCTCGTTCAAATTGCAATAAAGCTTGTAATCTTTCAATCTAACATTAGAAATTGTTCATTATTTTATTACTTATATGCGTACGAATGGTGGATGAGGTTAATTTAAACAGTACCTCGTCATTTAGTAATTTTATTTTTTCATCCTTAGATTTAATAATGGCCTGCTTCATTTCATTTTCTATCGATAGTGAACCAACGGAATCCGTTGCTATTAGTAAATCTATTTTAAAAATGGGAGGAGAAAGTTTGAGTACATATATGAGGTTAGATCAAACCATAATATTACGAGTAATTGGCCAGAGAATATGTAATTTCCGTTTATCTTTCTTTAAAACGAGTATATTGCAAATATTTGCCAATTGTTGCAATTGCCGTAATGCCGATTCTTTATTACATGTATTTCAATATAAAACACAAACTTACATGAATATTATTTTAAAAAATGTCAAATTAACCTGTTTTAAGATGCGATATTAAAATATTTTTCTCTTGGTCACGAGCCGTTGCCTTCATCACATAAGCATACAAAATCTCTTCTAAAATAACGTTTTGGTAAATAATTACAAATTAATACATTAACCCGCAAAAAATACTTGTTTTTTTTTTAAATTTTCATTATTTACCTTTTTTTCGAGTTTTTTTCTCTGTTTCTTTATTGTATTCACCAATAATTTTCCCGACGTACGATTTGCTCGGTGTGTGCTCCATTAGTCAAATTTATTTACAGTCAATATATGTCAAATTATAAAGGAAACTTGGTCAGTGTGTATGTATAATAATTAATGAATATTAAATAATTAATTGTCTCAAAGTTTATTTAACATTAAGTATTACATACCGATTATCGTACACCTAACGGCTTTTATTACTTACATTTGACTAATATGTAAACAGAATAAAGGGTGCTTGTGGGATGGCACATGGCACTGAATCACCTTGAATTTACTTCATCAATTGTATTTATACATCTATTAATTATGTTTACAAACACGTACTACCGGTAATTGTACTATACTTGATGGAAATTTTTGATTAGTCAAAATGTCGCTCGTCGCTCGATAAGCATTATTAGCCACCATTTGACGAAATAAAAACTAAGTTAATATCATTTAAATATTATAAAATATTTTGTAAATTCATCGTGAAAAATTTTCCAACTTAAGTTTAAGATCTATTCCCTTTCCCTTATTAAATTTAAAATCAGGTGTGACTACTGACTATACCCTTACGCGTGACGTAAATTGACACTGGTCTCAAAAATTTATACCAAATTTCCCTTGCGTTTACGACATAACGAGTATTTTACATATCTTACGTCCGCACCACACCATCACCAATCACCATCACCAATCTCATTCACCATCACTAACCACACTAACTCAAATCCATCTCAAGTACCAAGTATCCACGACACAATAGAATCTGTTTCGTCCATCTGAAAAAACTTGGGAGAACAAATTGATCTAAAGAGAAATTGATTGAATCGCACGTACCTACATTATAAAGTCTGTCCTATCCATAGACCACTGACCAGTGACCACAGTCCATAGTCGAGCGTCAACTCACCACACATCCATACCGCCACACGTGATTCATTGGTGTGCGTGCTGTGTGAGGAGTGAGAGCCGAGAGGTGAGCCGTGAGGGGACGCGAAAAAACGCGAGTTTCGACTAGCGGGCGCGCGCGCGTATGTGTGTACGTGTGTGTGTATTAAACTACGAGAAAAAAACATTTATACGCATCCCCCTGAAAAAGCGTCGAGAAAAGTCTGTCGCGAGGACAAGCTCCAGATGCGAGGATTCTCGTAAGCGCCAACTCCGACAGAGAGATAGTAAAGCGTGAACAAACGGATGAGGTTAACAAGACGCACGGGGGGAGGAGGTCGTGACGATGCGAGGTTAGGATAGTAGGAGCTGGGAAAGTCAAGGGCGCACTGGATATTGAAAAATTATTTAGTTTCGACCTGGGTAGCTGCTGCATCTAGTTTGGAGGTTTATTGTTGCAAGCCCCGGAAACCCGGGCAATGAGCTCATATGTCCAGGCTGGGTAGAACACAGGTTCTGGCTAGCGATTACAGCCACCATCATCGACACCAGCAGTCAACCAGTTCTAATCAACAATTACAGGATCTTCAATTCTGTGGCACATCAGCCAAGCGGCCCAGATATAACAGCGGTGAACCAGAAGACAATACTATGGCGGATGCCGCTGCTACATCTCCTGGCAATGGTGCCCAAAATAAGCGACCCAACTTTTCTTTGGCTATGGCCAATCCCAATGGGGTTAACAAAATCAGTCAGAGCTTAGCTACTGGCAAACCTGGCACTGCCAAAAAGCTCATTATTAAAAATTTTAAAGGTACTCTAAACACATATTTATTTACACATTCCAATAATTTTTTTAAAGTTATTATAAAAAAATTATTTATTCCAATTAAAAATACATCTGAAATTTCAATTATGTAAACATTATTTATTTTGAATATGAAATTGTGTCTTTAATACAAGAACTCCAATCTTATTCTGATAATGTCACTCAAAAAAATAGAAACTGTCACCTTGCTATTTGAAAATAAAAAAATGTTTGCAGATCCCAATTATAGAAAAGATTTAAAAGAATGCTTACCTTGACAATTCTTTGCCAAGACAAAGACCTTGTGAAATAACAGCTTTATAAACTATGGATTTACTTACATACTTATTATTTTAACTTGAAATAATTAGATTATGATTATTATACTAATTTTTTTTAATATAATTTTAACTCAATTACTTTTAAATTTAAATATGTATTATAAATTATAAAGTGTAAATCATAATATCATAAACTAGAATTTTCTATCATTATATCTTTAATTTTAACTGAATCAATACAATTCTAGAAATATATTAAAACCGATAACATACTGTGGATATAAACTATACAATAAAGTAAAAACCTTAATATATATGAAAATAAATAAATAATATTACCTGTTACCTATTCTTTCTAGATAAACCAAAACTTCCAGAAAATTATCAGGAAGAGACCTGGGAGAAACTCAGAGAAGCTGTAGTGGCAATACAAACCAGTAAAAGTATACGTTACTCATTAGAGGAACTGTACAAAGCTGTTGAAAATATGTGCAGTCACAAAATGGCATCAACTCTTTACAGCAATTTGACAGTGTTAGTAGAAACTCATGTTAAAGCCAACATCGAGCAGTTTCTAGCTGAATCAATGGATAGACACATTTTTCTTAAAAAAATGAATGAATGTTGGCAATCACATTGTAGACAAATGATTATGATTAGAAGCATATTTCTTTACCTAGACAGAACTTACGTTTTACAAAATCCTAGCATTTCATCAATATGGTAAAATCAAAGAACTGTCATAATTGTATATGTATATATATATGCAAGGATTGAAATTAAAATTAATTATTATTTTTCTAGGGATATGGGTTTATATTTATTTAGAATGCACATAGTACTAAACAATCTAGTACAAACCCGTACAGTTGAAGGACTGCTGATGTTAATCGAGAAGGAACGGCAAGGCGATACTGTTGATCGTACCCTTCTCAAATCACTCTTGCGTATGCTTTCTGACCTTCAAATTTACCAGGACGCCTTTGAATCCAAGTTCCTCATAGCTACAGAGAGGTTATATGCTGCTGAGGGTCAGAGACTCATGCAGGAGCACGACGTGCCTGAATATTTGGCTCACGTTGATAAACGTCTTCAAGAAGAGAATGAGAGACTTCTACATTACCTAGATACGTCCACAAAGTAAGTAAATCCACTAAGCCATTGCAAAAATAATTAATTTTTAAAAGAATTTTGAATTTAAACTACAGAAATTTACCCTTTTCAACTCAAAATTTATGTTTAAAATAATTAATTAAAAGTTTAAATAAATTTAAAGAAAGTTAATAATATACAGAAGCTTTAGAATTAATTTTTTTTAATAGTCAACATCTAAATACTACATTTTGTTGGTAATTATTAATAAAAAGCAAATAAGTGGTATCAGAGTTTCACATCTTCTTAGAACATTAAAATGTATTTTAATATATTTTTCTACATTATAATTATTATTTTGTAACATCATTCAAATGTTTTCATTGTTGTTTCAGATGGTCTTTAATACACACAGTAGAAAAACAATTATTGTCAGAGCACGTTAGTAGCATTTTGCAGAAGGGCTTAAGTGGTTTACTCGATGAAAATAGAATTAGCGATTTGTCTTTACTTTATAATTTGTATAGTCGTATAAAGAATGGATTAGTAGAACTTTGTTTGAATTTTAATTGTTACATAAAAGTAAGTATTTTGTCTAGTACATACATATTCATTAATTTATAAAAAAATAATTTTGTATTTTACATTAAAATAGAAAAGAGGTAAAACAATAGTCATAGATCCTGAAAAAGATAAGACTATGGTTCAGGAACTTTTAGATTTTAAGGATAAAATGGACAATATTGTCAATACATGCTTTCACAGAAACGAAAAATTTGCTAATAGTTTAAAAGAAGCTTTTGAGGCTTTTATAAACCAGAGAGCGAATAAACCAGCTGAATTAATAGGTATACTTTATACATCATTACAACTACAAACAATTAAAATTCAACTCAAATGTTAAAACACAAAAAATATAATATAAATACAAAATATAATTTTTTTTAGCGAAATTCGTAGACTGCAAACTACGAGCCGGTAATAAAGAAGCGACAGAAGAGGAACTCGAACGACTTCTCGATAAAATTATGGTCCTCTTTCGTTTTATTCACGGTAAAGATGTGTTCGAGGCATTTTATAAAAAAGATCTCGCAAAGCGATTGCTCGTAGGTAAATCAGCTTCGGTGGACGCTGAAAAATCGATGCTCTCAAAGCTCAAGCAAGAGTGTGGTGGTGGTTTCACCAGCAAGCTCGAAGGTATGTTCAAAGACATGGAGCTAAGCAAAGACATAAACATCGCCTTTAAACAATACTCGGGAAATTTGCAAAACGAGTTGATAGCAAGTAACCTTGATCTGACCGTATCTATTCTCACGATGGGTTACTGGCCAACTTATCCTGTAATGGAGGTGACTTTACCAACAGAAATGGTTCAATATCAAGACGTTTTTAACAAATTTTACTTGGGTAAACATAGCGGTAGAAAACTTCAGTGGCAGCCAACTCTTGGACATTGCGTATTAAAAGCTTGGTTTAATCAGGTGATTTTCAAAGTATTTATAATTATTAATTTTTACAAGCTAGTAAATGATCTATAAGTGAACTATAAATTATTTGAGTGCAAAGAAATGTACTGATCAAATATATAAAAGAAAGGGCAATTTTTTTTTGATTTCTATTAAAATAAATATTGCATTTATGATGATTTCTTTACAACACGCGCATCTTTTACAGGGCAATAAAGAGTTGCAAGTGTCACTGTTTCAAGCTTTAGTTCTCATTTTGTTCAACGATGCAGATAACCTGTCCTTCGAAGAAATAAAAGCTGCAACTAATATCGAAGACGGCGAGCTTAGGAGAACATTGCAATCGCTTGCTTGTGGTAAGGCTCGAGTTCTTCAAAAGAATCCCAAAGGACGAGACGTGGCGGATAATGATAGATTTTTGTTTAACGCAGACTTCACAAATAAGCTCTTCAGAATCAAAATCAATCAAATACAAATGAAAGAAACAGTAAGTTTTTTATTTACAAGAAATTACTGTTTATAATTTTATATACATATTTTAATTTAAAAAGACAGCTTTGACACATATTTACGTAGAACTTATATGTGTAAGTAATATATTTCAACACAAAAACACAATTTTATTAGTAAAATAACTAACATATGCACTTAACGGGATGTCGGACCCAAGTTACAGGGATCTACACCTTTCAACATAAGAATTATGTTGGAAATATTGAAATAAAAATCTGAAAAAATTCATATGCGTAGTTTAAAGCAAAAGCGAGGGCATGACGTTTTGATTTTTTAAGAAAAAATAAATGTGTTAATGATAATTGAATAAACAATTTTCGATCGGTAATTATTGGTCTAAAAAAGCATGAAATTTCAACGCAAAAATCAGAATTAAATTACAGATTTTTAAATCTGAAAAAAATTGAGGGCATGGCGTTCAGGATTTTTTCAAAAATTTATTCTTTCCTTTATAAAAAAAAATATTAAAAATTATCATTTTCTGAACACTTTTTATGGACAGTTACATAAATTATTACGCTATACCTTTAAAGCTTAATTCGCATTAAATTGCATTCTAACAACTGAACATTAACTTTTCCACAACTAAAACGTTAATTTTACTTAATCACAGTTTAATTTTTGTATCCAAGCTGATACAATTTTTAACCATTTTTATTATTCAAATTAATTATTTTAAGCAAATAAAAACAAATTTTCATTAAATTTTGTATAGGAAATCTTTTATATAATAAATAATACTGAAGTAATGTTAATACGATTTGAAAAGAACATTTTGATTGTTAAACTAAAATTAATTTTATTATCTAACTCTTAAAAAAATTCATTTTGTTATAATTTAATCTAATAGTTTAATAAATGTAGATAAAATCAAAAAAATTATATAAATTAATATTTTTTTAGAACGAGGAACAGAAAGCAACGGAAGAAAGGGTATATCAAGATAGGCAATACCAAATAGACGCAGCGATCGTTCGAATTATGAAAATGAGAAAAACTCTGACGCATAATCTTCTTATTAGTGAATTATACAATCAACTTAAATTTCCAGTCAAAGTAAGTATTTTACTATTAATTATATAACAAAATAGCATTTGAGAAAATTGAAGTCTCACCCATCATGTTGATTAAAATAGATAAAATTTCTTGAACTTAATGAGGGCTGGTTGAAAAAACCAAAATCACAATTTTGTTTTGTAAAATTGCGACCTTTCGTTGACAAAGGTGCGCTGACTTCATTAGTTTGACGTTTGAATAGTCATGCCAGAAACGAATTTATTATGTATATATTGCCTAATGAGGTCAACGCACCTTTGTCGATGAAACGTTGCAATTTTACAACACAAAATTGTGTTTTTTGGTTTTTTCAACTATAAACTAACCAGCCCTTATCCATTTCCAGAAATTTTTATGTATTGAAAATAACATTTATTATTTTTACTTAAATGTAAATAAATATGTTATAAGATATTTTTCTTCTCTGTTAATATACATTATGTTTTTAGCCTGCAGACTTGAAAAAACGAATAGAATCGCTCATCGATAGAGACTATATGGAAAGAGATAGGGACAATACAAATCAGTATAATTATGTCGCGTAACCTCGTTATACAAATGCCAAAGTCGCATCGTACTGGATTGTGGTGAGAATTTTTAGTAAAACAGATAAAAATATAAAGATAAGAAAAAATGAGATAAACAAAAAGGAACAAAGTATATCATCAAGAATATGTTCGATAGCAGACAAATTTGTCACACTTTTCACCAGTAAAGACTGTTTCATCGAGCAATTACATTTTTTGGTTACGTTTCTTTCAATGAATAATAGTAATAGAAAGGAAAGCAAAAAGTCTAATTCTTATTAGAATCTTCTTGCTGATGCTTCGATGTACTAACATTTTATTTATTATTATAAATTTATTAATTCTAACGTGTTATCAAGTTCAACATAATAATAACCGATTAATTAAATTGTTTGAATTATCAAAGATATGCATACATCGAAGGGTCTGTAAATGGTAACGCTGAGCAAGCTTCGGAGAAGCCTCTAAAAACATTTTGCGTTTTATATATAGATACTATAAAAAAGAAGAACTTTGCACTACGATTTCACGTCTGCTTATCTTAGAGTAATGTCCGTTCTTTTTAAAACATAAAACAGATAATAACTGCATACATTTCATGCAGAATTTGGCAAATACAGTTGCATAAGAACCGTGAAAATAAAATAGGGTTCGCGTGGCGTTAAAAACGCGATTGGACGGAGCCTCGTACTTTATACGATCATTTTTTTCTTGGTAGATTAATCGATCGAGAATGTATTTATCTTGTGTACAAAAAAATAAAACTGTTTCTCTGATTACTTTTTAGATTCTCCATCTTTTGGTTTACAAGGCTGTGCCGTGTAAATTATAATCGTTTGTGTAAAAAAATAATGTGAAATGAGAAAATCGTTTGGTAATAATTATAGCGAATTGTAACATTGCTTTCTTGATCATAATTAAAAAAAGACTTGTATAAAATAATATATCCAGTGTTCTTTTCTGTGAATAAACAATGAAAAGAACTTATGATTATAAATACTATTAAGTTAAATTTAAAAGGGAAACTTTTTAACAAGTGTAAAAAGTCGCTTGAAAAAATTATCGAATGGCTGATCTCTAGCTTTGATATGCTTATTAATTGCGAGTCCAAGACTGAGGCTACATGAATTTATTTTAACTGCCTTTCAGTGGGACTGTATTTTCGATCAGCCAAGATACATATACATCTCGAAAATTATTTTTATGTAACAAATCCATAGGATGTTTGTCGAAGTTGTAAATAGTAACAAGTACTTGTAATAAAATACGTACAATAAATACATTTTATTTATTTCTGTTCTTTTATGAAACATATTTTTTCCATGTAAACAGTAAACGGTAACATTTATAAAACCATGTTTCATCTTTTTAATGTGGTATATACATATCAGGATACATATGTATTATTAAATTTTAATGTACAATGATTTCTACAAAGTATATACAAAGCCAAACAAGGTTTTCTAACGTTTGCCTTTAAATATTTTTGTTCAAATATTGCTTATTTCTTTTATCGTTCGGATTTTTTCAGTCTTGGCATCAATTTCATTGATGACTGATTTAGTAAAGTTTTGAGGACTGGCCTCCTTATTTAAAAAATCAGCAACAAGTTTTGAAGGTGGTTTACCACCTCCATACGAAAGACATTCTCGTCTCAATTTCTCTCCAGCGGATCGGCTTAACGGATCTGCTTCAAAGTATGTTTGCCAAATCCAGGAAGCGATTGCTCGTGATATCAGGTACGAATAGTATTTGGCACCGTATCCAACAAGATGTGAAAACCTAAGCTGCCAGGCCTGCAATATAATATTTGTTTATAAAACTTAAAATTATTATTATGTATATGAATTTAATCGGTATTTACGAGCTAAATTGCGCTATTCAATATTGTCTCAAATATTACGCAAAACCATCTTTTTCAGCAACTTACTTGCATTTCTTTAATTAACTTTCTAACAATTCTGGCAACATTTAATACTTAGCAATATGAAAGTAAGTGGCTAAAAAAGAGGGTTTTCCACAATATTTCAGAAAATATTGAATAACGCAATTTAGCTCGTAAATACCTATTAAATTCATAAAAGTACATAATAATAATTACATGAACGAGCGATTTAGAGTCAATACTTAAAAAAAAAACTTAAAATAATTTTTATAATATTTACGTATTTACAATTTCCTTTATTTGTATTATTAGTATAAGAAAAAAAACCGCTGCCAATTAATTGGCACATAGCTTCCTCAAATTAACACGCCGATCCTATATCTAATATAATACTCCAATATAGTATTATTTAATTATTTAAAACAAAATGCTATAACATTTCTAAAAATATTATTCTTTTCTGATTGATACTTATATAGCTAGTTATAGCTAGCTAAAAAAATTAATGTGTTTGTGTAATAAAACAAATACACATCTATATGAAAATGTAATAAATAATACAAAAATTATTAAAATAGAAAAATAAAGGTGATTTCATTAATTTTCAATTGATATTATTCAGAATCTTCTGTTTGAAATATTCCAAGAATTTTTCTTCATTATAAGAAAATTGTGTATAATGAAATTGAATTTTTCATCAACTGACATAGAAAATTTTAGAAGGCATCAATTAAAAATATAAAAAATTATCTTCCTTAGTTTTCATTAAATATTTTAAGGACATTTTCTTCCAAAAATATGGTTAGTTCCGCGTTAGACTACTTATAAGTAAAAATTTTAATAAAAGTTACATTTTAGATTATAATTTTTTTCAAAAACTAAATCAACGAACAATTTTGAAATTTTTACAGTAAATTGATATTATTATGTTCTATTTAGACGATTTTTTCAACATATTTCATTCATTATTTCAGAGATATAAGCAATCAAACATTTTGTACAAAAATATATAATGTTTAATAACTTAGGTAATTATAGATATTTTGAGCTGAAAACAATAGGGATTGAAACTACGAAAAAGACTATTCTTTCCTAAACGACATAAAAACCCAATTTTTTCTGTTTATGGCCATTAGATGGTTCTTTCATCATAAAATTTATCAGCACATTTGACTGATTAATTTCCAAACTACAAAATATATTTAAAAAAAATCATTTTTTTAAATAACAGAAAAACTAATAAAGATAACTTGTCAATCCAAAATCTAGCAGATAGATTTTTTATTCTCTATATAGTACATTTGGTCCAAATAAAAAAAAAATAATAATATTATCAAAATTTTTGAAAAACTAATTTTTTAAAAATCGAAAATTGTTTTTAAAACAAAAATTAACTGGGAGATAAATAACCAAAAATTTTTTAAAAATTCGGAAAATATAAAGAAAACTACAATAGCAAGCTGAGCAATACTGACCGAGTAGTTTCGAAAATACGGACGTATACATGTACATACACACATTTCCATACAGACATTTTCTAAAAACACGTGATTTTGACTCCTAACACGTTAAAATATATATACTACATGTTTTTATCTAGTCGAAAAATTTTACTATTACGAAGCTTCCTCTATGAGGAAGTAAAATTATTTTTTGAACTAAATATTAATGCATCTTTTCTATAGTAACCCAAAACAACTATAGATTTTAAATGGTATCATTATACTCACAGTATGTGGAACATAGGGTAAACCATAGTACTGATTTTGGATTTGTTCTAAAATTTCTGTAGTAGAACATTTTATCTCACCACTGTGATAAACCTGATCTAGCATACTATAAAATACTTGACTTTGCATTTCGGATGAGGGGAACAGATTCTTATAAGCACAAATTTTGTTTAACATCTTCTCCGGAATTTTTTCACCAGTTTCGTAATGTTTAGCAAATAACGAAATTACCTGAAAAAAAAACATTTTAATTATTAATTGAACAATAATTAAAAAAAATTAATGTACCCTTGGATCACTGCAAAAATACTCCATTAGAATACTTGGTACTTCTGCAAAATCAGTGCTACATCTCGTTCCAGTTACGTGTTGATACTTTGTTCTACCAAGCATAGAGTGAAGAGCATGACCCATTTCATGGAACAAATTTTCTGCTAGTGAAGGATTTAATAAACAAGGAGCTGATCTTCTTGGTGATGGTAAAGAGAGCATAAGAACGACTATAGGATTCTAAATTAATAAAATAAAAAATAATAAAATTTTTTCTTCGTATGGTAAAGATAAAAATTAATAGCAATATTTACCTGATATGACCCATCTGGAAGTTGGCGTCCTCCTCTGATAGTAAAATGACTGTCTTGATTAGATTTATTTTTCCTATCAAAGAAGTCACAATAAATATATCCAAGTAATTTTTCATCTTCATCAATAACTGCCAATTTATGAACACTTGGATCCCACACTTCACCATTCACTGTAGATTGGTGCTCCAAACGTACACCATATAAAGCTTGCGTTAGTAAATTTAAACCCTCCATGCAGGCCCCAAGAGAGAAATAAGGCGCAAATTCTTCATTTGATGATCCGAACCACGCTTTACGAGCCTTTGTACATAAATATGCCGTGTCCCACGGCATAATTGGCTGAAAATTGTAAATTAGAAAATTGATAAAAAGCAAAGAATCTTAAAGATGATAATAAATTTGAATATACCTGCTTAATATTTGATTCTGCAAATTTTATTTTTTGCAATTCATCAAAATCATTTTTGGCTCTATTGTGTAATTCACTGTTCATCAAATTTAAAAAATCATGAACAACCTCTGGTTTCTCAACAGTACTTCCACGCACAGCTCTAAAATTAATTTCATTTTACAAAATAGACAGTTAACAATAAATAATAAATATCTTAATAATATTTACCTGTGGGCATAAGTAGGAAAACCACATATTTTAGCTAACTTGTGTCTAGCGTTTAATAATTCTTTTAACAACTCTTCTTGATTTTCATCAGGGTAAAGAAATATTTTATAACTAACTTCCCTGACTAGATTATCATTAGAATCTGTGTTTAAACTGTTTACAACAATATGGTCTCCACTATTTGAAAAACTGAAAATATTTTATAGTTAGTTGTAACAATAATTTTATAATTTTTAATTAATTTATTTACTGTTTAATGATTTTTTCTGGTAAGGCAGTATAATCTATAAAACGAGGAGCAACTGCATTGGCCATAAATTTTTGTCCACACTAAAAGTAGAAATATTTATTAAGAATTTATTTCTTAAAAATTTAAATTAATTACTAGATTTAAAACATACTTGAAGAATTTCATCATTTAATTCAACTACTTTACTTCTTTGTTCTTCAGGTAGATGTATTCCACATTGTTCAAAATCAAAAAGAAAAAGATTAGCAACATGGTCATCAATTTCTGATGTTTTTAAAATATCCCCATGTTTAGTTACAAAAGACAGAGCATCATATAATTGTCGATTAGTATTCAATCTAAAGAAATTATAATCTTAATTTAATTTATTTGTTTTAAAGTACTTTAAATTAAAAATAATATTTACACCATACTTTTCTACAATACCGCTTATAGTTATACAAGCATTTTCTGCAGATTGACTATAATTAGAATCTGGATGTGCTACTCTTATGAATTCTGCCATATCTGCTACTTTACACAAGGTATCTGATAACTCATCAAAAATTTCAACCATTTTTCTAGATCGATTCTTTGTACTTGTAGCCTCTTCAACAAGCTCAAAACATCGTGAAATAGCTTTATCTTCCAATATTTTAAATCCATTTGCATTTTCAAGTTCTGGAATTTCAAACAAGCCCTAAAAAATTTAAATTTTTTAATTTTAAAAACTGTTTAATCTGTACATAAATATATATCCAGTCATAACAATATGTATGAAGTTTAATTTAAGAAAAATACAATGTCATTATCTATTAATTAGAAAATAAAGTTAACTTAGTAAAATTGCATTTATATTTAAATAAATTTATATACAGAGTTCTTAATTATTGATTAAATTCACTTGTTTTACTTTTGTACAAAATGTAATGTATTTAAATTAAACATTTTAATGCATTGTTATATGATTATTATTATTGATAATTATGTAGTGAAACACACAAATGTTTAAATATTGGATATCGAACAAGTTACTAAATAATATTTTTTATATCCAACAAATGACTTAACCTATAAATTTTGTAACCTTAAATGCAAAAAAACAAAATAAAAACTAATTTTCGCAAATAATTAATTATCATTATTAATACAAAAATAATTTATTAAAAATACTAAAATGTTATTATATTCACATACCGTTTCTTTACGTTTGAAATTTAAATCCAATTTTCCAGATAATTTTGTATTGAAAGCAGTTGTAAGCGGTGACCAAGTGCTTACAGATCTTTTCCTATACGATAGTAATTTACCTGACATTGATCGCAACATTTTCACGTTTTTATAATTACTTATTTATTCACAAATTTATGTTAATTGTTATTTATGTTTTTTCTGAATGTCGCATGGTTTTTGCACACAGCTGATCAATGTTTGTAGACAGGTACCTACTACTATATACCTATATTATATTATATTTGTATATCATATCACCTACGTTTCGGTAGCGCGCGAGTCTCAAAATTTTCAACTTCGTGCTTTTTAATATTAATTACATTACAATTAGATTCTTTTACATTTTAAATTTATGTGTTAAAAAGTAATAAAACTGGCAGCTCGAGCATTATTATCGTCTGCTCTGTTACTTACAATTATACCGGAACCGGCGTCCACGTGATTATAAAAATACCGCGCTTGTCATTCCGAAGTCGAACAATTGCTGAAACTTAAAAGAAGTATCTAAAGATTTAAATTCATTATATATCATATATAATGTTAAAAAACATTGTTCTTTTTAAATTATTATAAATAATTGGATAATACTTAATAATTAGATTTTGAAACAGTGTCTTTTGTTAGTAGTATAATAAAACGTTTAAGGTTATTTATGTGAAAGAAAGTAAATATTTCAGTGACTTATTAATTTCTATAATATTAAATATATATACATGGAAACACCAACTGATTTTTTGTTTCCTTTTCCTCCTTATCCAATTCAATTGGATTTTATGAAAAATCTTTACAATTGTTTAGAAAATGGTAATTTAGGTATTTTTGAGAGTCCTACAGGAACTGGTAAAACATTATCAATTATTTGTGGTGCATTAAAATGGCTCCTCGATCACGAGGAAACACAGAAAAATTGTTTACTCAACAAAAAAGCAGAGTTAGAACGGAATATTAAAGAAATAGAAGAAAAAACTGTAAATAACTGGTTTTCAATTCAAACCGAACAGATGGCACTAAATACAGAAAAGCAGATTTTGCAAAAAAAATTGGATGCTATCTTGAAGCAAGAAGAAAAAAGGTTAAAGTATAAAGAACGAGTAAAAAAACATGAAGAAGAAAAGAAAAAACATAAATGGAAACTTGCCAAAAATATTGAAAAAAAAGAACCTCAAAGTCTGGAAAAACATTGTTTGATTGAGAACAATGATGTCATTGATGAAGACCTTATTCTAGAGGATGTAGACTGTCATTCTGATAGTTCTGAAGATGATGAAATTGAAGAAGAAACCTCTAAATTCAGCAAAATATTCTTTTGCTCTAGAACACACTCTCAGCTTGCACAATTTATTGGAGAATTAAAGAAGAGTCCCTATCGGGATAAAATATCATTAGTACCACTTGCATCAAGGTATAGTAGTAAAAATTAAGATTGTCAATAATTGCTATAATGTTTTCTATTTTCCAGAACTAATTATTGTATAAATACAAAAGTAAAGGCTCTGAAAAATATTAGTATGATAAATGAACAATGTCAACAGTTACAAAGAAAAAAATCAACATCAAAAAAGGAAAAAGACCTTAAAAAGTCAAAAATGTCAACTTCTTGTCCATTTATGCCTGGAGATCAAGCATTACTCATGGCAGAAATTTTAACTAGTATTTGTGATATTGAAGATACAGTAAAAAAAAGTAAAGAATTAAAAACTTGTCCTTATTATTCTACAAGAAAATCAGTAGAAGATGGCCAAGTAATTTTAATTCCGTACAATTCAATTCTGCATAGAAGCACTAGAGAAAGTTTGGGTATAAATCTAAAAAACAATATCTTAATTGTTGATGAAGCTCATAATTTATTAGAAGCGATTGAAAGAATGCACAGTGTAACTATAACCGGGAAGAATATATTACACTGTCTTAATCAATTATCACAGTATCAAAACAGGTAATTATCAATCAATTAATCAATAAATTAAATATACTAAATTTTAATATGTTTATTTTGTAGATTTAAGAATGTTCTAACACCAAAAAATGTGTTGTTATTAAGTCAATTAAGTTTCTTATTAAAAAAGTTAATAAAGCTTCTAGGGGGTAAATCAAGGTCACACCCTGAAGATAAGAGTGAAAATGTTAGTGCATCAAAATTATACAGCATAGAAGATTTTGAAACTACTGCAGAAATAGATACATTAAACATATTTAATTTAGTTGATTTCATAGAAAAATCCAAATTGATTCATAAATTACGAGGATACATTGAAAAGTACGAAGATGATATTGCACCAAAGGAAAGTATTGATATAAAAAAAGGAGTGACTGCATTTTTACAAACATTACAAAAAACTCAAAAATCTGAACCTCTAGAACCAGTTAATAGGCCTGCATTTGATCACGATCAAATAACCAGTCCCTTAATTGTAGTAAAAAGTTTTTTAGAAACTCTCAAAACAAATTGCAATGATGGTAGAATTTTTATTATTCCTGGAGCTACAGTTGGAGAAGGGTGCTTGAAATTCCTTTTACTAAATCCAGCAGCACACTTTTCAGATATTGGTAACGCATATTGTGTAATTTTATGATAAATTACAATTTACATATTTAACATTTAAAATTCTTATTTTAGTTCAAGAAGCTAGATCTGTAGTTTTAGCTGGTGGTACTATGGAGCCAATGTCTGAATTCAAAGAACAATTATTTATGAGTGCTGGAGCTAAATCAGAGAGAATCATTACTTTTTCCTGTGATCATGTAATTCCAAAAGAGAATATTATTACATGCATTATAAAATCTGGTCCTACTAATATTGATTTTGAATTTAATTTTCAAAACAGACAAAACAAACAAATGGTAATAAAATTTGCGTTGCTTTAAACTGACGAGAAAATTAATCATAATTTTTTTACAGTTAGATGAGTTAGGAAGAACGCTAGTGAATATATGTAACATTGTACCTGCGGGTATTGTGGTTTTTCTACCTTCATATGGATATGAAGAATTATTGTTTAAACATTTAGAATCAAATGGAGTGTTAACAAA
Organism: Theocolax elegans; assembly: GCA_026168455.1. Lineage (NCBI taxonomy): Eukaryota > Metazoa > Arthropoda > Insecta > Hymenoptera > Cerocephalidae > Theocolax > Theocolax elegans. The sequence continues at coordinate 60,942,342 of CM047427.1, forward strand.
AATTCGTACAAAAAAGACAGTATTTAGAGAACCAAAATCAGCAATTCAGGTATATAAAATTTCAATTATTATAATAATTTTTATTCTTGTAAATAAAAATTAATCTTGTAAATTAATCTTCTTAGGTCACTCAAGTATTAGATAAATATACAAATGCTATAAAGAAGCCACTAATCCCGCAAAATGGTGCAATACTATTTAGCGTCGTGGGTAGGAAAAATTTATTTGTTATAAAATTATATTTAACCATACCAGTTTATGTACAGTTTAATAATTATTTTATTTCTAGGAGGTAAATTGAGCGAGGGTCTGAATTTTTCCGATGATTTAGGAAGATGCGTTATAGTGGTTGGTATGCCGTATCCAAATGTTAAATCTGCCGAATTGCAGGAAAAAATGAAATATTTAAATGAAAATGTGGTATGTTGCAATTCGTCCTTTTTAAATCCTAAGTATATAATTTACAAGTAATTACATATACCATTTTATGAACTATTTTGAAACGAAGCATTTTGAAAATCCAGCGTATAAGACTCAATAAATGGGCATTCCTTATATTTTTTTATGGATTACAAAATAATAACTTTGCATGCTTTTACAATATATCCAAATATTTTAAGATTTTCAAATCGCTAATTAACGTATAATATTTGGGATTAAAATTTATACGTTTTTTAACTCAAAATTACGGATCAAAAATTTGTTTATTTAATTATTTTTACAAAAATGATTTATTCGCAAAAAGTTATTCGTCTCGCTCACTCTCTTATGTTTTAAACTGTCCATCTGAATTTTTTTTTAGATTTTTAATGCTATATGTCAGGTATAATTTTTGGGTTAAAAGATGTAGATTTCTATCATTTGGGTCCGAATTCCCTGTTCAAAGTCTACCTGTTTTTATATTATTACATTTAAAAAATTATTTTGTTTATTATTATCATATATGATATTATACATTATAAATAAATTAATTTAGGGTCCGCAGGCCGGTTCTACGTTTTACGAAAATGCTTGCATGAAGGCAGTGAACCAATGTATCGGACGAGCCGTACGTCATATCAATGATTATTCCACTGTCGTTCTTTTGGATAAACGATATGCGAATAAAACGAGCTCGCTACCTGGCTGGATACAAAGAAATTTAAGTGTACAACCAAAATTTGGTGGTGCTATTCAGGCACTTGCAAGATTCTTTTCAGCTAAAAGAAAAATAGGTAAATGAAAAATATACAATCCAAACTTCCCCTTTTACTTTTTATACTAAATAATTGAATAAGAATATACTTATATACTTCTTCGAACAATGAAAGCAAATTTCGAAGTTTTGATATACATTTCATAATTCATAAGAAATTTAGTCTGGGCACTGATGGGGTTTCATGGCGACTTATTGTCCTTTCGGGAATTTGATGGTTTAGGGTGGTTTTTATGTCGCGGAAATAACATTTCTAGCTCGTAAGGCCCTTTTTTTCAATTATGCTTATACTTTAAGTGATAATATCAAAATTTTCAAATTTTGTTTTTCGAATTTGTGCCTTTATTAATTATAAAAATTAATTTTTATTATAAATAATTAGATCTTTTGCAATAATTACATATATAGGGGAGACGGGGCATTTTTGAACTTTTTTTTTATTTATTTTTTTTCTTATCGAAAACGATATAATTTTATACTTGGGACCATGGCAACTTCAAGTATACTTGCCTCTAGCTATTAAGACAAATTTTTTTACCCACGATATTTATTAATAGGACGATTTATTTTACAGTTGAAGAAAAAGGCATTTTGTTCAAAAATGCCCCAACCCTGGGGTAATTTTAAACATACCCTGGGGTATTTTTGAACTTATTTGCGATTTACTTTTTTTTTCGATGCAAAGATTAATATTTTACAATCTAAACTAACGGTACTTCAAATTCATACTTTCTAGCAACTTGCAGAATTTTTTTAGGCACCAAATTTATCAATACAACATTTTACATTTACCAATTTTCACACTAGGTTTCGTTTCTTTTATATTGGACACATGATGAATATACTATAAAATCACCGTGCACCCGTTTACTTAACACGTTCAAATTTACCCCAGGGTACGTGTTCAAAATTACCCTAAAATAGAAAAAAACTTTAGATACACAGTGCGCAGCAGTAAATTAATATTTTTCAACGTAATTACGATCAAAAGAAAGCTAGTATAAATACTTTTAACATGTGTGATTTGTAGGTATATAATAGCATTTATTTAAAGAAACTGTCCTATTATAGCATAAATATTACGATATAAAAGAGCTATTCAAAAAGTTCAAAAATGTCCCTGTTCAAAAATACCCCAATCTCCCCTAAATATATTTTTAAAAGTAAAATAACTCAATAGAAATTAAAACTCAAAAAACCTTAACATGCGCTCTCTTATTCGTTTCAGACCTTATTCGCATTTTTGAATTGTTGTGTAAATACATAATCACACACATTTATCATCATATATGATAGATTTAGTTTTATTGCGAAAAAACGTGTTTTTTTTGTACTTATTTCATTATTTTGTCTGTTTTCCCCTATTTATCTTTGAAAATATTATTATGAACGTAAAGTGTACAATAGCAAAAAGTTTTGTTATTTTGAGATGAACATTTCGTCGGTATAAAGTTTTTATGTAGGATTGATACATTTCAAGATAATGCTACATAATCGTTTCTAAGGAATTAAAAATAATGCGATAACTTAAAGTGTTTCAGTGCTATATATCTGGAAATAGGACCATTATAAATCGATTAAAAATTGACTGAGTTATCTTAGATACATGATTACATCCATACATATACATTTTAGGGAGGGCCTTAACTGAGTTTTAATACGCATAAATTTCTCTTACAACCCATTAGCTATAGTATATTTTGATGCATCACGCATTTTGCGATGATGAAAATATAAGGCTTTCCCGTGTAGCGGTCGTGTCTAAAAATGTGTAAACCCCGATGGAAATGGTAAACATAAAATAGTTATTAATTACTATTTATCAATCTACGAGTTTGTTTCAGATGATCAAAAATTGTATTATTATTTCTTAGCTATATATGACATTTGAAATATCTTCAGAAAATTAAATTCAAACATTAAAAATTTGAATGAATCATTAATTAAATAGTTAAAAGGCAAAAGCAAAATATATTAGTATTCAGATTCGTGTAAACGATCCAATTTAAGAAAAATTTTGGAGTTTTATTCACCCTACTTATTACTTTTCATATAACCATAGTTTCTATAGGTATACACCCATTGATCGTAGATAGATTTTCGGAAAATCTACTTTGCATGCAAATAAACATTTATTTTATTTAATTCGAGCTCACGACTTACCTTTTATATCAATTGTTTTATTTCAAACAATTCAAATATTATTATGTTATGATTAAGATGTGTTATTTTAACATATGTGCTACAAGTATGTGTGATGTTATAGGCATATCAGATTACAGGAAAGATTAGTAGTCGCATCGTTCTACAATATCTTGCGAAAAATACATATATAAGTATATTTAAAAAGAAGTTGTCACAACAAACACTAGATTTGGTCCATTATCAGTTACGCAAACGCTTCCATGACATTTTTATGCAAATTTGTAAAAGATATGAAAAATCATGTTTTACTAATAAATCGACGCATATCTATTTTTCCATTTAGAATTCATCGCAATATATGATATATATATATTATTTTTAAAAAGAGGGCTTTGTGCAATATTTGTAAAAATATTGAATAACGCAATTTAGTTAGTATTGTCGATTAAATTCATATACATAATTATAATTATAATTATTCAACTATGTGTGCTCTAATTTTATATCGGTGTTGTCATTTATTGATTACATGATAATTACACAAATAATATGCGGGTTTAAATAACATTTATTTACGTAATAATCTCTTATACATTTTATATCTTTTGCCATTAAATGTATAGATAAGTATTTTTTTTTTTTTGATAAACTGTAAAAGATTATAACAATTATTTGGATAACCATCTCTAAATTAAGCATATTATATAAATGTCATGTCTGTTTAATAAAAAATGGAATACAATATACGTTACAAACGGGTAAAAAATTCGTATTAGTAATGAAAGATTTGCGGTTTATCAAAATAAATATCGTAAAGTAAGTTATTTATACCTAAAAGCTAAACTTTTACATTCAAGGGACAATTGTTACAGTAATATTATAAAACAATATAAATTTCAAGAAACTAATTAATATTATATTAGAATCTCTAAATAATTAGATTTAAAATTGTGTACTTTTATAAGTAAATTTATCTTTAATATTTTTAATAAAATACTGACAATCGTAAATTGGATACTTCTTATTACCTGCATACCTTCAAAATAATTTATTCTGATCATACACTATGTATAATATAAATTTTCATCAATTTAAAACAAACATTTCAATTTACTTACGATTGCGCATGTTTTTTGTGTATTTTTCATGGTTTTCTGTGTTGTTATACATTTATATCTGAATAATATTGTTCTGATCAACAAGTGTATAGTAGAAAAAAAATTTTGTAATTTTTAGACGAACATTTTGTCCAGATAAAATTTTTTCGTAGGAATAATACGTTTGGAAATCATTTACAAAATACGATTAAACAAAATAGGATAATTAAATTGCCATCTTATGAGATGGTTACCCTATCGATTTCTGCAAAATGGATCGAAAATTGTCCAAGTTTTCAAATAAACATATATATGTACGCGCGCGCGTATGTATGTGTGTGTGTGTGTGTGTGTGTGTGTGTGTTGGAGTTTTGTGGTATCACACATACGAGACACTCCTGTGTAATGATTGTGCCTGAAAATGAATTGTCAACTCATCATACGTTTCAATGAACGTGCATAATTGAAAGGGTCTCCTAATTTAATTAATTAATTAATGCACATAATATAATAATTACAATAACAAATTAAAAAGAATCGATAGTATAATTATATACATAGTATATATTAATTTATTTAATAATTTTAATTTGCATAATTTAGACCCGGCGAAGTGATTTATATAGTAAATGTGTCTCTATAAGCATGTAAAAAATATTCACGTAAAAAAGTAATCTACCTAGAATGATTCGTTTAAATGTTTCCTCATTGCTGTCTTGAAAGAAGATAGCTAAATGAATAGCGAATGTTGTGATAGACCATAAATAATTAACATAAATTAACAAAATTAGATCATTTATTTTGAAATAATATATTAATTATTGAATTTATTGCTTTTCTAATATGGAGATTTCCAAAATATATTTAAGTGATTAAATTATAACTAAATCGAAAAATTATAAATGCACTTTAACCTGATCAACACAAAATATCTGGCAAAGTTATAGTTAATATATTATAATCATATATATGTATTAATAATGCAGAAATCTTACAATCAGCGATAAGTGGGACACTTTATTTCTCTGAATTGCATATAACATTAATTTTTCAGCAGCGTGACCGTCAAGCCTCGGCTACTTTAGCACTCAAGATAAGATGTATAAAATATCGTTCAACGTCGTGCGATTCTCGCAGTACATTTCTGGCTCCGTATCACTATTATTTTTTTACACTTAGTTTATTATTTTTCATTTTATAAATAAAAATGTTCTATAACACATTGATCGTTACTTTCTGTATCCTCTCAATCTACCAGTGGTATGTCAATTTCCACACATTATTTGTTAATGTTGTAAATGGTACTTTTCTTATATCTATTATAAGAAAGCAATAATTATATTTTATTTTTTACCATAACGATAAAGTAAAAAAATATATTTTTTGCAACATAAAATTTAGTAAGAAAAAAGTGTTTTTAAGCTTTCATTTGTGAATATCATAGATAAGTTTTACATTTACATATTTTAATTTATAATTTATTGTATACCTTTTTTATTGCTTCACCAATTTCATAATTATTTTTTCATAGTTATATGTATAGATTAAAAATATATAGTTAGTTACTTTAACTCTTATTTAATGTCCTACTATTCTGATATTATAGTATATTGTGCAACATGAAGCGAAAGTAGAAGATTTTTACCGCAGGTGGGTTTACTGCTTAAATGTCTTCACGAGAGCACTCTGAGCAAAAAGTTGTAGTCAAAATGATAATACTGTCTAGTAATTACAAACTAAAAATTAAAAAAATTACCATACTGTACAGTAACATTTACTAAAAGTCTATTAATTTTACTACAATTTTTGTGATATTTACCATAAGTTGCGTAAATACAGTATAGTAATTTATTGCATTTTGACCGTTTGTAATTTCAGACACTAAATTTTACTATAACTTTTTTCTCTGTGCAATAATCATCCGAGCGATAAATCTACTTCCGCCAGGTTGCATATAGTATTTTATTGCACATTTATTGATGGTTTATTTTCGACCTAAAAAGAGGAACCGATACGCTTTTTAATTTTTATACCCCGCATATATATAATTACTACTATATGTATAAAATATCACATTTTGTGTTATTTACAAATACGTTTGCCAGAAATACATGTTACTTAATGTGGAATAAAATAAAAAGTTATGATAAGATATATAATACGATAAGAAGTATAATCGTTAGTGATTTTAAAAGTTGTAAAGGAATTTACCAACGATCCTGTACCATTACAAAGTAGACACACATGCAGTCGAGTAAACAAAAAAAATTAGTTTATAATAGCAAAATCATATAAAAATTTTTTTAACGTATAAATTGAACTGGAAATTATATATTTATGATATCATCTATAACTTATATCTAAAAAAATTCAAACCGCAGTGCCATCAGTTATGAACGAATTTTGTTATTGTTTAAATGTTTAAAAGTCTTTTTTTCATATGAAATAATATCAAAATGAATTTACAAAGTATTTGACAAGATTAAAGCCAATTATTATTTCTAAGAAAGTTTCTATTCAGTGAGTACAATATACTGCACCAACTCACTGGTACCTTTCATCAAATCTAAAATGTAAATATTACTTTTTCTGAAAAACTTTATTTTTCGAAATTCGAAAGAATCAAACAATTAACTGAGGATAGCATGTACTCAAATTGAATTAGTGCTACAAAAATATATTAATAAAACAAATTTTATATAGTTTTATTTGTATTATTCATTGGAAGTTTTTTATGTTAAAAATGATCATGGTGCTTGTTCCAATCGATTATAGGTATATCACTAGTATTTTGTTTGTTCTTTCAAGTAAAATAAAGTTTTTGCGGAAAAGTCATGATGTGAACCATGTTTAACCTACTTGTCTAATACTTATATACATTGATAGAAATACAAGTGGAAACTTTTTTTAGAGTTTAATGTAATGGAAATTAATAAATTTTAAGTACTTGGTAAATTAATTTTAAAATTGATACTGACATATGATCATTAAATGTTTTTATAACTAAATTCAAGATTTCCAATGGATTTTATGTTAACGTAGCTGTACCATATCATAAGTATACTTTTTTGTATATTTGAAAAAATAATGTAAATAAAGGTTTTCGAAAGCTTTATTTCTGTGGAATTAAACTGTAATTAATTTTTAATGAAAAAGATATAGAGTAATTATTTTTTTCCATCTACAGCAACTTTATCTACTACTTAATGGTACACATGGTATAACAAGGCCTAGTATCCTATTGGACAGATTTCAATGGTTTGGTGATAAACTCTTTAGATTAAACTTCCATTTCTTTACCTTATTATCCATAACGTTAATTAATTCTTACTCCGAGTTTAGATCGTGTAATATGATAATTTGTTAATTTTTTTATTTTGGTACAATGAAGAAAATTTTAATCATAAGAAATTCTTGATTTAAGTGAATTAATATAAAAAACAATAAGTATAAATAGACAACATTTACATCGCAATGTTGATTATTATAAAATTATTTTCATTTACTGGTTCACAAAAATGTTTTTATATAGAAACAAGAAGGGGATTAATTTCACACTAAATTGTCTGATGAAAAAGCAATTTTATACACAATTAAAACACGAAATTTTTAAGATTTTGATACTTGTCATTACAAATCGGATATTGAAAAACTCCGTTTTTTTACTTATAGCGTTCGAAAGCGTTAAACGTGCTCACTGCAATCCGAATATTTTAAGCTTTGGCTGTGCTTCATTGATTAATTTGATCTTGGGAATCACATTGATGTAACAATACAATAAGCATGTGATCTATATAAATTGATTTGTAAGCAGCAATATCATAAGTTATCTTATTTTGCCCAAAACGATCGTCGCGTTTTATGAAACTAGTTGTATATATTTATTCGAATTTTTAAAATCAAAAGGCGCGATAGCGCCTGACGCAAGTATTCATAGTTTACATTGAATTAATTTTTTGAAACTTGTACATATTCATCACACACCACTAACGTGCAAAATCGTAAAAATAATTTGCACTTAAGTCTAGCGCGAATAAAACTGAAAATAATTGCGATTTCTTATATTAGCTTAGAAACAAATGGAATTTAATCTTTAGGTTTTTAATTTTACTTATATAAAATAGTAACTGCAGACTGAGAGACTGAATCACTTTCTAAATTGCAAGATCACATTGAACAAACAAGTGGGCATATACATATTTTTAAAAGAATTTACTAAATTATATTTCTTGATAATATTTTCGATTGATATAACGAGTCAAATTGTAATTATAATTAACATTTTTTGATTAGCAAATATAGTCAACGATAAATGTTAACGTTATACCGGTATTTCAATAATGCTGAAAATCGTTTTACCCACTGCAACATTTATCGGGTTAACGTATATTCAATGGTCATTCTGACTCATTCGCTCCTAAATAATCTCACAAGAATACTTAATGCTGAAACTTGTTTTCGCTAAAGTGGAGCGATGAGCGACGATCCGAGGAAAATCATAATAGACACCGATGCGGGTGGCGACGACGCTGTTGCGATTTTCCTGGCTTTAGCTGCAAAAGAGGTGCAAGTCATCGCCATCACTTGCGTTTACGGGAACACCGATGAGGTCAACGTTGAGACAAATGTTCTCAAAATCCTCACCGTCGCTAATCGAACGGACGTAAGTTTAATTGTTTATCGCGATCTAATTTAATATATAACTTTTAAAGACACATTATTAACTATATTAGATAGATACAATTTTCTTTTATATTTTCTCAAATTTTTTTTATCAGCTTTTTTTTACTATATGATTTATATATATAGTCTTTGCGTATAATATAATAATAAATAAGGATGATTATTATTATTTACAATTGTTTTAGCAATATATAATTTCTTTGATGAAATAAGATTTATTCTGGTTTAATTTTTCCTAAGAATTAAAAGATCTGTAAAATCGGATTAATCATCAATAAATGAATCAAACTTTTAAGATATTTAAAAAAATTAAAAGTATTTTTTCAAATATAATAATTTTAAGATATATTTATCATCCACATCTATTTCATATGTAACTTTGATATAGTCTTAAATATTGATTATAGATTCCAGTTTACGGAGGAGCTAAAAAACCTTTAATTCAGAACTATACAGCAGGGGATTTTTTTGGAAAAGATGGTTTTGGTGATTTTGAATTCAATAGAAAAATTTTAGGCCATATAGACAGATCTAAACACGCTTCAATTGCTATGATTGATATAGTAAAGCAACATCCAGGTATATATGTTGTATCTTATATTATCTTATATTTTATTATGTTTTATTATTTATAAAGATATATGAATTTTTGATAAATAGGAGATATAAGCATTATCACTCTTGGACCATTAACAAATGTGGCATTAGCAGCATCATTGGATCCAAATTTCACACAAAATGTTAAGAAATTCTATGTGATGGGTTCAACTATCCACCGACCAAAGGCTAATGCAGAAATAGAATTTAATTTTAGTTTAGATCCAGAAAGCAATGATATTTTCCTTTCTTCTCCTACAAAACTAAAAAGTCTTATTGCACCTTGGAATGTTGTTGTCAAGTCTAATATTTCTAAGGTAAGATACAGATTTTTTTTACAACTTTTACTTTTTGAAAATAAATATTATTAATATTAAATATTAATTAATATAATATAAATGTAACAAACAAATATTATTATTCTTATTTTAGGAATGGAGAACTGAAGTTTTGGGAAAGTTGAATTCTGATGTAATGAACATTTTAAATAAAGTAGAAAGCATAGTGTTAGAAAAAGTGGTAGGGTGGCTACCAGCTGATTCAATTGCAGTAGCAACTATGATTTGGGAGGATCTCGTAACAAAATCTTTGGAAGCAAAAATGACTTCGGTCACACACGGTCCATCAAAGGGTTCAGTCATTGTTGAAACTGACAGTAAAACAAAAAATGTTGAAATTGTTACGGAAATTGATGTTACCTCATATAAAAACAAACTCTTGACACATTTAGCGTGAAAAAATCTATACCTACTTAGTTTTAAAATGTATAAACAATAACGTTAATTGTTGTTGCCACTTTTTTTTTGTTCCTCTGGTTAAGATTGGAACATTTAAGAAAGTATTGTAATAGTTTATAGCGAATGCAGAGCACAATTGGCTGAGTGCGCCCTCTAGTGGATCATCCCCCAGAATTCTGCGATTACTTTACTTACTATATCTATAATAAATCATCCGGATCCGATAACCGACCCTACCCCAGCCCGACGACCCTTCGAAATATAATAAAAAAAAAATGCTAATCGATGTATTTTTAATTGTACTTTTCAACAAAAAAAAATTTTCAATTGTACCCCCGTAGTTTTTTAGAAAAAAAATCCTAAAGTACTAGAATATTAATCCGCCAATAGCTCCTTTTAAAGTGGTTTTAACGTTAAAGGAAAGGTGCAGAAAAATTGTACCTTTTTTATACTTAATTGTACCACCGTTACTTTTGCGAAATAATATAATACAATAAATAAAAAATCAAAAAAATTGTACTGACATAATGCAAATATATTTCCAGTCACCGCGCATGCGCGGTCACCGGAAATACGAGAAACGCATGCTTATGGCGCGTTATTTAAAAGTCATGAATAGATCAAAAAATGCTCGAAAGATGTTATAAAAAATAGTCAACGATGTATATTCATTTATCTTTCATAAACTTTACAGAAAATTCAATTGTACCACCTGAGGTTTTGAGAAAAAAAAAGTTATTGTCAGGTTACAGGTGGAAACGTTGAAAGCAGCGTGTACAACAGCTGTTTAACAATTAACAGACATATTAAATATTCTTTTTCATTTGTTCTTAATTGTACCATCATTAGTTTGTTGGTTTACACATTAAATTTGAGCAAAAATAATTAAATAATTACCAGCGGGCCTATGAAGGCAGGCGTCTTAAAATCGCGAAAAATGCAAGTAACAACAAAAGTGTTTATTATTTATGAGGCTTATGTGGGTATTTGACAGTTATGTAGACACTAGACAGTCGTCTATAACTCGTTTTGGGTTGAAAAATTGAGAAGTAAGTACGGCCCCGTCTTAGTCAATAACCTGAGGGATAGTTTATTTTTAAAAACATAAAGCAAATCAACAATAAAAATATGGTCCACCCTATCTATGCATACATACATATAATTTTAAATTTCGGGGTTTATGACGCCCATGACAGAGAAGGAAGATACGTACTTTAGTACGATAAAAGAGACAGAAAAGATTATGGAGCCCCGGCTCCATAAACCTGCCATATTAACAATGAGTGGGAAAGAGATAGGGTTATTGGAATTTAACATACGAGGCTCCATAACCCCCTATATCCAAATGTATATATATATATATATATATATTAAATTACGTATATAATATTATTTATATATATATATATATATATAATTATATGGAAAGGTATTTATCTGAACTCTTTATTATTGATTTGCTTTATGTTTTTAAAAATAAACTATCCCTCAGGTTATTGACTAAGACGGGGCCGTACTTACTTCTCAATTTTTCAACCCGAAAGAGTTATAGACGACTGTCTATATATAAGTCTCAAATACCTACATAACCCTCATAACTAATAAACACTTTTGACTTTTTTTATGAAAAAACTATAAAAGCCTTATAATAATGCATCTTCTTTAGGATTATAACCAAAAAACGGGGTTACAAGGTCAAATAACCGAGCGTTACTTGCTTTTTTCGCGTTTTTAAAACGCTTGAGTTCATAGGCGTCACAACCGCACATGCGCATAGTGCGCCCGTTCGTTCAGCTAATTATTTACTATTGTTTCTAATTGATTCCCATTAATAAATACAAAGTTTGACGATTGTACTATTACGTACAGATAATGTACATTTTTTTATTTACTCATAGTAGTAGAGTTAAATATCAATGATTTGGAGGGTACAATTACTTTTTCCACAAATTCTGGTAATTAATAATAATAATGCGACGATGGATATTTTATCAATGCCTGCCATGCATTTTTTCCCTTTTTTACGATTTTAAAATCTCGCGCGGTTGAAAATCTCGTGTGCATGCGAATCTCGCACTTCCGTTGGCCGCGCATGCGCAGTAGCTGAAAACGGACTGTCAATCAGACGATATTGCTTTTTTAATATTTTTGCGTTATACCGTTATTTTTTCGGAAAAGTGAGGGTGGTACAATTAAGTACGAAAAAGGTACAATTTTTTTACACCCTAATTAGGACGAAGGAACGATTGTAAGGTGAGGTATCGGTGTTTTAATATTGCAATACTTTGTCATTTTTTTTCTCAAAAACGGTGGGGGTACAATTAAAATTTCTTGTTTTTTTAGAAAGTACAATTAAAAATACATCGGATAGCATTTTTTTTTTTATAAAATTCCGTAGGTCGGCGGGCTGGGGTAAGGCCGGTGATCCGATAGATTATAACGAAGTTGACTTTTACATACTAGCGCCACAACTTTACGCGGTGGACATTTTCATTGCAAATACGTAAATAAAGAATTAGAATTGAGAAAAATAATTATGCGCAAAGCAGTTTTTATTTAAGTACTCTAAGCAGTCTAAGCTAAATACATTAGTAACATAATAATGTATTCAACATATAAATTTTTTTAATTACAAATATTTAAAAACTTATATAAACAAAATGTAATATTTATTTGTAAATATTAAATTTATATTTTTTATTTACTTTGATAATATTTTTAAATTTCAAAAACCAGTTTTTTCAAGTCTAGAAATAAAAATTATACATAATCATCAAGTAAGTCACTAATAAACATTTGTTAAATTTAGCCAAAAGAAAAACTAAAAAAAATGTAAATTGATTTAATGTTAGTAAAATATTTTATTAAACAATTATGTAAAACTCCTTAATAATCAGGCAAATTTGTTTCCCTGTACCTTAAAAATCATTGAATATAATTATTTTCTTCGGTATAAATGTTTTTATACGTAAATATCGTCTCGCATATACACCGCAGTGTTATTGTAATATGATGTAAGTATGTACTTATTACTTGCAAAGTTGCAAATAAAAATAAAAAATACTGTCATAAAATGTTGGATCCAAACTCCGAAGTACAAATTGCACGATGTGTGGAAAACCGTATAGGTGTAATCTGATCTGAAAATATTGATAACCATAAAAAAGTCACAAGTCACAACTCTTATTTACATAGAGTCAAAACAAAGTTATCATAATCATAAATCTCGGATGAACTTTTCGTGGAATTATTATAGTTGGATTGGGAAGCGATGTAAGCATATAATACTATAAGGGGACTATGGCTAACAGCGAGTCAGCAACAGCGTAACACTCAAGCTCAACAGTAGCGAAATGCGAATGCGAATGGGAGAGGAATGAGGATTATTAACTAGCGGCAACTCGACGGTCCATTTAAAAACCGCGAGAATAAGCGCCACCTCGCGTATGTCGCGCATCACTCATCAGGATAACCTCGCGCACCCACACATCAACTCCGGTCTCGACCCCCCCCGAAACTCGCGCAACGGGTGTACCAGGTCCGGAACCCTCCTCCAGGAGGTACCGAAGAACGATCGAACTTAGCGGCCTTTGGGACCCCTCATCGAGCTCGGTGTGTGCGTAAACCCTCTTTTGCCACCTCTTTGTTTCGGAGGACGCGCTGTATCTGTGACGACTGTGGCCTGTGCGTATGAGTCTGCCAGTTTAGTTTCTCCGTGTGTGGTTGAGACTTGAGTGTACGTGTACGTACGTGTGCGTGTGCGTGTGCGCGTGCATGTGTATGTGTATGTGTGTCTCCCTACAACCTGAGGTTAGGACGTGAATGTGAACCGCGGCTCCTTGGCTACAGTTCCTAGGGCTACCTTTTCCCTCGTGAGTGGCTATCCTCCGTGGCCCTTCCTCGCAGTGTCCGCTTACACGTAAAGCTAGTGTATATGTCATTTTTGTGAACTATGCATATAGATCTATGAATACACATATATCTATACACCTATATGTGTATACTTATGTCTATTTATTTATGCAGTTTTTCGCGCGGAAAAAGGTCGAGCCCCGCTGAGGACTTTGTGTATGCTTTTCCATGAGACGGAATGCAGCGGATGAAAGGACAATCCAACAGTCAAGGTAAGATTATACAATGGTACAAACAAATTCACAATTGATCTTGCCAGGTTACGAGCTGGCTGACTCATTCGTTCTGGTGCAGATTTTGTCAACCTCTTTTCATCAATTCTCTATTAAATATCACTAAATCTTTTAATATAATCATAAAGTTCAACAATATCATCAAGTTAAAATATTAATTTTTTTTTTTTAATATACTTTGTGTATCAAATTTCTAAGTTTATTTTACATTATTGCATCACAATTGAGTAGTAAAACAAAAAGATTTACAAACCTTTATAAACCTAACTTTTCATTGTATATTGTGTTATAAAATATTATACCATAAGTGTACAAAATTTAATATTTACTTAATGTTAACTTTTCATGTACATTTAGTAAACTTTACCTTAAGGTTGTTCAATATTATTTATAAATAAGTTTATTTAAATCTAGTGAGCAATGGTCCAAAGGAACATCAACAACAACCTGGCGATCATTCAGCAGGGGAGGATATTGGCTTTGAATCGTGGCGAGGTGGTAACAGTACTCAGCATCACTCCAGCTATCCTATTGGCAGTGGCAACAGTGACCACTATAATCCATATTATGCAGGCACATCTTTTCAATACCAGACTTTTGGTGCCGGTGACGGTACCTGGTCTAATGGCACTGACCCAGTGACATTTTTACCAGGTTATGGTGGACAAATGAGTCACGATGCCTATAGTATGGAAGGTGTGTTCTCCACCAATGCTGGTGGCAGTTTTGGAAATTTTGGTCAGCCTACTTTTCCTAATTATTTTCATGGAAATGGTGACTTTAGTGCCTGGGGCACTCCAAGAAAAGCACGCTATGAAGATTATTATCAACACCGAAGTGGAGAAAATTATGGAGGTTCCAGTATTGGAGATAATAAGACAATAGAGCAAGGAGTTCAAGGACTCTCCATTGGTAGTAAGGTATATACAAAATAACATTTAAAACTTTTCTGTTTTAAAATTATTAAAAAGGTAGCATTGTTATATCCATTTTGATATATCTATAATTATAGTCAAACAAATTATTTTTACATTAACTAATTTGAGAAATTTACCTACTTAAAAACATTAAAAAATGTTATTATTTTCAATAATGTCACAAAAGAATTTCATGATCTTCATTCTGATGTTGAATACTTTTAATTATTATTAATTACAATTAAATAACCAAGAATTGATAGGTCATAGTTGTTACTTTAAATTTTAATTCTTATCTTTGAATTTACTATTAAATTTGATTATTATGTTCTTTAATGTAATTATATGTAAAACTTACAACTATGTAAAAAAGTTTTTTATATATATGTATATAAATATGTTTATATATGGCAATATTCTACTGCATTTTTAATACATATATTTATATAAGATGCTAGTTAATATAAAGAATTATTAATGGATAAAACTATAATAAATCAGGTGCAGAGGCAGGACCAGCAGCATCCACAACAACCAAGTACTGCTCCCCCAAAACTTGAACCTAAAGAACCACGAAAAATAACATGGGCAAGCGTTGCGAGCCAACCAGCAAAACCAGTACCTCCGTTGTCATCGAGTCAGGGTACCAAGAAGAAAACAGGAATCGCTCCACCTCCTATAATACCGGGTAAGCACAATATGGACATCGGAACCTGGGGTGAGGGCAAAGCCTCAATGCCTCCTCCAAAGGCGCTTCCTCCACCGTCACCGCCGACGGTGCAACCGCCTCTCCCTTCACCTCAGCCGGCTGTACAAAGACAACAACCGCAGCAACAGCGTGGACCTGGAGTTCAGACTTGCTGGAATAGACAACCTCAGAGCCCTCCTTCACCATCCGCGCAACTGCAGGCTATGCATCATCAAGCTGCACATCAACACTTTCCACCTGGCCAACCATCTAATCAAAATGTAACTATTGTTTAATATTTTTTTGTAAAACTTACAGTTTTCAACTCTAAAAGTTTTATTTTTGTTAATTTATTAATTTGATTTGGAGTATAGAATTATTTTTTTCTTGCCCTCTGGCCGGAAAGCGCCGTCGAGCAGAAAAATAATGTTCACATCTTGACTAGTAAATAAGAACACATTGAATCACATGTTTTTCAACTTTAGCTTTGGTTCTGGTCTGAGATATTTCTTATTTTACTGGCCTAAGTATGTAATGTACTATTAATTTAATTGATTTTTTACGTATAAAATAATATACGTTAGTTTCTTTGTATTTATTAACATATTATGAGAAATATTAAAAAAATTATATAAAACAGAATAAACAATATTTTTACTTCTTTGAAAAATCTTCAAAAGGGCATACTTATTTAATTAAAGTAATGATATTATTAGTGTTTGATTTGATGGAATGTCGAACATAAATTATAGAAGTCTATACCCTTCAACCAAAAATTAAAAATCTGAAAAATTCATACAGATACTTTGAAATATAAGGAAGAGCGTGACGATTGACGTTTTTGAAAAAAAATGTTGTAATAATAATTGAATAAACAAATTTTTGGTCGGTAATTTTGAGTGAAAAATCGTACAAATTTTAAACCCAAACATTTTACGCTATTTAGCGATTTTTAAATCAGAGAATATTTGGGTATATTGGTTTTTTTATATTTGGCTAAACATGCAAGAGAACCTGACGTAAAATATTTGTACAAAAATTAATTTTTTTGTTTATAAAAAATATAAGGTCTGTCTATTGTCTTAGTCTAACATCTTTACAAGTGAACAACAAAATGTAGAAATTTAATTACGAATTTTCTTTTTATTTATTTTAGTAGCATAGAAATATAAAAACTTTTTCTTACTTGTCAGTTGCTTTTCTTTAGGTATATTTTATAAATGTTCGTAAATAAAGATCGATTTTCTATTACATCACAGAATCAACATCCGCTACAAAATCAACAACACACAGTACAGCACCAGCCACCTTCACATCAGCAGCAGCAGCAGCAGCAACAGCAGCAACAACAGCAGCAACAGCAACTAGGATCCGATAACTTGTCACACCCAGTACTGGATGAATTGAAAGTCAAGAATGACTACAATCCCGTGGATTTTGACCAAACAGCACCAGGCGCTCGATTTTTCGTTATCAAATCGTATTCCGAAGACGACATTCATAGATCAATAAAGTATGAAATATGGTGCAGCACTGAGCACGGCAACAAACGTCTTGACTTAGCTTACCGCGAGGCATCACACGACTCTGCACCCTTGTATCTATTTTTTTCTGTGAACGGATCCGGACATTTCTGTGGTATGGCCCAGATGGTTTCATCGGTAGACTATAAGAGCAACAGCTCAGTATGGTCTCAAGATAAGTGGAAGGGACAATTCCGAGTACGTTGGATCTATGTAAAAGACGTACCAAATGTTG
The DNA here is from genome assembly GCA_026168455.1 of Theocolax elegans. Classification (NCBI taxonomy): domain Eukaryota; kingdom Metazoa; phylum Arthropoda; class Insecta; order Hymenoptera; family Cerocephalidae; genus Theocolax; species Theocolax elegans. Next base: position 60,960,304 of record CM047427.1, read on the forward strand.
AACTAAGACACATTAAGCTTGAAAACAACGAGAATAAGCCAGTGACGAATTCACGGGATGCCCAAGAGGTGCCTCATGCCAAGGGGGTCCAAGTGTTACGGATCTTCCACAGTTATCGACATTCTACAAGCATTTTCGACGACTTTGGGCACTACGAGAGACGTCAAGCTGAGGAGGATCAACGTAAAGGTCCACCAGCAGTCCAGCATCACCCACCGTTCAACAGATCCAGGGGACCTCCATCTGGACAGCGACGTGGGGCTGGTATTTCAGCGTCTCTATCAATCTACATTGGTAATTCTCCCAAGGATCGTAGGAGAGGCCGGGGTGGCTCGCGTCAGTAGCATCTATCCAGGAGGGATTACCTACTTCGGGGAGTTTAATAGTGCGGTGGTGTTGTCAATATGTGCTTTGACTCTATTGCTAAACGATTTGAACTCGATTAAGGAACAAAAAAAATCGCAAAAAGTATATTATATTTAAATATATATATATTCATATATATATATTCAAAGAAAAGGCATAATTGGTAAACAGGACACCGACTGATATCGCTTGGATATGTAGGGGAGGGGGGATAATTAATGAGCGACACGATGTGGACACTAACTCTTGTATAATGCTTGATGAACGTACTTTTGTTGAACATGTTTGAAGAAATTCTATATATTACGAGTGTCGTTTGAATTTAATATTCCAATATACTTTGAAACTTGTACGGGCACTTGTGGTTCCAAAATTGTACACACTTAATACACATGTAAAACGGTGCCGGTGAACGCAAGTACATAGGTATATAAAAATGCGTCCCACAAACATATACGTTGGAAATGATTATCGATACACTCGTACTATTTGCAAGAAAGGAATGATTTATAAAAATGAAACGTTGGCAGTACTATCGTAATGTGATGATGGTGATTATTCATTGTAATTTTTTGTGAAAAAAGGTAAAAACTTCACGAGACACGATTCTTGTTAACGATGTCTGTTATTATTTTTCTCTCAAACTGTGTAGAAAGACCTTGAGATGATTGACATGAAATGTAACTTAATCTAGTAAATATTCTGTAATTATTTTTTATTTTTAAATTTTATTTAGATCATATTCTAGAAATATATTACAATTTTAACAGTTTACGTCACAAATTGGGTAATTATGAATTAGTGAATTTTAAGTTGATATAATTTGCAAATATGTGTACAATAGTTATATTAGCATTTATTCAGAAGAAGCAATTTTTATATTAACTTTATATTTTATGTATTTTTGATTAAAAGCAATCAACTTAAAAGCTATTTTTTATTTCAATGTAATATAAAACTAATTAATTAAATGATGTAAACATTAATAACCCATTGAAATATATTTCACATTATTCTTATTGACTTAATTTTCAAAAAAAAATACAATGTTAAAAAATAATTACAGAGATATTTCGCCTTTAAGCAAGATTACGTTTTTAAAAGTGGGATGTATAATGGCGAAAGAAAAGCTTTCCAGCGGCGAATGAATATCTTTTTATACAAAAAACATGTAGGTCTCTGCCTCTCCGTCTCTTCCTTCAGCCCTTTTAGGGCAGACTTTTACATATTTTGATAATAATTTTAAGAATTATCCGAGCGATCAAATAAGTTATTTTGTGATTTTCGTTTCCTTCCTATCAATATGTTATTATCCAACAATTGAATTATGTCGTCGTTCCTAGAAAGTATTCGTTTAAATTACGATAAGAGTGATTATTCTCGTCTTTGTTCTATAATGTTTAGAATAGACGAAAAGATATTTGAGATAGCAAACGATACATGTTAATTTAATTTGAGGTATGCGACAAATCGATTGTTGATTGTTTAAATAAAATCTAAACGAAAAAATAATACGATCGAGAGGAGAGACTAAATGGTTAACGGCGATGTGAAATTGCGTTTTACCATTTCTGAAAAATTGCGTGAAAAATAAAGGGAAAAATTCTTATGTTGGCGAGTTTGTCTTGTGTAGTTTGCACACACTTTTTAATCATCATTTCGTATTTTTTTATCCCGTGTGCTTCGAACGAGATACGTTGATCTAGATTTTTGAATTATATACATTGAGTTTTTATTAAGTGTTATTTACAAAAAAAGCATCATCGTGTTTAAAAAAGAAAAAAATTATTGATTTTGCATACACTATGTTATAGAATTTGTATTGAATTTCTTTTAAAAAGAACTAAAAAGCCAAACTTTTATTTCGTACTCAATTGTTGTAAAAAATAGATAATACATCTTTACAATACGATATACTGTAATTTGAAAATCTAGATTGTTTAATGACTTTGTGAAACTTTTAAAATGTGTCATTAGCGATTAATGTATGTTCTATACTTGTTAGTAATTCAATTTAGAAACTATTCAATTTAGAAATACAACAAAGAAAGAAAAAGTTTAACTTACATTTATCGCTTAATAATACTTTTTAAAAGTTATATAAAGAATAATTTTAATTCTTACTATGAGATATTGTAATATTTTCCGACCATCTAATTTCTATTACAGTTGAATCCTGTAAATTCATTATAGGAATACTTAAATAATTTTGCTTTGAGATTTTGTGATTGACTTTTCTAAAGATTTAATTAAATACATCAGTATTACTAAAATTTATAATTTCATATAAGTTCTCTAAATTCTCAGTAAAATATTAAGGCATTTTAAACATTTATTTACATTTCATTTTACATACCATATAAACATTTAAATACACACTCACATTTCTAATTTATATATTGTTTTATTTTCAGATCTACATTAAGGAAAATGACAATACATTGTAAAAATTTTAATATATTTGTCAAATAATTAAGCAACACTAGAACCATGAAAATATTTTTATTAACACGTTTTGTATGTCTTTAAAATATGTATAGGGATAAAAATATATTATTTAAAATTATAATTTATAGTGACAAGATAGAGGTTCAAAAATATTAAAAACAATTCAAATATTAATAGAATTACATGAAAGATAAATATAGATTTATAAATTTGCGTTCCAAACAAATATTTATCAAATGAAATATTTGAGCATAAAATTTTTTTCATCTCGGTATGTTTATAATTTATTAAAGGAATTGATTAAATATAATGATTTAATCAAAAATAAAGGTTTTTAGCTTGATCATAAAAAATAAATTTCAGCACTCAATGCCTTCTTAATTTAAAATAATAATATTGCCATACCAGTATATTGTATACATATATTTGTATGCATTAATTTAAATGGGCATTTATAAATACATGTGCACAACATATACAATATACAATATTATAGTGCAATAAAATTATTATTTTATAACATGCATAATATTACATGAAATAGTAACAAAATTATAATGCTATATGTTTTAATGAATTTACATAACGCATATAATTCTTGATTGCACACTGTCGCAGGTCAACATAAATTAAGTGGTATTTAATATTTTATTTTTCTTGTCGTCAAAATTTAAACAAAAACATTAGTTAGACCAAAGAATTTTATCTATATATAAAATAATAATGTGATTTTATAATTCAGTGGGAATTAATTTTACAATTTCTCTAGTGTCAAGTCAATCAGAAGACGAAAATCAGTCGATAAAACAGAAACTACTATGACTATGTGGATAAGATTATTTTAGTATTAAGTTATCCCGATCTTCTATTGGCTCGTAATCATCCTGACATTTTTTTCTGATCTCTTCCTCAATCAAGCCTTTTCCTTGCAAATAATTTTTGATGTTGTCCTTTAGTCCTTGTTCAAATTTTTGTGGATTTGCCATCATATAATTATAAACGAAAACTTCGGTACCCGTGATCCGAAACCAACGTTCAAAAATATTAATTCTGTCGCCAATCCGAAAATCTTCCGGTGAATAATATTCGGCGCTTCCAGGTTTAGGCACTCGAGTCCATCCAAGGAACCGACCAGCCATACGACCAGAATTTCGTCGACCAATTTCTGTGATACGTAAAGCTCCATCTGCCAAGCTATATTCAAGAACGAATTCACGACCTTTGTCCTCTGGATGGACAGTATCCATTTCCATGGTGTATCGCAGACATTTTGGAAAATTGTACAGTTTGCGTATGAGATCTTGACTTGGTCTTTCACTTTCGCGACAGGTCTTCGGAACAGTGTCAATGCATTCTTCGGGTAGCTGAATTCGTGGAGGTTGTTCGATTCCAAGCATTTCCGAGTAGTATTTGCGGGTGAATGGGTCGCAGTCGTACACAAAAAATCGACGACCAAAGATGAAAACAGTATCACCAATCTGTTTGTAAAAAGTTTACTTGTAAAACAATTTACCATCTCAATTCTTTCAGATCCAACGTACTTACATTGTAATGTACATAAATGAAAAATTTTAGATTAAAAATAATTATAACGTAAATTAATAAAAATAGTAAAAACAATATTTTATTAGTATTTTTAGACTAATAAGATCGCATTATACCAATTCTACATTTAAAAATAATCGAAGTAATAAAATTATAAATAAAAATATGAAAACATTCTAAATTAATTCAGGTCTGAAAGGATTGAATAAAATTATTTGGAGATCGAAGACTAAACGCCTATAATTTTGAAAGGTTAACTTAGAGTTTTTCTTAGAGTAAAGAAGAGATTCTATACTTTAATTAAAAATCAAGTTATAGTTCGGAAAGACCGAAAAATTTGAACATATATATATTATACAAATTTACAACTTTGCTTTCAACTGTAATTATATAAATTAAAATTGAACTGGATTGGTGATCGTGATAGTCAAGTAAAAAATAATAAACTTTTGATTTGTACAACGACACCTAGAGATCATCGACCTTCTCATTAAAATGACAAGTTTTGAAAAAGAAATTTATGAGACGGAATTTGAATAGAATAGATAAAATATAAAAATAAAAAATCTAATCGTATCGTTGCTACACTATGGCGCAGATAAAACATATCAATTATATAGCAAATAATATTTATCCAATATCAAAATTTTTATCAGAAAACTTTTCTTTAATATTCCTTAGCTTTATTATTTAAGACACCATTGATTAAATTTATACGTAATGTAAAAACATATTTAATTCAATATTTATCGTAAAATTATATGCGGTTAGTATACTATTATAATTATCAACAAATAAAACGAATCGCTCTACAATGGCATGAATTTGAGATGAAAGTATTTTAATCGTAAAGTATAAAAATAATTTGGTTGCACTTTATCCAATGTATTTAAGGAATATCCCTATTAATAAGTAAGACAAACGAAATATGACAATAGACTTTACCTTGAAGTCACTCGGAGATAAATATTCCATAACATCTGCATCATTTTTTTCCGTGCAAATGTTAGGATAATTGCTTGGCAAGTCTTTCCAGTTTTTTGGTACTTTGGTACGCTTCAGCAACATTTTCGACTATCCATTTAAAAGATAAAATAAATATTAAGATATTTAACTTAATACTTGAAGGGAGAATCAAGTTTACGAACCTCGCATGTTTCCTTAGATTCGTTTGGTTTCCTATGTTTCGAAATTGTGATTGTGTTATCCGCAAGGAAATAACGTATTTTGTACCAGTGATCGTCCCAAACAGTATCGAACGTCAAAACCATACCATCGTACTCCAAATACCGAAGTCTGCGATCATCTTCCAATGGAATTCGAGGCTCCTTGAACGGTTGCAAAATTGATTGTTCGCGTAATATTCGATTTTGCTGGTAAGGATCTGATGGTAAATTTTCTGGTATACCGACGTCGATTCCTTGGCTCGTTAAAAATTCTCGAGTGAATGCATTGCAATCGATCACTCGGTAAATTACACCATAGATACCTACATTTTGTTCGGTTATTCGACATAATTTAAATTCCAACTATACAAATATATACAACTTTAATGCAATATCAATTTTATAATATTATATTTTATATCCAAATTAAATAAACCATTGCAGATATATTTAACTGTTTCATATAATGAAAAAGAGACTCGTACTTAAATTTATTTATATACCGACATATTCAATTCTTGAGAGAGCTGGAGGGTATATTTAATAATAAAGAAACAAGATAATAAAAAATTGTGAGACACTATGCGTCAACTAAATCGTTAAAAAATTTGTTTAAAAAACAGTACTTTATTTTTATATTTATGCTCTTATTTCACGTAAAGTTGCATTATTTAAAGACAAATTTCCCGGTTGAATCTGCAAACGTTATCCCCTCATTTTTCAGTTCCATGCTAATAAAATTTGTTACAATTATTTTTAAGAAGCTCACTCATGAGTAATATACATTTTTAGTAATAGATATGACTTAATTTTTTTTATATGTAATTTATATGTGAAAATGGAAAAAAAAATAAAAATAATCGACCCAATAATAAATAATAGTTTAATGCATTACCAATGTCCAAACCAACATTCAAATCTTTCCAATGATAATATCCAGTGTCCGACTTGGGAATCCGCGAGCGCGCAACTAATTTTCCTTGAGCGAAACCAGCATTTTCGACTCGCGGTTCAAGGACCGCCATCGTGTCATCTTCGAGGTAGTAAACGAGATTAACTCGCCTTACGCGAAAATGTTCATCGGCTGATCCTATGATACCTTGACGGAAGTACGCATGGAAGCTCAGCTGTTTCCCATCGTATCTGACGTAGTGGGGAATGAACAGCTGACTCGATCGAGTGCGCTGGCCGTACGTCAGTACCGGATTGTGGCTTTAATTTTTATATTACCGAAATTTTATTTTTAAATATATATTTTTCTTAATAAATGATAGAATTTAATAAATAAAATACTTTTTGTCCCGTTGGTACAAAAACTGTTTTAATAAAATTTTCTTGTACGTACGACTCGAATTTTTCATCAGAAAAAATATAAATGAATTTTTCAAAATGAAAATGAAGGAGTACAATCCTTTTCTTCGAAAACAATTGCGCTATCTATCTAAAATTTTCATAATTTTATTTCAAACCAATTTTAAAGTAAATAATCTTTTATGCACAATATAAATTTTTCATTTATGTGTACAAAAGTGTTGATGCAGAAATTGCACTTGTAATAAAATTTGTTTTACACATATATATATATATATAAGTACATGTAAAATAAAAGTCAAAATTTTATAACATTGCAAAGTATATACAAAGCGTGAATATTAAAATTAATCGTCTTTTGAAAATACTATAAAAACAGAATATTTTTCATAGCTAACAAATTTTTATCTACTATTTACCAATACAAGTAAGCATTAAATAAGATATTCTTAGTGAAAAGTGCAGAATATAAGTATTCTTCACTAATTCTAGTTTTTTACATTCAAACCGTATAAATATATTTAAACTTAATAAAATAAAGAATACAATTTTCGAAAAAGTTGAAATTGGCACGATTTATTCAATGTGATTTACAAAATTATGCAATACATTTGTTTTAAATAAAATATATATTTATATATTTATTCATCTCATCTCATATGTAATGTATTAAAATAATAATATTATATTTGTGTGACAAAAATATCGATGATGCGTTGAAAAATATTCACGTACATATTTTTAAATTTGTCTAAAATTTGTTTGTTCTAATCGCGTAAGCAGTTGTATTGTTATTGTTTTTAGTTCACATACTGACATTTTTGAGGCGTTTCTCTAAAGAGCGAATTACTCACGCGATTCAGTTTGCGTTAGTTCAACAAATATGTTTTTTAATACACTAGTAGAACTGCGCAGATTTTCACTATATATATATATATATATATATATATATATAGTGAACTTTAGCCTATTGAAAGAAATCACGCAACTCGATCACGAAACGAATCACACGAAGGAATACCTTGATTAAACCGATGACAATTAAAATTATGATTTGGTGGATTTAAATAAGTATATTAATTTGAAGTAAAGCAACTAAAAATCGTCTTATACTTTTAGTCGGAAAAACAATATAAGGATATATTTAATGTACTATCGTGACAATATCGCGTGACTTTTGTTCAATGTGGCTTAAAAACTATTGGTTGAGTTATATCTATATGCCTATATAACTATTAATTTAGTCAATGTAACTTTGAATATCGCCCAAAAATAATACAAGATCCCGCCAGTTTATACCCAAAGGTGTCAGCTCGGACTGGTTTACTTACTCGACGAAATTGGCATTGCATGCATCATCGGAATTGTAGTTGTCGCGTATCACTCGAAATCCGTTCAAGAACCTCAGTTTCTGGGTCAACTTGTTATCCTTTGACTGTCAAAAGTCAATCGCGAATTTACTACATTATATCGTACATACAACTATACCCGGGTGCCAATATATAAATTGCAGATTCCTACTTTACCGTGCGGCTTTTGTGGTATAATGTGATAAATAATATATGCAAAAGCGGTATAAAGCGTGCGATAATTGTACAAGTATGTAAGGCCAACATTTATAAATCAGTATACTATATATTTACACATTCGATGTTAATCATAAATTATGAACTATTTATTATATCTATGTGAGTCAGGTGTACTTTATTTAATATTCATTTAAAATAATAAATGTACTTTGGGATAAAGTAGGTATCCGTCATTTATATAGGTGGTATCCGGTTGAAAGGACGTGTAATATACTTTCAAAGAATTTTGAATAATTTTTTTTCCTTCAACTACGAATAAAATTAGTTGATCGTTAAACGTATATTATAAACCTCTACTGAAATTAAAAATAAAAATTGATTATTATTTATTGTTTAAAAATAAATTATTCGGCGAAAGACTTGCGAATACTGTAATTAACGAAGCAATTAATTTTATTTTCATTTGATCAAATCCCATTCGTAATTGTAGGACAAAAAATGTCTTAAAAATACCAACACATCCTTCAAAATATCTGGAATCCCCGATATTTAGTCATTTTGACCTAAACAAAATGTTCAAACGTCTATAACGCATAGAAATTTGTTATTTACTCACCATCGTTCACGTTTCAACGCAAGTATAAAACAGCTGATTCGGGATCAAATCAACATTTGACCCCACGACAACGCAATACACTATACTGACTTTCAGAAAATAACTTCTCTTTGTAACAATAACGAATTGTCAATAGATTATTAATTATCTAGTTAGTTAGTCGAAAACCATGAGTTTATTCACTTCGACTACCTTACATTTACATTGAAAGATTCTGGTGATTTTTATCAAGAGTTTTACAATTAATTATACACAGTTTTTTTTATAAAATAAATAGCATTAAATTTCAAGACACGTAGCTTCTTAGCATAGCACCATTACATCCTCACATAAAATACACTATTATTTTTATTCGTTTATAAGTGGGTAAGTATTTTATAAAACAATTAAAAATATGTTGTGCTTCATATTCCTGAATATGTCATACACTACTACAGATAAGTAAAACATTTCACAAATGGATATAATTACGGTGATTATTAATCTTTCAAAATATTTCGAAAAATAGACAATTTATTTTATTTTTATATAGATTTATACAGACACCTGTGTCGAAATCTATATCTATAAATTATAAGTAAAAAAAATTAATTGTTTATTTTTTTAATCTAGGCATAATAATGTTATAAATTTATACAGCGAATAAAAGTTTAAATTATAGCGTATAAGTATATAGGAATTGACTTTTGAAATAAAAAAACCTATATATAAAAACGCCATAAATACTATTAAGTATAATAATAAACAAGAACAAGATTGGCAAAAAAATAACATGCTATTATTTGACCCAGCCTGTTTAAAATAGTTGCGTAATAATAAAAGAACGGTAACGTTTATAAGAGAAAATTCGAAAAAATCACCAGAATTTTAGATTAATTCACCTGCAAATTTTTTAAATTTACGCTAACACGGCTTAACCTAACCAATAACTACGTTACTCATTTAGGCAATGCTTGCACATTCATATAATTTATATTTAATACTATAAATTACCTTCGTTCACGCAAAATTAAAATGCCGCAACGAAACATCGATGTTTTCATTACAAAGAAAATTCGAACTGTGAGAATGAAAATCGCGATACGTACCGTAGAATCGACGCATGTGAATACGTAGCCTGGCAGCAGCGGCAGGCTCTCCATGAATTTAAATTAGTTAACGCAATGAAAATTCGAATGAAAGTACTTTATTGAAAAAAATAGTTTTTCATTGTTGAGGTGATTTTGTTTAATGGTCAATCAGGGTGACGCAAATTTGCTACTGTCGGCTGATCGGCACCAACGCCATTATCGCCACCATCGTATAATTGTATCTCTATAACAACCGCCCTAATATTGATTCTCGAATTTAATCGAGAAACGCCGAACGCATTACGTTGTATTTGTATGTTGTATCTTGCTCTCATGACAACGCATTCACAACAACAATTTATTAATAATTATTTTTTTCGGCCGAACAGCTGCACAGATTGTCGACGTTCATTTTCGCTTTACGACACAGTGTGAAATATTTTATGTTATATTTAGATTTTAATACAAGTATTTTATTCATATAATATTTCGTAAAAAATAAAAGTATTAGACAGAAGTTCTTTGTTTGTAGAAATTTATCATGTTTCGACGTAACAAATGATTATTGAAATACTATTGACGTTATTTAAGACATTTATATATTGTAGCAAAAAAATTATTTATAATACACAAAATACCCAACGTTTATTGTATGTTTTAAAAAATAATTCACATTGTGCATACTTGAATAATTAAAATTAAAAATAATGCTACAACAAAAAAGTATATTAATAATAAAATAATAATAATAATAATAATAATAATAATAATAATAATAATAATAATAATAATAATAATAGTGAAATAAAAATTCTGAAATTTACTAATTATGTATCTTGAATAGCACGTTCCTCTGAATAACGTGTAACCTATTGATTATAAGCTCATATATATATCTTATAAATCACATTTGATATTTTGATGACCAGAATTATAAAAGCTTCATTGACAGAATTAGTTCAACTAAATAAAAAAATTTTAAAAAAATGTGATACAAAGAAGCACTTCTCTCTTTGACATCTTACTTTAAGTTTCCATTTTCTATATACAACTCTCATAATCAGAGAATAATTTATAATAGTATATAAATTTGCAGTACACAGTAGAAAATTAAGTATAATCTATGTAATTATATGCTTATATTACAATTAAAATAAGCACATACTCTTATACAATTATAGTACGATTTATGTGTCATATAAAAAGTGTAAAATTGAAGCAACGATTCACGCATGTCACATGAGAAAATAAAATTGAGTTCAATAAAATCTCATACATGTACAAATTTATACAAAATACTTTACGCAATTGGAAGAAAAGCTTCCTACAATTCGATGATTGTACTTTGTATCTTAAAGTGCTTCGAATGGGAAGAAAAAATCAACTTTTCTTCTCCAGCTAACGAGTGAAGTTAATTGAAATCGCTTATTAATAAAAAAAAATCCTTTGCGATTACGTCGACAATCGAATGCACCTAATCAGCCTCGTATTCAAACGCATACAAAAAATTGCATGGCTATGCTTGATCTTTTCTTTAATTTTTCATATTCTGCGAATATTGACAACGGTGGTTGTGTATACGTATAGAATTGTATGTGGGCGTGTGCGCGAATATAATTATAGAAACTGATAATCAAACTTATTACAAAATTATTAACATTATTTATACATTTAAAATTTTCGTAATTCCTTAAAATGAAATTATATTAAAGGTTATACCAACAGAGAAAAATAAAAAATTTTTAATAGGTTTATTACTTAATTAATAGAAATGAAGTATTCATCGCTTAATCTCGATTGACTCTGTTGGTAAGGTAAAATACTTATCCATTTAATAATATCCTTTAAAAAAAGAAAACTTGATTATACTATTTTTGGTGGTGTGTCGGCTTTTTGTAACTGTATGCAAGTATCGTTTGCGTGCATGTGTGAGTGAGTTTGTGTGTATGTGTGTGTGTGTACGCGTCTATTCCCGGTAGAGCCAACGGGCTCACAAATCGATGAATTGCCGGAAGACAAACATGCAGCCAGCGGAGAGGAAACCGGCTACAGGGACGGTGATGAGCCAGGCGAATGCGATGTTACGGAAGAGACTCCAGCTGACTCCTTCGCCGCCCCTCGAGGCCCAGCCTACGCAGACGACCGAGCCCACTTTGCAGTGGGTCGTCGAAACCGGGAGTCCGGCTTTGCTTGCCAGCAGCACCGTCACCGCTGCTCCTACCTGAAATTATATCGGACATCGCAATTTAAAAGTCGATCTAAAAATAACGCAATGCAAGCACTATAATGTATTAATCCACGAAAACATTTATCACAGATCGTTACACTCAAATTTAAATTACTTTAAACTGGTAATCATTTAATCGCGAACTTTTCTGCACAAGACTGACGAGAATAAACGTCCAAAGTAATTTTAAATAATACGATGTTTTGCAGATCGCAAATAATGTATCAACTGCACCAAAATAGATTTATACGTTAATGTCTGATAGGTGTAGACGAAAAAACTAAATATAGAGAGAGTAGCAATAGTCGTACAGAGAGAGTGACTGACCTCTATCGTAAACCCCGTTGTCGGGGTGATCTTGGCGAGGTCGTGACCAAGGGTCTCGATAACCCTCCTTCCCCATACCCAGAGACCAGCTGATATACCGAGACCCCCGTAAAGGAGTATCAGCAAGGGTGTTTCGGCTTCCTGTTTAGCCGATCCCTCGGCATAGATGGCCCAGAGAGCGATCAAAGGTCCAATTGCGTTGCTAACGTCGTTGCCACCGTGAGCGAAGCTACCGAACGCCGCGGTCAAAACTTGAAGGAACGCGAAGAGCTTCGAGACATCCGGGTGTTCCGAGTCCATCACTGCGTCCTCGTCGAGTCCGTGTCCACTGCCGGTTTCGGCGTCGTTTCCCGCTGCTGCCATTAGTAGTGGGCTCGCGCTGTTGTTACCACGAAGTTGACCTCTCGGTGGCTCCTCTAAGTTTCTGAGATGCAAAATATTCAGATAATATTATATTTGTACATTTTATTACGTTCTGCAGAAACTGCACCCACTATTTTTCACTATTACTCTCTCTCTCTCTCTCTCTCTCTCTCTCTCTCTCTCACTCCTCTGATATAACAGAAAGGAAGAGTAAAATTTGCATTTCGCCAGCGTACCTGGACATCTCGTTTCTTTGGGAGATCACTGAGAGCGCGGTCGTCTCTTTGTTGTTGTCGGCACCGTCGAGATCCGGTACTCGACCGTTAGTGTTGTTGTGAGAGAGAATAATCCTCTTTCTTTGCCAGGGCACAACGAAGACGTAGACGACCACAGCCGCCGTTATGCCGAAGCCAAGAGCAGCCGACACGCTAACCCACCACGGCACAGTGTCTAGCATCAAAACTAAAATCCAACCATTGCACATTTCGATCGGGACTTTGAATCGTTATCCTTTAGTTAAACGTTAACAAACTTACGCTTTGGTCCATCATGCGCTATCGACAAGACATTGATAGCGATGGTGAGACTGTAAGCCAAAGGCAGCATCTTAAGGCCCTGATCGAGTGGTTTCGTAGACCGCAGTATAGACTTTCGGATCAGCCAGAAAATTGATGAGGATACAAGGCCGCTGAGAATCGGGCTCGCGAACCATGACGCAACTATGTTCAAAAGGGCCATCCACCTGACCTACAATTACAATTTTATTCAAGTATATTTCAAGTGCTCAACTAACAATTATTGAAATCTCGAGAGCATTTCTCATATTTTCTTGGATTTATATGGCTTTCTCGTGTTTAATGGAAATTTCATCCTTAACTATGTTAATCTCAATTTTCGCGGAAAATAATTACCATTTTAATAAATCTATGATTCTGTTTAAGTAATAGAATAATTTGTACTTCAAGGAATCAATCGAATAAAACTAAAAAATACTATTAAATCATGCAGAGAATTAAGTTTTTTAACGTCAATTAACATTTATTTTTTTAGACAATTTTAAAACTTTAATATGCTTAGTCATGAAAATACCAAGTAGATGACAATCATCTATCTAATTAAGTAAGTGACAAGTAAGAAATAATTGATGGTTCCACGTTCTTAAATTTGAATAATCAATAAGATGATTAGTAAAAATGAGAGGAAATGAACAATTTGCGCTTACTCCTGCAGTGCCTCTGCAAACTAAGGAAAAACCAACAGTCGCGCCGACGATCGAATGGGTTCCGGAAATCGGAAGTTTCAAAGCGGTAGCCAATAGTAACCAAATTGCGGAGCCAGCCAAGCTCGATAAAGCTCCAAACATAAGTTCCTTCTCGTGGCCTTCGTAAAGCGAGACGTCTAAGATTCCTTTGCGCATGGTATCAGAGACCTGGAAGAAATAATTTCTTTATTTTCAATCCGAGGTGGCTAGTTTAATATGTATAAAATTTGTACTATTTTTATTCAATACGTTTTAGAGAATTTTTCTCAAAACCTTTATTTAACCTGCTATCAGATTAAATTGATTGTTTTATTTCATTTGGTCTAATGATGATAATTGTCTTGGTTTTATAAACGTTTTAATTCAATGCGTTCAAAATAAACGTTATAGTTTGCGTTATTTGTTTACGATACTGCTATATTTGCTAACTGTTACAATGCTTACTCTTAACTCAAACTTTTCATTTTTTCAGATTCAATTGTTCCTTTGTTGACTCGCGTTAACAGCAACAGTTATTATTAACTTACTCAAACTTTCTATTTCAATTATTTTATAACATCTATGTAGCTCATTGATTTTGTATTCGAGTAAGATTATGCTTTTATTTATAAGTAGCAATAAGTATTATTTCATATTTTTCTTTAACATAAAAACAATAGATATATAAGAATTATTTTAATAAAATTAGGTCTCGATATGTTTATATTCCGTTAAATGTACACGACTTACATTTTTTATCTTTATTTTTAATTCTTTTGTTTTTTATCAATAATGTAATTTAAAAATATGTTTATAGTTTTACTTATATTATACAAATAGAGCACGTATTACAGAAAGAAAAAACTATATATTTAAAAAAAATTAGTATACATAAAATGTAAATTTTTGATACTGACAGAGGAATTATGATAAAGTCATACGTAGTATGTATTGTTTAAGGAATTCGAAATTGAATTGTACAACACTATAGAAAATATACTTTCAATAAGAATTTTCTTTACAAAATCATGATATACCTCTGTCGTTGATTACTTCCGAGTTTAAGAGCATGAAAATAGCGACTTTAAACAACATAAATAAAAGAATAATATACCTTGTATCCTATAAGGACGGCCCCAGCGATCTCGAAAAAGGTCGCCAAGACGCAGGCCTGGAATATGGTAAGTACCCCGGCTCCGACGCTCGTCCCAAAGCTGTTGGCGACGTCGTTCGCCCCGATGCCGAAGGCAAGGACGAAAGCGACGATGAACCCGACGACGACCAGGCAGACGAGATCGGTGTCATACGGCACCGTCATGATGATATCGTTGACCTCTTACCAATCAACGTTTCATCTTCGTTAAGGACTACTAGACTGGCCTCCTAGATGCAAATGCGAGGCTCAACCTCGTCCTCCTCTCGGCCGCGTACTCGCGAGCCGATCTCCGTGGCTTCCGCATCTGAGGAGTGTCCGCGTTCGGTTAATTGTCTGTACCAGCTAATTGTCCGCTCGGGCTCTTTCGTAATCCAAGGCCTCGCGCATCCCGATTTTTTTTTCATTTTCATTACATTCGATACGATTAATGACGAACCGATCAAAATCAGCCTGCCTTTACCTTTGTTAATTTCATTCGTTTCTAGTCTCGTCATTAAAAATCTTCTATATATATATTTAATATATATAGTTCTCTTGTATACGATTACTTTCATTATGCAATTTATCGTTTTTTCTGAATTAAACTATTATACCTAAATAATCTAAATATTTTACCTAAACCTTACAAGAGATAAATGATATTACAACACGAAATAAAAAATTTTTTTTAGTAGCAACTACTAGCTTACAGAGATTTCTTCAGCAAATTTTATTGATATATTTAAATAAAATATCTGTACTTATCAATGATCATTTTGCTTCTATTAATATATGCTACAACATACAAAATAATTAAGTAATTTGTCAATTTTAATATTTGAATCATCTATAGGTAATATTTACCATTTTAAATGATAATAATAATCCATTGCAAATTGTGCAATGACAAGTTTCAGAATTAGTTCATCACGACGTTTTACCGGTGATCTAATTTTTACGTCCTTGTCAATAACCTTACAAGTTGAAAAATATTTTTTTTTATTAAAGCTCATATTTGTTCACATAAGATTATTAATTATACAATTATAATATTTATTATCAATATCATTTATATATTTTATAAGTTGCTCGTATATACATTTTAAAATAATAAAAATGTGTAAAATTGAATACTACTTTTGACCAAAAATAATATATACCCAATATTTATTCAAACTTATTTTTAACATTAGTATTTTGATAGGCAATTGATAAAGAGGATAAGGACTTACATCTTATACGCATAGTAACAGATGCAACGTAACTTAAGACGCAAATAAAGGAAAAAATATGTACAACATAAGATTATTTTGCAAAATATTTTTTTAAAAATTCTAAAATCAGAAAATTACACTTACATATATATTATTTCGTCATTGAATTTATCGAAAAAGAAATATTTAATAAATTCTCATTTGTTAAATTGCGTTAATTTTTCAATCGTATTCGAAAAATGGTTAATTATTGAAAAACCGTAAACAAACATAAATTTTTTGTTAATTTCGAATAATAAAACATTTGTCACCTGTTGCCCAGTGTCACGTTTATCCCCCACCTATCCCGCCACCACCCCTTCGCCATCCCCTTTATATCGAATTCCTTCCACGTTTACTCTGAAATTTATCCACCCTAATTTATAGGTTAAATTTTCCACAGGTGTACGCAGATTCGCTAGGTTAAATAACACCCACATAAATCGTTGAAAAATAAACGTTAAAATCTGATGTCTGATTTTCAGTGAAAATGCAGTAGTTTGTAATGAAGGCAACGTTATTAAATATTTCTTAAAAAAATCTATCGTCGGTTTTTAAATTGGCAAGTATTCGTGTAGTACTTACTTAAAATAATTGAGAACGATGAATTAGAAAAATCCGACGACTATCAAATAAAAGTGTAGTACGCACTTTTGAAGAAAATAATTGTCGCACAAGTGACCCGGTATTGACAAGGTACCCTTATATAGTATATATATAAAACACCGTAAATACTGGTAAGTAGAGTATTCGCGAATTCAAGTATTGCCAAGCACCGGCATCATTGCTATCGAGGGTTCCTGCGAACGAAATCTACGAAACTTGATAACTCCGGGATGTTTATTCGATCGCGAGAAAACAATGAAAAGATGCGTTGCTACGAGCTCTTTATATATCGGTGCGCGAGTGCAAGTTGTACCGCGGAATCTCGATGCTGCACGTTTCGTCGTATAAAGGAAGTCGGAGAGGGAGGCCGGAAACACATCGAGTTAAGGGATGAGAATGACAGGATTCTATCTTACCGATCCTACGCTTATGTACTCGGGGTGATTCTGGACCGCGATTCCCGAGATTTTCGTTAGGGGGTGCTCTTATTTCACCCGTATGCTGCTCTTTTATCTATATTCCGCGCTCTCATCTTTTTTTTTTCTTCTCTTCTTGCCCAATAATTTATATATTTATGCGTATAAACTTGCAATACATTTTCCAATTCGATAATAAATTCAATAATTCAAAATTTTATTTATTTATTAATATAAGTCTCGATAAATTTGTAAATTATGCATTTGCAATAATTATTACAATGTTATTAATGAAAAGTAGATATTCTAATAAGTTTAATAAATTGTTCAAAATCTCGTTGTAAAAGTAAACCTAACTACAAAAATAAGAATGTCAACTGTATAAAGATGTTTAAAGTTCGAATTAAACCATAATATGCATTATTTATAGCTTTCTAATGGAAGATATAAATGAATTTTAGCTTGTAGATTTGATATTTTAATAAATTATAGTAAAATATAACTATTCAAATATTTTAAGAAAACAATAACGCTTACGTCAAAAATGAAAACAATCGTATAAGTTTAATCACATTCCCGAAAAAACAAAATTTTTTTCATGTTTCGAAGGGCGTGGCAGTGTAAATGACTGCGGTCTTATATTTTTCTTCAGATTTATTTCTTTATTTTTATTAGTATTACTCTAATAAAGATTCTATTGTCATTGGGCATCGTAACTTATTGGATTGTAGCGGAAGATCCTGTGATTCTAATTAATCACTGCGTTTGAGCGTCCTGAGAAAGTGATAATATAGTTTTATCGTTTTGTTTCAAAATGTTGTTATCCATCCTATATTGATATTTTACATTACTATAAAAAATTAACTGTTCTTAACCTTTAGAGGACCGGGATGACACCTGTATGTATCATATATTTTTTCATTATTAATTATACACACCTAAATGGGTCTCTAAGGGTTATTTGGTCTCTTTAAAATGAAAATTCAAAATGGTGAAAGTAATATCGCGGATACTATACCAAGTGTTTTTTTAATCTTTCACCTGAATATAGAAGAAACCGCGGCGTGATCCCGGCACTCTAAAGGTTAATTCATTCCTAATAATGTAACGTCATAACCAAGAATTTTCAAAATTAAAGTAATTCAATGTAAAAGCCGTAAAATTAAAAAAACAGGTAAATACTGGTTTGTACTGGATAAAAACATAAATTTGAAGTTGTACACTTAAAAATTTAGTATCGATAAGAACACAGATTGCATCAGTTTATACCAACGAGTATATAATCTAACGAAAACTGTAATAATTCTTTCATTGACAGTTATACAGATTTCAGAAAATCTATTATACATCAATACCTGGTAGGTCGAATGCAAGTTAAGCAATAAAATCGTCGCCCGATTGATTTATTTTATTTTATAAATTTATGTTTTATAAATGTAAATACATGGGATTATAAAAACAAGATTTTATTACTTCGCATAAACCAAAAATATAATGGATAAATTTTAATTGAATACTGAATTTCGATATTAATTTCCTATCAATATTTTAAATATAAAAATGGAAAATTAGCATAAAATGTATAAATTTTCATTGTCCATTATGTCTTAAAGCATCCTAGCTGAATTACCACAAATCTGTTTTGTAAAATTGTGTCAGTTAAGCGTAAACAATTTAGTACCTAATAAGATTATAATATACATATAAAAGATTGCATAAAATAAATGTCTGGAATATATATAAAATAATATTATTCCATGCTAGACGATAAATACAACGATAATAAGAAAAATATTTAACTCAGTGAATAGTAAAATTTTCAAATTCACTTGGGCGAATCACTGAATTTTGTAGCCGATCGATAGTTACTTTCGCACACGACATTTTTCTTTCGCTATATATAAATATATATACAGTTAAAAGTTGTTAGAAAAGTTGCTCACGTGTCACGGTCATTTCCAATTTTCAAGACTTTTTGTTTACCTTCGAACGAGAAAAACAATGCCGAATTTAAAATTGGTCCGCGTTATGTAACCTTTTTATATGCTATATGGATTATACCATCTTTCCCTAAGTTGCGTGTATATATATTCTCTTTTTTCTATGTAAATTATTCAATTTGTGTATATAAGAAAAATCGAATTATTCTTTTTTATATTCATTATCTTGCGCTGTAAAGAAGTTTAATTATAGTGCAGGTAATTATTGATTAAAACTATAAAGAATGTGTTGATTAAGTTTATAGTCTGTATACATTACGTTGAATAATTAAAATTTACCTGGTATGGTGTTATAGTGTCTTTAAAGTGAATTTCCCCTATATTATTTTGTATTTTAAAATACATATTAAAATAACATGCTGTATTTAGCAAACGTTATTATTGTTGCAGTCGTAGTCAGTATATACATATCATTTAGTTGATGTGTTTTCAAACACATATTTCTGTAGGGGGCTTATGGTAATGATGAACGAGCTAAAATTATAATTAAATAACACAGGTTAACACGTAATTAAATATATAAAAATGTAATAAAAAGACTAAATGGATTGCGTGAAATTCCAAATAATAAGAGATTCGAGCGCGTTTGCACGATCCTAACACGTGAACACGGGATGAAGAAAGCCACCCCGACATTATTCTCACGACTCTCACGAGTTTTCCTTTAAGTATATTATATCGCTTCGCAGAGAGGAAAATCAACGTGTACGCTTTTTTCATTACTTTACTCTAATCACAATTTTTCATTAAATAGTTAAAACTATTATAAACAATATCTAATAGTTATTTTAGCTCTTCCAATTCGATGTATTTTAACAAATATTGTTAATATTTGTCACTGAATTCATACAATTCATATAAGATATATATATATGTATTTAGAGATTAAGAAGCTATTACGAACTAATAAGATAAACAAGCTACGCACCGAGAGAAAAAAATCTTTAAGTCAATGAAGTTTCTTAACTATTAAAAACTGATGACTTAAATACGAGCAAATGAACGTTTCTTAACGGTCAAGTACACATATTGTCATTTAGATTCAGAGGTTAAAAACATAAAATCTATTATCTTCTTTACAGTTAACGACTAACAATTAATATTAAATAAATAGATTGTTAATAATAAATAGACCATATATTTAGAATGAATGTTCCTTTCTCTGGGCGTATGTATTATTTTAATTCATTTTAAAAATCAAATTCTATGTATAAAGATGCCTGTTCTAAATTATGTTAAGGTAAAATAATCATATAATAAAAAGAAGAATAAATTACGTCAAATAGTAATTTAATATTATTTACTTATTAAACAATTTAATGTATTTCTTTGCATTTAATAATTTATTCTATCCGTCGTTCACTTTTTCAAGGCCGTCGTCAGTTTCTCATGTCATTTCTCTGCGCAGGATGATTAAAGTTTAATTAATATTTTTATTTAAATTAGACACAGTACACCTCGTATAGACTACAATTATAACTAAATTATAAAAAATAAATTTTAAAGAAATCATAATATTTATCCATAGTTTTAACGCTATAATTCAAGATAACATTTGCCCTGATTTATTTTTATACAAACTCTATTCGTATAGAGTATGTTTCTGTAGAATAAATTTGGTTTTATTAAAAGTGTATACCAATAATCAGATAGACTTTTATTATAAATTATAAATGGTTTTAAAATATTTAGTTTAATTTAATTAGTGTAATTCAATATATTATGCAAATCAATATTAAATTTGCTGGAAAATTATTTAATAATTTAAAGATTAGGTAATTTAATTTTTCATTTGAAAATATAATAGATAATAATTGAAAAGATCCAGTTTTAAAGATGTGAAAGGCGTCATGTACACTCTCTTGCAAATCGATTTAATCTCTTACCGTTAAAAGTGGTAATTTAAGATGTAAATTACTGTAGTGATATTTTTATTTAACCTCAAAAGAATCATACAAATATTTTAAACCACCAATTATTTGCACAGTACGAAATATAACCTGTAAGTATGAAGTAGCAATTTAGTTATAATGATAACCCTTAAACAAATCATTAAAATCTGTGAAAATGTAAATTTGTAATAAAATCGATTGCATTAAGTTGAGTGAGTGCTCCAACCTTCGCCTAAACGAGTAAAGTAAATCTTCAATTACTGACCTTAAGACTAATTACCGTCAACTTTTGCTCTAGTTAACAAAAGTCGCTGAATGATCGCTTTGGATTTTGAACGTTAAAATCAATCATCAACTCGATTAAGCGCGCAGCGCAGTTTCTTACTACAATTACCGCAAGATTAATTAAATTTTTTGCTTTAATTATTAACTACTCGGCTATATGACCATTTCAGTAGTCGTTATATAAACAATGTCATTTGTGTACTACAACATCCTCTTTTTGTTATACTAGTAATGAAATATATTACTAACGTTTTCCGCGATTTTTCATACTCAAAATATGTTTTAGACAATTTTTTAACAAGAATGCTACCGTATACAGTATCGAATAATTTTGTGTACACATAACATGTAAAAAAATTATGGCGCTCGTAGAAAAACAAGACATCTTTTTGTTCATCTTACCAAAACAGTCATATAGCTATACCATTATGTATGAAAAAGAATTTGAGTCGTTTGCTACTCCTTTGATATGCGTTTGTCACTCCAGAAAGACGAGAGTGGGTTAATCCGGCAGTCTGACTTTGGAAGGTTGCCGACGTGAAACGATCACAATTGAAATAAAAGACTGTTACCATTTTTAAAGAAACTTGAGAATACTCCTGATTGCACTAGTTTAAAAGGCTCGTTACACTAAACTTTACAAAAATTTTTTCAATTATTAAGATACACGGTACGAAGTTGCTATAGGTTTAACAATTGATTGAAAAGTCAATTATTAATGAAGTAACGTTCCGGTAATTGTTTATTTATTTTTAACTGAACATCGGTTCCTACGCGAACAAGCATTTTCACGAAAAACAAAACTAATTTTACTCCATCCTACGATTTACGATATAAACCTTCTCTTTTTTATCAAGTGGACGGGTTTTAAATTAAAATTTTTTTCCTTTGAGCTTATAAAGTGCACAGAATCCAGTAAATTTAATTAACTTTGTACAAAATAAAAGGGCTATTATTATAATTAATTTCTGGAAATTGTCTTAAAAAAATAAAATTTGATTATTGCAATGTATAAGTTATTGTGCTACGTTGCGAATGCGTTAATTAAAAAACAAAATAGTTTTTATAACTTTTAAATATTAATTTTTTTATAATTCATCCAAGCCAATTCTAAATTAATAGCAAATAAAAGTTGTAGTTAATGCATTGTGTTTTTCGGCCGATAATAGATCCGACGTCTCTATATCTCGGTAATTAAAAAACTGTTACACTTCCTCGTGCAATAAGTGAGAATGCGTATCGTAATGCGAGATCGTCGTATTTAGTGCAATAATGACAAGTTATAATATATTATCAATCTCTAACAATTCTGCATTGAATAAATGGACAAATCGATTGGATAAAATGTGAGTGCAGTGCATAAATACCTATAGTTATGTTACTTCTACTTTCTATAAGTTGCACGGCCTATAAATATGACAAGCACCCGCACAATGACATAAACCTCTTTGATATTGTCCACTAACCATGCCAATAATCAACTATAATTACGTCACCGCGCAAACGAGCGTCGACAATTTTTCGGGAAATCGTCTATATAAGTATTTATCGTGGAGATCTAGAATTGGTAAAGTAAGTGCTCGATGGAACTTTTGCCAGAGGGATATTCGCAACTCGAGTAATGCGGTAACTCGAAATTGCTCGGTCGGTAAATGAAATAATTTGTGCATTAGATTTTGACAGGTTTACCTTAGCTTTGCGTTACGCAACGTTTCGGTAGTTATTGATTTTCGCAAAAATAGAGCCACGAAGACGGACCACGGAGAGAGTTAAAGTTAAAATCACGTGAATCGATACAAGTACATATCTACGATATATGTGAAAAAGAGGGATGATATTGTATTGTTGTAGAATGCATAAGTAAGAGTAGGAGTAAGAGTAAAAGTTAAAACAACGTACCGCTGACATAGTATTGACTATCAGCAGGTTGTCCTCGAGTCTTGGAACCCTCGTGGAAGTACTATCGGTTGGTCCTTTCCGGCGATTCTCTCCCTCGGTGGTGGTTCGCACGCGTGTGGACGCGAGACCATAGCCGAGGACCCGAGTTACGGGGGTGGGGGTTTATTGATCGCCGATACATAGGTATATAGAGTACAGTATAGACTCGCGGCTCGCGCGGAATGTGCGCGCGGTGCTTTTCTTTGAGTTTCGTGCTGCTCGCGGGAACCTTCGTATATATCCTATTATTCGTATGCCCTCTTCTCACTTATTGCACTATTTTTTGAGTGCCCCGAAGTAATCTATATATATATATATATCTTATCGATCATCAATTTTCGCTCTAACCGTAGTTAACTTCCCTTCTCAGTATAAATCTTATTATTGTTTTCTTCTTATTTTTTAAAATTATTGCACAAACCAAGATGAAAACCAGTGGGATATGGTACCACGTTCGTTTCAATCGGTCATTTCATTGTTCGTAGATCATGCATTTTATTGATTGTTGCACGTGTTTCATTATTTAAGGGTAAATATTTCAAAGGAATTGTATAATGGTCGATGTGAGAAACAGTTTGCACGACTAATCGCAAATATATATGTATATATTTTATTTTTAAACAGAATCATCTTCCAACATTTAAAAAATATTCTACTCCAGAATTACACGGTTTTAAAATGCAAATAAAACTTCTGTTCTTTGCCTCCCTCCGAATTCGCGAAAAAAATTTGTTTTTGGATCTATAGATGTGCTTTTGTTTTATAACCAATATTCGATTTATCCAAAATTTATTATTGAAAATTTTGAAAATTTCAGATGTTTTTAATCAAACCAAATAAGAGTGTATTTTCTTGGATTTTTAAATTATCTCTATAATTAGTTTTTAAGTTATTTAAGAAAACTGACTTTTTTAATTTGTTATGTGAGTGGATAAGCAAGGACGCGCAGGTCAGGATGATAAAGAAATCAGAATTAAGTAATATTGGAATTTAATTTAATACTAGTAGTTGTACATTGATCGTAACGCTCAGTCTAATGTGTTGTTCGCGCGCTTGCGTTATCGTCACTGCCCGGTTTTGGTCGACGCGGTCGTCAAGTTAGTTCCTTCCTAGCGCTCTCTACTTTACAATACGCGAGTTATACATATATGTATATGTATGCGTGTAGATGACGGTACATATACACGGTAATATTACAGTCGGCCTATTCTGACAAAGAGAACTGCAAGTTCTCGTGATCATTGCATGTATTATTTGAGATAATGTTCTCGCTTTCGCTGTCGTCTTCGTCGTAACAATCATTCGCGGGATCCTTGAATACAACCCACGGTTTAAGACGGTCCGGAGATAGAATAGACTCATATATTTTTTGCTTTAATGGGTATCCCGGGATATCACTTACCAAATAACGATCGCGATCTAACTTCTTTTTGACTACATAGGGTCCAACATATTTTTTCCCCATTTTCGCACTACCGGCGACGTCTGAACTCGTGGATTGTAACATAACATAGTCGCCTTCATTATAATCATGACACGGTTTTCGGCGTGAATTATAAAAACGAGACATTATTTCCTGATTATCGCGTAGTTTGGTCGCTACCTCGGATCGTATATCCGATCGATTTTCAATAAAATCGTTATAATTAAGATCATCGTTTATCGCGTCTACAATAACATCGGTTCCTCCTGTACGTGTCTCATAACCTAATAATACCTGTGAAGGTGTTCGGCGAGTAATAGAATGAATAGAGTTATTCAGTGCCATCTGAACACGCCCCAAAACCTCGGGCCACTGATCTGGAGCAGATACAAGTTTACATATCGCGGGTACAATTACACGATTGTAACGCTCGATTTGTCCATTTGAACGCGGGGTTTGTACGGCGATTAAGACGTGTTGAATGCCCAAAGAATCACAGAATTCGTTAAACTCGCTCCCGGTAAAAGCTGATCCTCGATCCGAAATAATACGACGCGGGACACCTAATACACTAAAAATACTATTCAATATTTGTATGGCTTCACCTGCAGCAGTTGATTTCGTTGGTTCCAGAACTATAAATTTGGAAAAGGCGTCTATTATTTCAAAAATATGTCGATGACCCTTCCGTGATTTAATTAACGGGCCTACATGGTCTATGTGTATAGTATCCCATGGACGCGAACCCTTATCAACCGCATGCAAGAAGCCTTCTTTTACGCTCGCTTTTTTATTATATTCTAGACATTTGACACAATTTAAAATACATTTTTTAACAAATTTGCGCATATTACAAAAATAAAACGCTTTACGCAATTTATCCAAAGTTTTGTCGCAGCCTAAATGCGCTAGTTCTTCGTGTATGTTACAAACTAACTCCTTTCTCATACCACGTGGTACTACTAATAGTCGTTTACCGTCTAGTATTCTAAAAAGTTTATCATCGATTACAATATAATCCTTAACTTGTGTATCACCTGATTTTACCTGACGTACTAACTCCTGAATTTCGTGATCGGATCTCTGAGCTAACGAAATCGAATCAGTCATCTTATCTTTTTCTATTATATGTACATTGAAGCTTCGACTAAGCGCGTCCACGTGCGACATTTGAGCACCTTTTCGATGGCGAATACTATAATTAAACTCTTGAAGTTGTAGGCTCCAACGGCAAATTTTTGCGTTAATGGTTTTCTTTAGTAAGGTTTGTTTAAGCGCGGCACAGTCGGTAACAATGGTAAACGGCTTACCAATTAAGTATACGCGAAAGCGATCTAAAGCCTTGATAATCGCGAGTGTTTCCAATTCGAAACTGTGGTAGTTACGTTCGCAATCCGTTGTTTTTGCGCTGAAATAAAATATCGGATGAAAATTACCATCTTCTTGCCGTTGTAGCAATACAGCTCCATAGCCCCGCGAACTAGCGTCCGTATGCAGTTCAGTCTCCTTATCGAAATCAAATACTCGTAAAATTGGTTCGCTTGTCAAAAGTTTCTTTAATTTATTAAACGCATCGATATGCTCCGGCTTAATTTCGAACCTCACGTCCTTTCGCAGAAGATTTGTAAGCGGTAAAGCGATTATCGCGTAATTTGGAACAAACTTACGGAAATAACTTGTTAAGCCTAAAAAACCTTTTAATTGTCGCGGATTTTTCGGTATCGGGAATGATTCCACTGCCAACGATTTTAAACTTCCTGGACGAACTTCATTATATTTAAGATAATAACCGAGATATTCTAATTCCGTGACAACAAACGAACATTTGTCAATTCGTGGTTCAATGCCGTACTCAAACATAATTTTAGTTACTTCATCGATAATTTTTAAGTTTTCTTCAATTGTTTCGGTAGCAATTAGAAAATCGTCAAAAAATATAAAAATCTTTTTCCGAGATATCAAATCACGAAACAAATACGTCACATACTCGGCAAAAATAAGAGGCGAATTACGTAACCCAAACGGAGCCACTCTAAATTCATACAATCCGCTCGCCACGATAAACGCGGTATACCTAGTCGAATCTGAATCTATGAAGACGTGAAAAAATGCATCCTTTAGGTCGATACGGGTGAAAAACTTCATTCGGCCAGCTTCCGCCACCAAGTCGTCGATTCTCGGAATGGGCCTATTCATCGGGACAGTCACCTTGTTTAGTTCTCTGTAGTCGACGCACAGCCGGTATTCTCCGTTCTTCTTTTTGGCCAGTGTCACCGGACTCGCGTACTCGGAGTTGCTGCGCTGTATGTAACCCTTCTTCAGCCAATCAACCACCGTATCCTCGACAACTCGTTCCTCGTGTATAGCGAGTCGTCTCGGCTGCATTCTTATCGGCTTGTCACTGCGAAGTTCGATCTGTAATTTTACAGGACATTTATGCGGTTCTCGGTTACGGTTATTTATACATGGAGCGATTGCACGCTCGATATGATCGCGCTGACCAGTCGTCAAAGTCGGGTTAATATCCAACTGCAGCGTCCCGACATCTACGTTGATACTCATAATGGAATTGACGAACTCGGCTTCCTCGTTGATGCGACTGATCGTAATGGCATTACGTTCCTTTTTCCATGATACTGTGTCCAAAAATGCTCGTCCCAAGACAATATCCATAACCATAGCATCATCGGGAACAATTGACGATGTGATGTGGTATACGTTGCCATCAATGGTACAGTCAAACGAAACAGCCCGAGTACATGCCACAGTACTGTTACCGAAACCTCTTAGAATCACCGGGTACTCGTAGATGTTATCTGACCCTGTAATCTTTAAATATTTATTTTTTATTAAATTTAAGGGGCTTCCGGAATCGAGCAATGCCTTTAATTCGACGTTTCGGATAATTATACTCTTCATATAAGCGTTGTCGTCTACGGTAAGAGGTCGATCAATTTGCATTATATTCTGATTGTTATTGTCCTTGTTTACATGTTTAGAATTTTCCGCGGTACACAACCTCGCTATGTGGCCTGGTGTGTTACATTTGAAGCAAATTAACGTACGACTATTATTCGGAGGTTTGTTTTGTTTTTGTTCCGAGCTACTAGCTGCCTCGAACTTATCGCGAGGTAAACAATTCGAATCAACACGCCGATCGTTTCTCGAACCGTCTTTTCGTCCTTCGGTAATACGGCGGTCATTCTTTTTAAACTCTCCGATTGAATTTGAAATGCCTTTCATGGCTTTAAACAGGTTATCGAGAGTGTTATATTGACCCGATGCCAACTGTATGCGAATGGTGAAATTTTCGATACCTCTAATGATATGACCTATACTTTCCACATCCGTTAACTCGGCCCTCCTCGCTAGGCTCAGCTTTTCGACGGCGTAGTCCTCCAGCCGCTCCTCACGCTTCCATGTTCGAGCTCGCATCTTTTCCATCAGCTTACCGATGTCCTTAACTTCTCCGAACATGTCTTTCAGCTTGGCCATCAATTCCGTCCATGACAGGGTCCACAGGTCCTCCTGTGTCTCGTACCACTGCCTCACTCGACCCGAGAATTTGTTGGTAGCCAGCATCTTCACGACATCATCGGTCAACTCGTATGCGACGCGGACCAACTCGATTTTTCGCAACCACGACTCCAGGTTCATCGATGAGTCCTCGCTATAATCGAAAGACGGAATTTGTGCGGCAATTTCACCGTACGGCGGTTTCCTCGGAACGTGCTCTTCGTGACGCACTTCGTTTTGCGGAGTATTCCTCAACTGGGCAATTTCTCTATCACGTACCTCCAATAATTGAGTCATTTGCGTCAATTGTGACATCATTGCCTCCAGTGCTTGTTGGAATCTTCGTCTTTCTTCATTTTGGCCGGCCACGAGGTTCTCGAGATTTCGCGCGTACTGTCCTTCCGCCATCTTCCTGTTTGAATGCTTGTACGTCTTAATACTTGGTCAACTTCCTATTTCAGTCTCTTTTTTTTTTTCTTTCTTATCCCACTTCTGAACTGTGAGTGGATAAGCAAGGACGCGCAGGTCAGGATGATAAAGAAATCAGAATTAAGTAATATTGGAATTTAATTTAATACTAGTAGTTGTACATTGATCGTAACGCTCAGTCTAATGTGTTGTTCGCGCGCTTGCGTTATCGTCACTGCCCGGTTTTGGTCGACGCGGTCGTCAAGTTAGTTCCTTCCTAGCGCTCTCTACTTTACAATACGCGAGTTATACATATATGTATATGTATGCGTGTAGATGACGGTACATATACACGGTAATATTACAGTTATAATCTGAAACTAATCAGTCAAATGTAATGAAAAAAAATTGTGATAGAACATAATAATGGCTTTATATTGTTAATATTTCAAATACTTATATTGATCAGTTTCGGATTAAAAATATATCTGAAACAATTGAGTTTACTATATGGCAAACGTTATCGGGCATAAAGAGCTTTCAATCCATTTGATATTTGGGAAAAGGTAATTTTTATCGTATCGACGATCCTTGTATTTTTCAGCTACAAATATTTGTAGTTATTAAAATAATTGAGCATTATATATTTAAAAAAAATATTTTGATTGCTCATATCTCTGACCGAATTGATCAAAATAGTTAAAAACATTTGTTGTAATAGAAAATAATAGGGTCTGTATTGTGTACAATTTTTAGAGATTGCCATTAAATGGTTCTAAAAAAATGTATAATATAACTGTTTTTTTTTGAAAAATTTTTATTTTGTTGTAAAATACCCTTATAGAAATTTACCATTTGAAGATTAAATAAAACTTTAATTTTGTCATTAATTGGGCACTTATTGGGTATTTTATGACACTTGGCCAATTTTTGGCTTATAAAGCGTTACATTTACGGTTAAATTTCTAATATGCCTTAAGACATAAACATTTTTATATGTAGTTTTATTAAAATTTGTCAATAATATGTTTTAAAGTACTTGCAATATCTAAATACTGTACTTTTTATTTATGTTCTTGGAATTAATACATTATTTTGTATAAAGAAGATGAACTTTGAAATCAGGTAATTAATAGCACTTCTCGTATTTTTCAAAATCATGCATTTAAATTTTGACATCTTCAAAAATTTTTTTGGAGCATTGTTTTTATTAATAATAATAATTTTCGTATTCAATGAGTGTGACAAACAATTTGGAATAGATTGGATAATTTGGTAGGATTATTAAATATTAGTTTTTAAATTTAATTAGTGCTATATTAATCAGTTACTCTAATTCTTATGAACACAACTTGCCTTTGATATTTTCTTTACCACTCTTTGCATTGTTGGTTGAGACTCCAAAATAATTAGTTTTTTTGAAAATATTTTATTTTGTAGCAAAGTATATTTTTGCATGGAAAATATGGTATCAATATAATATTCAAATTATGTGATTCAAACTTTTTTAACGTTTTTTTAATCATATTCATATTATGTAATAATATACTACATATAGGAACAATGCATTAATTTTGAGGAAATGCTAATGAATTTGTAGCAGTGTTTTAATAAACAATGAAAATAACTTTTTATTATAATAATAATTTTGTAATTTATATCTGGTAAATAAATAAATAATAAATAAAATAAATAATTTTCTTTGATGACTGTTTAAAAGCCGAATAAAACAAATAAGATTTGAATTCAAACATTTGTTGCTTATAATTGCCATTTACTTATTTATAATTTGACAATTTGTCTATCAATAAACCATCAAATAATATTTGTTTTCTTCACTTTATTTTTAAAACTGTAAAGCTACACTTTAACATAGTATGTTCATGAATTTGACTTTTTAAAATGTAATATCTATATGCAAAAAATATTGTACAAATATAAATAATTTTTAAAACAAGACATTAAAAATTATTTGTCTGTAGAATATATTTGAGAAACTTTATTTTGTAATATATACATTCAGTGACAGGAGTACAAACTAATAATTAATGTTTTTTGACCAAAATTGTGACATGGCAATACCATGGTTGCAAAGTAATTAATGTTTAATAAAAATAAGTTAAAGTATATTCTAATTAATTATTTATAACTTGCTATTTGTATATCTATTTTTTAAAGAAAAATTATATTACAGCCAACAATTGTAAATAACTAATCGATTACAAATTCAACACTTAAAATATTTTTTTTGAGATTTATCAATATACAGTATTAAATCAGATTTTCAGGTCTATGAAAACATTAAGTAAGTTTTATTTTAGATGAGTATAAAATTCAACAATTATTATCGATTAAAATTTATTAAATCTAATATCTTGAAACAAAAAAAAATTAAAAGAATATATAAACTAAAAATTAAAATAATAAAAATAATTAATTTTAAATATTCATTACAAGATAAGAGTGACACATGTAACTGGATAATGAAGCAACCAATAATAATTTTGATTGGTTCAACTTTGACAATTTATTAACATGTTTCAATGCATTTATAACTTATATTGTATTTACAAAACTTGCTTTGAAATTGAAAACAATACCATATTGATGTTTACAATATACATTCAAAATGTTTATCTAAACATTAAAATCAATTTGCTAAGATTTTTCATTCTTTATCCCAATCTTCTTTCTCTTTCCATTCTTTTTCAACTTGCTTTATTATTGGTGTCAGGTATAAAACATCCTAAAAAATTATAAAATTATTTGTAGTAATCTAATAATATTGTAAAATTACTTATATTTTTATTGATAATATGATTCTTTAAGGAGAATATAAAATATAAATGTTTTTTATAATAAGGTATTTATTAAGTATTATTATATATCAACTGTTAATTCTATAATATAATATATCAAAAGTAAATTATCATGTAAACTTAATTATAATATATATAATTACAATTGCTCTTACAAATTTATTTTTAAATAGTATTTAAGATGATTAAGTAAAAATATAGGGATAAAAATATATTACTTACATCTTCCAATTTCGTCCATTCTTCTTTAGGAAGAATAGTTTTATTTAAGCTAAGGTAGCCTGCTCGAACAATTCTGAAATTTCGTTCATCTACTGTCTTCTGTGGCAGACGTCTAAGAGCCTCCAATACTATCGGAGTTTCATTAAGCACATCATCTCTCATGAGACCTAAACCAGAGAACATTAGCAATGAAAATATTAATATACAATGTATATATTGAAATTCATACATCTGATACAAAAAGCTACCTACCATATTTATTAAATCCACAGTAGTTGTACCAAAAGTGTTTTGATGTTGGACCTAGAATTAAGAGAAACCCGATTGTTTAAGTTATTATATAAGGAGAATCAAAATGATTCTAGTTTCATAATATCAAATAAAAAATCTTACCAAAAAGTTTATTAGGTTCGTTCAACTTTATTTGGCTTATTTTTCGAACAGCTTCGAAACCGTAGCGAAACATGTTTGGTTTTATCAAATACAAATTATTCAATATTATTAATACGATTTTTACCAATTCTGATAGACAATTTTATTGCTATAGTGTTAGTACACCTAACCTCCAAATCCAGTCGAACAAAAATCGATTATTATCGATTACTTAACTCGAGTTATTCGAGACTGTCGAGTGTTGAGAACCACTCGATGATTTAAAAATTTGTATTGTAGATACGCAAACAATAACCTGGTCATGGCCTAAGTATAAACTACAAAAGGCCAATGAAAATCAAGAAGAATATGCAGACAAAATTATAGGTAAAAAATAATTTAGGATGAAAAGGTAATTTGAAAAAATAAGATTTTACTTTTTATTTTATTATATAAAATATTAAAAACAATTTTTAAATACACTTAACTATAATTGCAACATTACACAATACTAAGGTAAATTAAAATTGTAATAAATAAGTATTAATTATAGAATATAACAAAATTTATGAATTACTGTAAATAATTAAACATAAATTATGTGATTATTTACAGTTAATGGTGATCTCTCCTTGATTGGGCTCGACATTTTCTTGCGTCTGCTAAAATGAGAAAAAAGTTATTATTCATTAACTTAAAAAAATAATACACAATATATAAGTATACCTTAGATTTTCTTAAACTTTTTCGTCTAACTAATGTTTTTGGGTCTTTTTTAGCGTTAATAGTTTTGTTCTTCAAATTTGGTGTTGCAGTTTTGGTTCTTTGATTAAGAACTTTATCAATTTCTGATAATGTTATAGCTTCATCGGTATTCTCATGTAATTTTGGCGTCACACTGTCTGTGATTTCGTCAACATTTTCTTTTGGCAATAGTACATTTAAATCTTCATTTATTACCTACATATTTGAAAAGTTTTAGAATATTTATTATCTTCTTAACAATAATTTTTAATATTTTATTGCTAAATTAATGTTTGTAATAACATGTACTTAGATTTTATAATTAAATTCATTAATTTATAACTACCTTTCTTACATTTTCAAATTTTATCTTTGATTTTCTCTTAGCTTGTGTTTGATTTATAATTCTTGAATCTTTCGTTTCGCTTCGTTTAACCCGTGTAATTTCCTAAATTGCAACCAAAATAGTTTTAAATTATAAAATATTTATTGTGTAATTTATTAATTTAAAAACCTTACCTTTCCTTCTTCAATTGAAGATGCTAAGTTGATGCTATTCTGTTCATTTTCTGTCAATCTTTGTCTAAACATATAAGAATGATCTAAAACCAGTAATATATTTAATTTTAAAATCTCTGGTTTAGAACAGGAAGTTTATGATAATTTTTACTCAAGTATTAGTGTACAACTTATTAATCAACAGATTTTAATGATTATATTAAATATTACTAAATAATACAATTTCATTATCATATGTACAATGAATAAATATTATTAATTTAATTATTAAAATAAACTAAAGTAAGGAAGGGTGAGTGGTGACATATTAAGATTATTTGGTTATAACGACATGTACTTGTTTTTACATACCTAATACATTATCGCTATCATATGCTTCGTCAGGGAGAAAGTTATGGAATTCTCTTAATTGTTCCTTAAACAAAACCTTATTTGTAGATTTAACAATTGAATTAACTGACTCGTCTTTTGATGCTTTTAAAATACTTTTTGCAGGCGTTTGAGATGAATTGATATAACTTATTGAACTGTCCAGTTTTACATCTGGTGTCTTGCATAACTTACTGAGCTTCATTAAAATAAGTGGACTTGAATTTGATCTTCGATCTTGTGACTTACAAACAGTGTCAGCAATCGATCGTCTTTTAGGCGTTGAACGACGATTATCTTTTTTTAACAAGCTGTTGATTTCCTCATTTTGTTGCAAATCTCCTTCACTGAATAACAACACAAATTAAGATATTATTATTTATATGATTATAAAATAACACTTCAAATAATCTCATAAAAAGTTAAAAATTAAAATACAGATAAAATAGTTAAAAGATAAAATAAAAAATAACATTACACTATGCATGGATTGTATCATCTTTCATGTTTAACTTTAGAACAATTTTCAATTTTTGTTATTTACTATTTTTTGTATCTTTTATTTTACCTGTGTGAACAATTATTGCACTGCTTAGTAACCTAGTTTGCTATGATTATAAGTTAGAAATAAGATACCTTCTATACATCAAATAAATTTATAAAAATATGTATTAAAATTTATGAATAAATCTTAAAAATAACCCATGCTAATTTATGTATGTTTAAAAACCTTTTAACATTTTATTAAATATTCAACCATTAGATATTTTTAAACATTAATAATTTTTTAAATTTGGTTTATATATGTCAAATAATTAAATTAAATCATGATTTTTGTTTAACTAACTTTGATTTGATATTGATTTTTTTCTGTCTAGCAGCTGCAATGTGGGCTTTAAGAGAACTGGTCTTCAAAGAAACATTTTTTACAGTTTTTTTGCCAATTAGTCGTTTTTTTCTTTCCTGTTTTTGTGTTTGTTTTATTTCTTCTTTTTCCACCCAATTTCTGTTTTGCAGTTCTTCTAAAGCATTGAAACGATTATCACAATCTTTGATTTCCATATACATCATATCCCAAAAGCCTTGGAGATCTTTGCAAGTGACGAGCATTTCGCCTTTTCCATTTTCGCAATCAATAACGAGGCCTCTAAACCGCTCAAATTTTTTGTTAATTAGAAGTTGAGTTTGTCCAACAGCTGCTTGGATCAAATATTGAATTTCTTCAGGAGTTGCTTCGTTATTTTTTATTTTATTCCATGTATTACAACGCTCGTTTAAACGTTCAATTTCTTTTTCGAGGATAAATTTATAGTACTGCAAACAAATTATTTTAATAATATTATCCGTTTTTTAACAAACTTTCACGTTAGAGATTTATATTAGTTATTAAATTATTAATTATAATAAAACAATTTTTCACCTGGGCAGTTCGCTGTTCTTCCTCGACAGAAATGTTCATATTTTGTAAAACTGTATCTTTCATTGGAATATCAACAGGTTGACTGAATCGTCTTCGTTGAATTTCCTTTCGCTCACTACTTTTTCCTCGACTCGAGACAATAAAAGGCGAAAAAAAAGCAGGGGGTTTGTCTTCCATTGTTAATGATTTATTTAAATTTAAATTTGTTTGACTTTCCAAATAATTAGATTCATTTGACTGACTTGGAAGAGATAATCTTTCCTCTGCAAATTTTGTTTCTTCTATAGGAGAATCGTTTTCTAAAGATGTTTTTTCCAATTTTTCTGCAAGTGAATCACGTGAACTTCTTCTTTTTGAATTGGATTCAGCTATAGATTTTTTTGTTTTTAGAATTGTACTTCTTCGCAATGCCTGAAAAATACAAAATAAATTAGTTATAACTAAATATTAATTTTAAAATGAATACAAAAGAAAATGAATTTATACCCTTGTTTTACTTTTCCATATTAACCTTGACGTTTTAGGTGTATACTGTTTTGGAGAATAAACTTTTTTTTGCTTATTGTCAATACTTGAATGTATATTTTCCTTTATAAAAAGAAATTTTATATGGTTTAAAATCAAATTAACTTTTTATTTAATTGTTATTAATCATTATAGTTGTGCTCTATTACAATATTTTTATTTTAGAAACCAACAAAATAAAAAAAAATTATAATTTTTACCTCTATTTGTTTTTTTTCAAGATGGAAAGCACTATTATCATTACTTTTTTCAATTTTGTTTTCAAACTCCTGCAAAAATAGAATACTTATATAATAATTATAATTATTTTTTATTAAATGTCCTTCATATAACTGTACCTTAATTTTATTTTGTTTAAGGTCAGTACAAGGCACATTACAATTATTTTTAATTTTATCTTCTGTCATCATTTTTTCAATTTTCTATGCAAAAAAATATTTTTCTTAAATGTTAATGAATGTTATAGTTAAATTATTAAGGTTATTTACAAAATAAAAATATACAATACCTTTCTCTCTTCCTTTTGATATAATTTCAATTTTTTTGCTGGTGTTTGAATATTATCCAGTGCTGTTCGTTTTACTTGAGGCACTTTAGTTGTTTGTTTTTGTGTTTTAATTTTTAAGCTTTTACAAACCTTAGTAGGCGAGGGGGGTGAATACCATTGATGATGTACTATTCCAACTTTGAATGGTTTTATTGGTACTGTGTTTACATTCTTATAGTTATTCTTGTTTTTCCATTTCATTAAATCTACATGTTTATTGACTGCTAGTCTATCAGCTTAAATATACAGTTATTATAAATGTTTAAACTTATTTATTCAAATAAAGAATCTAACTTCATTTAGTAATATCAATATTGACAAATGAAGATATTCTAATTTAAAAAGTAAATGGTGCAGTACATAATTTTATTTTATAAAACAAAATCCTATCTAATTATGAATTTTTGAATTCACAGGAAAGAATTCTTTTTTAAGAAATAAAATTTAAATGTGATAATTCTTGGTGCAATTAATAAATAATTTTCTAAATTATAAATTATAAAAGTCTTTTTTGTATTATAAAATTTTTTAATTTTAAATAAATTTAATTAAATTTTCTATAATAATAAGATTTACTCATACATTTTTGGAACAATAGTTTCAAATAAGAAAATATATATTTTGTGCAATAAAATTGATGTACAGTCAGTTATAAACTACCTTTTACTTTACTAACGCTTAATCTACTGGACGTAATTAAAACTACAGAAAAAATTGATAAATAAAGAACGTGTAGAAAGCAAATAAAACCTACATGTACTAGGTTTAATTGTGTTCTCCTCGGTAACAGGTATCTTTTCCTCGATGTTGCTGTCCCGGCAATTCTCAACATTCCGGATCGTGTTAAATTTTTTCTGGCGCATTTCACGCTGAGCCTCTCGTAGTCGTTCTCCTCGTAAAACTCGATTCTTCGCCATTTTCGAATTACCATCTGTATTTTTATAGTATTTGTGGGCACTCGGCATTGTTTACTTGTTTATATTCCTGCCTCAGTTTGTTGAGCTAATCATTCGGCTGTTGCAAGGCTGTAAGTGTAACTGACAAAATTTTAATTCGACTTTTCGAGATATCCGTTAGAGGGCGCGTAACTAAATTTGTTTTAAATAAATACATTTTTCCAGTAAAAAGTATTGTATACCTATACTTATATCAACGATAGTTTCGTTGCTTATATGCACTTATGCATAAATAAAATTTTTCCGTGTCAAAATTAAATGTTCTATTAAGAATAATCGTTTAGAATCGTACATCATCGATCGATTCCAATTATCGAGATTCAATATAATTAAAAAGTATTTTTACTTTTATTTGCGGTTTTAATCGGTTTGAATCTGAAATTGTAGAAATCTCAACTATTGATTTTAGTAATTTCTTTAACAGGGAACAAATGAACACTTAAGGTTTTTAACGTATTATTAGCAATATGAGGGTAGCGAAAAAATTTGAACATCCGAGAATGCTTATTATTGTATAACTTATATATGGGTAATTTCAATTTATTTAAAACTCTTTTTTAAACATGCATAACTCTGGTGCAAATTAATATTTTACCTTAAAATTTTGTTTGCTCACCCTGAAAGATAATTTTAGTCTGTATCTAAAATTTGAGCCATTTTAATATACTTGACGTGAAATCACCCAGATATGCAAACTTGCAGTCTCGTGCATCTTTTTTTTTATAAAAGATTAATATTTACGTTAAATTTCTATAGTTTTGCTTCAAGATTATTTTGGAAATTTTTAGATATATATACAGCTTATTTCTATCTTTAAAAATATTTTCTTATGGAAAATATTTTTTGTCTTAATTGTGTTTAACTTTGCCAATAGATGCTAATCTTGTTTACTCACTTTTATAACTCTAATTTGGCGACATATACTTGAATACAAAGCTAATAACTGATTGAGCCTATTCGGCCGAGTTTTAGCGAAGAATAACAATGTTATTGAAAGTTTTCTAAAGTTTAACAATATTTTAGAAAACTAAAATAGTTTTCATGATGTTTAGCACACTTTATAATAAATGTATTGTTTATAAATATAGTTACTTATAAATATTATTTACAAACCTCAAAAAATTAGTATTAGGTGAGGTTTATCAAAATTTAGTACTTTGTAGTAAAGCTAGCAACCCCAATAGACATATGATTGCAAACTGACAGCAACTTTGCAAAAAAAATTTGTACCTGTTTATCCAAAATTTGCGTCAATGTAAGTCCTTATTTATTATAAATTTGCTTCAAATCATTTACATGAAAATAGTGACAGCAAATTTATAAAAAATTAAAGTCAATTGTTGCATAAAATTATTACTTTTTAAATAGCAAGTATTGCTATAAATGTGCTTTTATTTTGTTGAAATAATATTTTAAGTAAATATAATGGCAAATACTTATATTATTTTTGTGCAACTAGATCGCACGTCGCATCGCCACAACTAGTAAATGTGTTAGACTCTTAAAATTGCAAAAAAAGTAACAAAACTTGAAATACTTCACAAAAACACAGATTTTCTTGAATAAAAAATACATTGAAATTATTATTTTCATGATTGCAAAATAGCAACAAATTATCATCAAATCTTGTTGCAATATACTGCACTATGTAAGCATTTACTGATTTAATTTTGCTACCAATTTGCTGAAAAAGAATTTCTTAGATTATGATATATTTCTTAGCAAATATATATCAAAATTATATCAACTCGTGCAGCAGAGTTAAATAACAAATTAATCTAAATCTGCGTCCTTATTTGTTAGCAAATTTATAGCAATTATTTGTTGCAACTTTTTTTAACAATTTTACATAAAATTTAGGTACACGTCACTATTATGTAAAGTCTTGTTAGCAAGTTTAACACAAGTTGTTTTCAAAAATTGTGTAGCAAGTTTTAACGAAGATTTGTCTGTGCAACTTTGTCTATTGGGGAATATTAATTGATGTTAGACATCAAACATTACAAAAATTTTCTCTTGTCGTTGCTTCTATTTGGTAGATATATTAATTATCCCAGACAAACGGGTCATTATTTAATTTGTATTATCTTGCTAAACTATGTGAAACTTTTCTAATCTGCACTAAAAACAATTAATGAAACATTTTTATATAAAAAATAAATCATTAAAAAACTGTTCCCTATTTTGATTATATCAATCAAATAATTCCTATATTTTTACCTATTATTGTTAAACTTTACTAAACTTTGCTAAAACTAATTTTTCATGGGTTAAAAGAAATTCGCCTTAGATAGAATTTTGAACATGTTTAGTAAAGTTAAAAAATATTATAAGTAAAGAAAATATTTTCACTATATTTTTTTTTATCAATTTTTTCCAAACATACTTCTTGCTTTTATTTTTATTTATATATATTTTTGGATTATAACAAGTTTTCTGTAACTATGGATACTTAAGCATTTATAACAATGCCTTTTATAAGTAAAACATATACATTAAAATATAATTAAACACAAGTAAAATATTTAAACAGAAAGTGTTATATATATGCAGTTTATAACAATTTTAAAGTAGGAAATTTTGAATTTATATAAAATCAGATACAGTTTTTGATGTATTAAAAATGTGAATTAGTAAATCAACAATTACTCATTAATAATGTTAATACAAATTTTCAAAATTGTTAAAAATTATAAATTACTATATATCTAAAGATTTGTAATTGTTCATAAATGTTTAAAACTATTTACAATATTGCATAACTGTATCTTAAGTTAAGTATTTGACAGTTGTACGCAGTTGTACTTATAAGTAAACCTATATCAACATCCACAGTCCACACACCAAAAAACATTGAAAATTATTGGACACGTATTTTTTTATATCGGCTCAAACCCATCATAAATAAAGGAACTTGTTTGTTATTTGCTACCCCGAAATTACACCGTCTAGGAGTGGTTCGCACCCTTAAACATGAACTTTAGCCGATATAAAAAAATACGTGTCTAATATTTTTCATTGTTTTATCTGCGTACGAAATTTCATTAGGTTCGGGAGTGGAGGTTGGATATATGTTTACTTCTTATTTAAGTATATGTATATATATATTTCTTGTTACAATTATTGGTTTATGTAATACACAAAAACTGTAGATGTATCTGATCAGTCTTCTGTAAATTTAATAAATAATTATTTATAATTATATAATTGTGTTTAGATTCATATTCAAATTTTCACAAAAAATCACAATCAGGGGAGACTGGGGTATTTTTGAACAGGGGCATTTTTGAACTTTTTAAATAGCTCTTTTATATTGTAATATTTATGCTATAATAGGACGGTTTATTTACATAAATGCTATTATCTCAAATCCCCCATAGCTACGAGCTATTCCGAATCGATGGTTTACGTTTACTCAAGACCTGCCAAAATGAAAATCTCATTTTATTTTATTTGTACTTCTTAGTTTTTGAAAGCACACTTGCGCTGTAGTTTCTATATACCTGCAAATCACACGCGTCAAAAGTACTCATACTAGATTTTTTTTATCGTAATTACGTTCAAAATATTAATTTACAGCTGCGCACTGTATGTATCTACAGTTTTTTTCTATTTTAGGGTAATTTTGAACACGTACCCTGGGGTAAATTTGAACGTGTTAAGTAAATGGGTGCACGGTGATTTTATAGCATATTCATCATGTGTCTAATCTAAAAGAAACGAAACCTAGTTAAATTTCGCAAAAATAACTTTTGGTTTAGTGTGAAAGTTGGTAAGTGTAAAATGTTGTACTGATAAATTTGGTGCCTAAAAAAATTCTAAGTGTTCCTAGAAAGTATGGATTTCAAGTTCCGTTAGTTTAGAATGTAAAATATTAATCTTTGCATCGAAAAAAAAGTAAATCTCAAATAAGTTCAAAAATACCCCAGGGTATGTTCAAAATTACCCCAGGGTTGGAGCATTTTTGAACAAAATGCCTTTTTCTTCAGCCGTAAAATAAATCGTCCTATCAATAAATATCGTGGGTAAAAAATTGTGTCTTAATAGCTAAAAGCAAGTACTAGAAGTTCCATGGTCCCAAGTATAAAATTATATCGTTTTCGATAAGAAAAAAAAATAAATAAAAAATAGTTCAAAAATGCCCCAGTCTCCCCTATATAAATAATTACGGATAGTTAGAAACTGTTAATTGTATTCGCATAGTTATATACAAATTCGACTTTTCCCTCGTAAGAATTGTATCAAAGAAAAATAGGCTGTATAGCCATTTACTCGGTATGTTAGTTTCCAGTAGGAGGTGAAACGCTTTTTTTCTCATTATCGCCGATTTAATGGAGCGTCCGCAACGTTTAAATATTTTAAGTGAATCTCGGTGGCCTTTAAGTTGTGATTGGTCAAATTTGATCGATTTCCTAATTGCAGATATGATTTGGCAATTGTTTACTTTCTACGAATCACCGTTCAAAATATATAAGTATCGAGATTCACGAATTTTTCCTAAAATCGAGCCGAATCTATCTTACAAGCCTTTTCACGGATTAGAACGAGCCAGGCAACCTATTTCAGACCAAAAATGCCGGGAACCTATCTTGCTAGCTAGGAAATAGACTGCAAAATAATATTGTAAAAAGCGTTTCATCGCAGGAATAAAAATGTTCACATTTTAAGTCCATTTTTTTCGAAACAAGCTTATTACTACTAAGAAAATGGAGACGATACCTACAAGGTATTACTAGGGACCTTATTTATTTACCTGCATGTGCATACATAACCCCGACATACATCTACCAACTAAGCAAGTAAGAAATTTGAATATTGCATACCAGCGTAAGTTATTTCTTTATAGTACAAATGTTGCTATTAGAGTCTGGTTCTGAATTCCAATTTGACGAAAGCAACGATAATATAGCAACAATGTGTACAAACGAAAGATTTGTTGAAATCAAACCTATAATATATATGTATTATAGTAATTGTGGCTAAATTATAGGTATGTACCTTTCAAAATTATCTGTCCCGGTCCCGGAATGTGCAATGTTTGTGATATATACCATACATCAAATATTTGGAATATGCAAAATAACAATTACCCATGTGCATACTGAATACCCACGCACCCTTACAAGTAGATAATAAAATATAAATAATAAGAGAATTTTTCTAACAGGCAAATAGTTAGAAATGCATTGTAAATTCGGAACGAAGGTCAGTACTCAATGCATATTAAATAAGAATCGATATCCTTCTGAATTGATGACCAATAAATATGATACGACAACATTAGCTATAAAAATCTTTACACTCGCATTCATGGAATACAGTTATTTGTAGGGTGCTGTGATAGGAAACACATTCGGTATTTTTCAATGATTTACCTGTGATTGAATATATTTTATAGGTAATTGATAATTAAGTTGATATTTTATGTGTTTTAATATTTTAAAACGTATATGTACACGAGGAGTATATATAATTTTATACAGATACAAAAGTGTGTTACTAATTTGTCTCATATAATAGGCCTCCAACTTAATACTTAATATATTTTAAGCGATTAAGCGATTTACTTACGTATTTATTGCAGATATACGTGAGTTGTTATCAGTATATTTGTTTTATTGTATTCGTTCGTATACCTATATATACATTTTAATTTACAAATTCAAGCAGCGTTATTCGAAGAATTATAAATAATATTTTGTTTATAATATGACTACAGTCAGCTTTTTGTAAAGTTAGATATCACGAGTATATGGTTTAGAGTCGATAACAATTTATTGAAATAAATTTTTCAGTGCTGGTAGAGACGCTTCATTATTAATGTATTCCAAAAATCCATCCTTACATATTTATTTTACGCATATAATATATGAATATATTTATATATATATTTACACCACAGGGATCGAAAAAATGCAGTGGAACGTTCTGTGCATACTCTTGGCAATCAGTGGAAGCTTAGCGTACAATCCTAGATTTCTACGTAGAGATCTTCGAGTCTGGTCGAAATCAAGGCGAGCTCGAAGCGAGAGCCTCGCGAATCTCCTACGGAGCCTTGCTCAACTTTATTTTCGCGACTGTGTTCTTACCATTATTTACGACTCTAATTACGAACAAATATATCCGATTGATTTTAACTTGTATTTCGATGGTATGCCAGTTGCATTCACTCAAGAGACGGTCGACATATCAGCCGGCGACAAGCCGAAAGATCGCGATCTCGAAAAATGTACCAATTATCTGATATTTCTTCACAATATTTTGGCTATGAAGCATATTATGCCACAAGATATGAAAAGTAAAATTGTCGTTGTTTCTGGGGAGACGCCTTGGGAGGTCAAAGATTTTTTGAAGAGCCACGTATCGAGATTTTACATGAATTTGTTAATTATCACGCACAGCACTAGTCGTAAAACGGGGGTGAGTTTCGTATCAATTTACTCATACGTTTCGTCTTTTATTTCGATATTTTCCCTGCGCCCTCAAAATCATATAGATAGTTTTCTGTAGCAACTTGTTACAACAAAATATTAATCGATCTCTTAAATTAATGAGTTCTTAAAATTATTAATATGGACTTATGATTATACATACTTTGTTAAGTAGTACAATTTTAATGTAAGATTCAATAAAAAGTCTATATATACATAATATTGATGCGAAACAAGTTACAGGAGATATCAAGGAGTTTCTATGCCGATCACGATAAAAACGCTATAAATCGTTATACTTAAAACTATTTTAACTTTGAATTATTTTTTATACATAATCGATACTATTTTTATTTTTAAAGCGATTATCTCGTTATAAAATTTGCAATAATACAATAAAAGTATGAAAATTAATGATTGACCAACAACTTAATTATAAAAATAATTATAAATATTAAATTAATATCAAATTTTATCAAATACGCTGCACTGAAATCAAAAAGGGATGTCGGACACAGAAAATGGTCATTTTGTACTTTATTTTATAAATAAATGAATAAAGTTTTTAAAAAACGCTGAACGTCAAGCCCTTAGGTATGCTTTATATAATATACCCAAAATTTTCCAGATTTTTAAATCCATAATTTGATCACGATGTTTGGGTTGTAATTACCGACCAAACATGGTTTACTCAATTATTATTTAAAAAATGCTTTTTCGTTAAAAAATCAAAAAGTCAAGCCCTTCCTTATGTTTTCAGCTGT
This sequence comes from Theocolax elegans, assembly GCA_026168455.1. Taxonomy (NCBI): domain Eukaryota; kingdom Metazoa; phylum Arthropoda; class Insecta; order Hymenoptera; family Cerocephalidae; genus Theocolax; species Theocolax elegans. The sequence goes on from CM047427.1 coordinate 61,005,072, forward strand.
CCGTATGAATTTTTTCAGATTTTTAATGCAATATTTTAGATATAATTTTTGGGTTGAAAGGTGCAGATTCCTGTAATTTATGTCCGACATCCCGTTAAAAATTACTGCATTATTTAGCAAGGGATGTACAGACTGTTAATGTCGATAAAATTATAAAACTTTATAGTAAATTTTACAAAAATTATAGAAAAATTAATATATTTTACTAATGTTAGTAAGTTTCCCCACATAATGTATATGCATATAGTACTATTTTGTTACTAAACAATATAGTAATTTTTAAGCGAATATTTATTTTAATAAAGTAGATATATATATATATAGGTATATGTTTGAATACTTATATTAAAATGACATGTTTAAAGGATGGTTCGTACTTACTGTACAGTCACAAACTTTACGCAGAAGGCAGCGGATCGACTCAGCCGATCCTTTTAGCGTCTTGGATCAACAATACAGTTACCGAGGAGAACATCAATTTGTTTCCAGATAAATTGAAAAGAGGATTCATGGGTCACCGTCTTTTGATTTCTGTCTATGAGAATCCACCTTTCACGATCAAAAGGTACACAAAAAATGGCAATGTCTTGATAATTGATAACCCATTGCCAGCGAAACAGGAGACTAAAAATAATTCTATATTAGAGCTATCCTCGACTCGGAGAATTCGAATTGGGATGGTCTGGAAGTTCGACTTATGAGGCTTTCAGCTTCGTATCTCAATGTTACTATTGAATTTACAGATCCTCAAGATACTACGGCAGTCAAGTAATTACCCTCTTATTCATTATTGCACATTTATAAAGTTATGCACGATTTTCGAATTATCCGTTTATATTTTCAATTTTACGAACAACCGTAATTGTTACGCAGTATTCGTCAATTTTGTGATGATAAGACATACATCGCACTTCTGCTCATGCATATTTCACTCTTGTCCCAAACGACATCAATTTTATTTTTAAAGGCCGTGTAGAATTGTGGTTTTTTATTTGTGCTAATTTGTAAACAAATAAAAATATAAATGTTCTCTCGTTCAGTCCGTTCGATGCCGTAAAAAATGATGTACTACTAGGAACGACATCATCAGCAATTGGTGGAATTTATCAAACCGTGGACCTTGGAAATTCGTTCGATACGATCACTCCGCATTTGGAGGATTGCGCTTCCTTCATTTCTTTAGCATCGACAGCGTTACCGAAGTACGTATTCTTATGCTTTATTCTTACGTTCGTTGCCGTTCCCCTTGCCACAATACTCTACGTATTTGCATAACATTAGTTTATATATTCAATCATTTAATTGTATGTATATATATAACAAAAAATTTAAGTTTCGCCTATTTGTAACTTACAGTAACAAAACAGTAAAAGACGGTATGTATAAAGTACTATACGCGGCTACATAATTAATCATTATAAATTATTTATAGGTACCGAGCAATTTTAGGACCATTTCAACTTTCGGTTTGGCTATTCCTTTGTGCCGCTTATTTCACATTGATAATTCCGCTCTCGTTCAATAGTAAATATACAATACTATCTTTGGTTACAAAACCTTCAGCATTAAACAATATGTTCTGGTTCGTCTTCAGTACATATACCAACTCATTCGTTGTGAAAAATCCACTTCTGAAGGAGGGTATTGCCAAAAATACAACTACTATACTTTTAGGTAAAATGTTTATTAAGTAATGTATTAACTTCGAAATTATTGATATTTCAACTTTCATATGAGCAATTTCCTTGCTATTTACTTGATAGGATCAAGGGGATGTCAAACTGGTTATGTTACCAACGAGTCATTTACCGATTAATTGTAAGAATTACTGTATATTTTTTACAAAAAATTAATAGTTTATATATGTTAAAATTTCAGCCCTTACAATAACATTGCCGTTCGTCACGATTCATTCTATGATTGTGTAAAATATATAAAACTAAATCGTTTTTAATAATTAACGACATTAATTTTTTTGAACAATTTTAGTCGTTTTACGCTTTTATATGCAAATTTTTAAAACAATTTACATCGTAACGAAAAGAAATGTTCTTTTGGTTTTTTTACATTTTAATATACATTATTATTAATTATTAATTTGTGCAAAGACATTATTTATTAATCGATAAATGACTTGAATGGTAACGTAGCGAGTTTAACATCCCCTTAATTTGTTGTAGAAAATATTCATTTCATTTATAATTATTAGAGAATTATACCAATTAAATGTCAGATTATTGGATTAAAACTTTTTATAAAAAATGTAGATAATAAATTTGTTTTTGTGCATCTATTATATGCTGTTCTAAAAGAATATTTAGACACATAATGTTAATAAAGACATTTATTTACCAATTAGATACTGGTTATATTTTACGTAACTGAAACATGATCGAAATGCATTTATCCTACTTGAGGCACAAAACAGTGCATATTGTGCATCATGTTGCATAAAAATATATTTGTATCAACAGGAATGTATTGGGTATTCACTATAATCATAACTGCTTGTTACACGGGCTCGATCGTCGCTTTTATAACACTTCCGGTGTATCCTTCTGCGATGGAAACGGCCAAGGATTTATTAGCTTATCGATACCGAATAGGCACTTTGGGTAATTACCTACACACTTTCAGCTTGTTGTGAAAAATTCTCTCAATTCAAGAAACTCTGAAAAATTTTACCCAGTCACTGGTAGATTTGCATCGCTGATTCAATCATAATATATTAATAGTCCTTTTAACCAGATAAAGATTTGCAACTTAATTTATGAAAATGGGCATAGAATGCAAAAAAGTGCTAAAATGTCAACTTTGACTCTCTGTAACTTAAAATAATGGCCCCGAAAAAGTCTGAAAAAATTCAGGAGAACTACTGAACAGCATCGTGAAGTGTGCGAATAAATTTATAAAATCGTTGTGAAAAAAATACCAATAACTGCGGATTCGTTAGCAGATTTTGCAGGTCCATTGCAAAAAACTGCGTATGCCTCAGATTTGTAGAAAAAAATTAAAAACTAAAATCACTGCGACTAGTAGAAAAAAATGCAATTAATAAAAAATTTGCTCATGTACATGAATATAATTAGTACAAATCGTTTGCAGGTTTTTTGCGTAATCTAAAAATGTACCGAATCTTGCAAAATTAGTAGCCGATCTAATTAATAATAATTATTTATATTTTACAATTGTTCGGAGCCAGTGGTTCAGTGTTCCGTGTTCCTCTGATTCCACTTTCAAACAATAATCCTTTCAATAACACGAAGAATTTTAACATTTTTAATTTTAAAAAATACAATTATCTGCGGAATCGTTAGCAGATTACATAAAAAGCAAAAATTTTTATTTTTAATAAATAAAATATGTCTTGGTTTAAATGTAGGAAAAATAATTTATATTAATGATGAATAATTTATTATATAACAAGTTAAAACATTTACAATATTTTGAACAAATAACATAAATTTTTAGCAAAAAATATTTATCAAATTTATTTGTCACATTGATATATTAATCGATTTATGGCTCTCCGTACTATGATTTTTTACCATAGTGTATACTTACCGCAGTATATCTCAGGACGTTTTTCATCGAACAGGCTGAAATTTTAATAGTAACTATTAAACGTCATTCTAATTCACTTGACTGAAATAAAATTATTAAAAGCACTCAAAACATTTGTTAAAAAAAATTAATTATCTGCTTATTTTCATATATTTTCAAGTTTTTGCAATAAGCTTGCAAATTAATTTTTTTTATTAGAATGTTATTAAATTCTGCTGTATTCAAGTACATGTATTAGAATGATGAGTAACAGTTACTGTTTAAATTTCAACCTACATGATGAAAAGTTTTTGAGATATCCTGCGGTAAGTGCATTATAGTAAAAAATCATAGTACGAATAGCCATAAATTGATTAAAATAGTTATGTGGCAAATACATTAGCTAAAAAATTTAATAGTTCAATTCAATAAGTTCAATTCATAATTCATCTCTCTAAATAATTGAGTTATATATTTATATCAAAGTTTATTCTACTCCAAAATTATATTCCAAAGGGGCTGTGTTTAGCAAATTGAACGAAATTAAAATATAAAAATGTTTTGTAATTAAATAGAAAATTATTTCTACATTGTCACTTATATTACAAAATTATATTATGGAGCAGAAAGGACCAAGTCAGAGAAGCAAATCAGTTTTATTCGATAATCTGGACGCATCTGCACCAAAAATAATTTTGCTGTTTTGCATGTATCGAAAATAAAAATGTCTTATAATAAAAACGTTGATTTACGATAAAAATGCTTTCTGTACAAAATTTGTTAAGGATTCCACAGGTAATTGCATAGTTTTTGAAAGCTTATTTTTATTCCTCCTACCTGAAGTCATAACTGCACTAAAAATACACATAAAATGATTTTGCTTTTTTTATTTATTGAAAATAAAAATTTTTGCTTTTTATGTAATCTGCTAACGATTCCGCAGTTAATTGTAATTATTTTTATTATATAATTACGTTTTATTCGACTACTTAAAAGGTACAACTGCGTAAAAAATAGTTTCGTTTCTATATTTATTATAAATAAAAATAATTTATATATACGAAATCTGCTAACGATTCGGCAGATAGTGGTATTTTTTAAAATTAAAAATGTTAAAATTCTTCGTGTTATTTAAAGGACTTTTGTGTGAAAGTGGAATCAGATGGAACGCGAAACGTTGAACCAATGGCTCCGAACAATTGTAAAATATAAATAATTATTATTAATTAGATCGGCTACTAATTTTGCAGGATTCGGTACATTTTTAGATTACGCAAAAAAACCTGCAAACGATTTGTACTAATTATATTCATGTACATGAGCAAATTTTTTATAAATTGCATTTTTTTCTACTAGTCGCAGCGATTTTAGTTTTTAATTTTTTTCTACAAATCTGAGGCATACGCAGTTTTTTGCAATGGACCTGCAAAATCTGCTAACGATTCCGCAGTTATGGTATTTTTTTCACAACGATTTTGTAAATTTATTCGCACACTTCGCGAAGCTCTACTGAACTCCTCTTAAACATATTCCCACAGTTATAGCAGTATTCATTTTTTTCATCTTCGATTTCACAGAGAACCACCCATATATATAGTTAAAAATAATTACGAAATTCAGAATATTTCATCACACTTTATTATTTTCTTTTACAAATACTACTATTTTTCTTTGGTATACTTATAGATGGTAGTCTATTTTAAATTATCTATTTGAATCAGGTATTGCAAATCACGCGGTTTATATTTGTGAAAATACGTAATTTTGATTTGTTACGTAGAACGAGTGAGAGATGGATATTATAACATTTGACTTTAGGAAGTCATTTGAAATATCACCTATAATGCATTACGTGATTTGTAATACGTAATTTGATTGCATGATTTTAGTGTAACTGTGTACAATTTATACATAATTACATATGTAATGTGATGCGTTTCTTAAAATATTTTAAAAATAGTACTTTTGAGGATAATTTACTAATGAATAATACAAACACAGATCATAACGGATGGGAAAAATGGTTCAACGTTAATACAACCGAGGATCCATTTTTGTTGAAGCTCTTTCGAAAAATGGAGTACGTTCCAACCGTACTGGAAGGCGTACAAAATGCGAGTCGCGCTTATTTTGGCCGTATGCATTTTTGGCATCCAAGACAAATCTAGATTACATTATTCAAACCGATTTGCACCTACGTAAGCTTACTTTTATGGTTTTATGTAGTATTAAGTATTTTCTTTCTGTTCTAACATCATCACAAATACATTAAATATAATAATTAAACATATATATATATATATGATATTTAAGGTGGACGACAAAGCGAACACTGATGCATGTAAGTGATGAATGTTTTGTTCGTTATAACGTGATGCAACTATTTCCAGCCAAATCATTATATACAAATTCAATGAACGCATTGTGATTCGCGCCACCGAAACTGGATTGGTCGATAAAATCGTATCCGACATCGATTGGGTAGTTCAGCGCATATATTAATGATGAATAATTTAATTATATAACAAGTTTAAAACATTTACAATATTTTGAACAAATAACATAAATTTTTAGCAAAAAATATTTATCAAATTTATTTGTCAACATTGATATATTAATCGACTTATGGCTCTCCGTACTATGATTTTTTACCATAGTGTATACTTACCGCCAGTATATCTCAGGACGTTTTTCATCGAACAGGCTGAAATTTAATAGTAACTATTAAACGTCATCTACTTCACTTGACTGAAATAAAATTATTAAAGCACCTCAAAACATTTGTTTAAAAAATTAATTATCGCTTATTTTCATATATTTCAAGTCTTTTGCAATAAGCTTGCAAATTAATTTTTTTATTAGAATGTTATTAAATTCTGCTGTATTCAAGTACATGTATTAGAATGATGAGTAACAGTTACTGTTTAAATTTCAACCTACATGATGAAAAGTTTTTGAGATATCCTGCGGTAAGTGCATTATAGTAAAAAATCATAGTACGAATAGCCATAAATTGATTAAAATAGTTATGTGGCAAATACATTAGCTAAAAATTTAATAGTTCAATTCAATAAGTTCAATTCATAATTCATCTCTCTAAATAATTGAGTTATATATTTATATCAAAGTTTATTCTACTCCAAAATTATATTCCAAAGGGGCTGTGTTTAGCAAATTGAACGAAATTAAAATATAAAAATGTTTTTGTAATTAAATAGAAAATTATTTCTACATTGTCACTTATATTACAAAATTATATTATGGAGCAGAAAGGACCAAGTCAGAGAAGCAAATCAGTTTTATTCGATAATCTGGACGCATCTGCACCAAAAATAATTTTGCTGTTTTCATTTATCGAAAATAAAAATGTCTTATAATAAAAACGTTGATTTACGATAAAAATGCTTTCTGTACAAAATTTGTTAAGGATTCCACAGGTAATTGCATAGTTTTTAAAGCTTATTTTTATCCTCCTCTAAGTCATAACTGCACTAAAAATACACATGAAATGATTTTGCTTTTTTTTATTTATTGAAAATAAAAATTTTTGCTTTTTATGTAATCTGCTAACGATTCCGCAGTTAATTGTAATTATTTTTATTATATAATTACGTTTTATTCGACTACTTAAAAGGTACAACTGCGTAAAAAATAGTTTCGTTTCTATATTTATTATAAATAAAAATAATTTATATATACGAAATCTGCTAACGATTCCGCAGATAGTTGTATTTTTTAAAATTAAAAATGTTAAAATTCTTCGTGTTATTTAAAGGACTTTTGTGTGAAAGTGGAATCAGATGGAACGCGGAACGCTGAACCAATGGCTCCGAACAATTGTAAAATATAAATAATTATTATTAATTAGATCGGCTACTAATTTTGCAGGATTCGGTACATTTTTAGATTACGCAAAAAACCTGCAAACGATTTGTACTAATTATATTCATGTACATGAGCAAATTTTTTATAAATTGCATTTTTTTCTACTAGTCGCAGCGATTTTAGTTTTTAATTTTTTTCTACAAATCTGAGGCATACGCAGTTTTTTTGCAATGGACCTGCAAAATCTGCTAACGATTCCGCAGTTAATGGTATTTTTTTCACAACGATTTTGTAAATTTATTCGCACACTTCGCGAAGCTCTACTGAACTCCTCTTAAACATATTCCCACAGTTATAGCAGTATTCATTTTTTTCATCTTCGATTTCACAGAGAACCACCCATATATATAGTTAAAAATAATTACGAAATTCAGAATATTTCATCACACTTTATTATTTTCTTTTACAAATACTACTATTTTTCTTTGGTATACTTATAGATGGTAGTCTATTTTAAATTATCTATTTGAATCAGGTATTGCAAATCACGCGGTTTATATTTGTGAAAATACGTAATTTTGATTTGTTACGTAGAACGAGTGAGAGATGGATATTATAACATTTGACTTTAGGAAGTCATTTGAAATATCACCTATAATGCATTACGTGATTTGTAATACGTAATTTGATTGCATGATTTTAGTGTAACTGTGTACAATTTATACATAATTACATATGTAATGTGATGCGTTTCTTAAAATATTTTAAAAATAGTACTTTTGAGGATAATTTACTAATGAATAATACAAACACAGATCATAACGGATGGGAAAAATGGTTCAACGTTAATACAACCGAGGATCCATTTTTGTTGAAGCTCTTTCGAAAAATGGAGTACGTTCCAACCGTACTGGAAGGCGTACAAAATGCGAGTCGCGCTTATTTTTGGCCGTATGCATTTTTGGCATCCAAGACAAATCTAGATTACATTATTCAAACCGATTTTGCACCTACGTAAGCTTACTTTTATGGTTTTATGTAGTATTAAGTATTTTCTTTTCTGTTCTAACATCATCACAAATACATTAAATATAATAATTAAACATATATATATATATATGATATTTAAGGTGGACGACAAAGCGAACACTGATGCATGTAAGTGATGAATGTTTTGTTCGTTATAACGTGATGCAACTATTTCCAGCCAAATCATTATATACAAATTCAATGAACGCATTTGTGATTCGCGCCACCGAAACTGGATTGGTCGATAAAATCGTATCCGACATCGATTGGGTAGTTCAGCGCATTGCAACGATGACAAATAAACAAGTTATTTCTATCGTTCTACAAGCTTTATTTTAAATAAATCAAATTTTATAAAAGATTCGAGACATTACGAAATAAGAATTTATACACTAAGTTTTATATTTAAAATTAATGAGTTTCACATTTAAATTTTTATATGAGTATTACATTAAAATTTCGTAATTCAACCTATTATTTACAGATCACAAAGAAAATGTCAAAAAAAATTCTAGTAGAGGATCGAATTTTAACAGTAGAGGATACTCAAGGCATGTTTTTAATTCTTGGTACTGGAGTTTTAATGGGAGTTTTCGTATTAAGTATGGAATCATTGACAAACTTTATACGCAGACGAAAAATAGGAGATGACACCGTAAGTACCAATTCGTACTGGGCTGAAGAGAGTCAACAAGGTGGAGAATCGTGGGTCGTACGAGATATTACTTATTCTGGTATTAGACAGCGACCATTAAGAGGAAGCGTGTAAAATTATATATTACATTTAATTTTTAATTATATAACTTTTTAGCGACTTTTTACTTTCATAACCCATAATATTTCGTTGTAATATCACTTAGAATTGTAAAACTAGAAAAATGTGGTTTCATTCCTTTTTTTCAAAACTATTGAAACATTAATATTATGTATATATAAAACAATTTAATCTCTTTAAAAAAAATGTTGGATACTATATATTAAGTAAAATAATATATTTATTTTTTCTTACATTAAATCATGTATTTATTTTACGCGTACCTCAATGTTGATATTATGTATATAATATAATGATTGATTGCTAAATAGAATATTCTATTTTAAATTTTCGTAATTGATTGTTTTAACGTTGAATATAATAAAATAGTTTATAAAATCTGGAAAATTCTATTTACATTTGCTTAAATTTAATATCTGTCGAAAATTTTACAAAATTAATATAAAAATATATTTAATGTCGAGAATAAAAATTTAATTCGCAGTAGCTTCTCTAGTTGCGACAGCATCTAAGTAGTCTCCATACATATTACTCATGATCCTCAATTCGGTATAATTTAACCCTTTCAAAATATTGTCTGCAATCAAGTGAGGCAATTCGTGCCTCATCAGAACACACAACATTTGCTCAGCTCCAATTAACAAGACCCTGCGTTCCTTAGCCCTGGTGATTCTTTCTCCTAAAGTTCGCTCGTAAATGGGATACTTATTCCTATAATCGCTTCTTTCAAATGTGTCAATAAGATTTTCGTTTACCATCATCGCCGTTAACGACCTAATACTATTACATAAAATATTGTAGAATGAAACATCTTCGTAAAATGTATCTTGTTGCATTTTTTTGATTTCATCAAGACAGTGTCCATAGTAGATTCTTAAAGTAGGCGTAATATTGTATTTATTAAAAATTGTCACATTCATACTTGGACCTTTTCTCGCTAAATGCCGTAGAACGATTCTCGGAATCATAGAACCATGTGGCAATGATGCAAAGTAAGGTAAACTTTGCTTGACAAGATCGACTGATTCGTTTGAATCGTAATCGTAGTCGAGAAGAAGTTTTACCATTTCATCGTCTTTGAGATTTTGAATTGCCATGCCGTAAGGTGAAGGAGTGGAAGCTTCAGAGATATGTATCGATGCACCTTCACGTAGCAGTAGTTTTGTCATTTCCAAGTCCTTTCCTTGGACCGCGTAATGCAAACTAGTAAATCTTTCGAGTCGATTTCGCCAGTCAATTTGCGCACCATGTTCTATGAGAATTTCGGCTACTTCGCAGTGCCCTCTCGAAGCTGCTAGCTGGAGTGGTGTCATTTGCGACCTAAACAAGTGTGTTAAAAGTTATTGTTGTTTAACAGTAGCAATATTTATTTGCATTTCTGAAGGAAAACTTTACGAATCATTTTTAAATATTTTTACAAACATCTTTACTGTTTTAAGCCCTAGTAAATTAATAGTTATCAAGTTATGTATCTGACACGTACGTACTTAAAAATGCAGTCTTGAACGTTCTTAAACAATTAGTGCATCTTTTGAAATATATTTTGCAAAAGCATTTGATTGAAATAAACAAACGTATTATTTAAATGTATGCATTTAAAAAATGAAGATTAAATTGGATTAAAACATATTTCGGAAAACATATTCACGCAGTCGAAACGTTTTTTTAATCATATACCGCAAGGCGATACCAAACCTGGTATACTTATCGACACTTACTAGGTCAAACGTTACAAAATAAATTATTTTTATCGAAATTGTATGAGTTCCTCCTCCCCCTGCCCTTAAGATTTTAATATAATCTGGCGGAGACAGCCGAGGAATTTTAAAAAAATTCAAAATTCGTTTGCAATCTTTGATTCAGCAAAATGATCTATTACAGATATGGAGGTCTGGCGTCGTCTTATATTTATAAAGTAATAATAGCATTTCTATATTGATTATTTGATTATATATGAAGTCAATTTCATATAGATTTTTATATAATAAACAATATAATATAGAAATATGTATGCATAAATATAATATAACCTACAATAATTACTATATAATGATAAAATGATAATACTATAGCTCTAGGCTAATCTAAAAAAAATAATAAATTATAATGTAAAATCTATATAAAACTAATACTAAAATTATCCATAAGAAATATCAGAGATAAACATTATAGTATATAAAATGTATATTTCGAATTTTATACTAACAATATGTAAATGATATATCAATATTCAACATAGATACTCAAAAATCGTCTGGAAAAAGCACATTTTTTTCAAGTATTTTTAAAAATTTTCGAATTTTTTTTCAATTTTTATAATTTTTATTTAACATTTAAAAATTTCGTATGCAATTGTTTTTTTTTCGAAATTGTGTAGAGCATGTTTTTTTTTAATATTCACGTAGTACTTATATTATGTATAGGGAAGTTAGAGAAATTTAATATTCGTTTTGACTAAAAGTAAATAAATTTATAAACAAATATTATGTATGTAATGATATGTACATATACACGCTATATAATTACCGTTTCTTTAATAAGTTTCTAAAATACCCTACGTGGAACATGGTTTCTCTTGGTTCTTTACCGCGAGTATAAAATAAGCATATACAAGTTTGTAGAATTTAATTTTGTACTAGTATGATTGTATTATACGGATTAACATCATCAAAGTTAAGTAAGGTATTACAATTTTGTTTCAAATATTTGTTAAAATGGATATTTTAATACGCCTTCTTTAATAAAAATGTTCCATTAAGAGGATACCAAAGTCAAGTTTGATCCTCCCTACCTTACCAGCCTCAAGTCATAGAAAATGAGTTATAATTAAAAAAGGACGATAATTTACGCAAATCGAGAAGAACAGTCACCTTCCTTTATTAATAATCTACCTCAGTTCAAAATTTGAAGCAAAAATATCGATTGGTTTTCGAGTAATCCCTTACCGAAATTTACGATAATTTCGTGCCATTTAAGAATATACGCTCGACTAATTAAAAGGCATCTCAAGATTTTTGGTAAGGATTTTCCCAAAAACTATTTTTTTATCGAAAAATATCTCGAAAACTAATATTTTTACTTCAAATTTTAAAGACAGATAGATTATTAATAAAGGAAGAAGACTGTTTTCCTAGATTTACGTAAATTAACTTTCTTTTTTAATTATGATTAATTCGAGGATTAATTTTATGTAATTTTCGAGGTGGGTAAGGTAGGGAGGATAAAACTTGGCTGTGGTACCCCGTTAACTATTTGATCAATTTAAACGTCTGTACAAATGAAGCTTACCTATCGCACTGATTAGCAGTAATACCCTTCTTTAGTAGCATTTTAACAATCGTCGCACATCCAGACTCCGCAGCAAAATGCAACGATGTTCGCCCTTTTTTCTTTCCGCGCATTTTTATATCCGCTTTTCTTTCAATCAAAATATTTGCAATTTTTTCATCTCCGTTCTTCAAAGCAATATGTAGCGCATTAATACAATCATAATCTAGTTGATTGCAAACTTCGTTGATGTTAGCACCCCAATCTAAGAGTAACTCGACCATATCTGAAGATCTATGGGATACAGCGACGTGAAGGAGACTTTCACTATAATATTTGGAGTTTACGTCGGCTCCATGTGCAATCAACAATTCGGCCATTCGTCGATCTCGTTTTTCGATTGCACAGAGAAGAGGAGTAACTTCGTAAATAGTAATTTCATTTACGTTAGCACCTCGATTGACAAGCATATCGGCGACTGCTAACCAACTATTCTCTGCTGCGACATGAAGAGGTGACCTAGCACGCCGTTTTATATTGAGGCTTGCGTTACGTTTAAGAAAAAGGTGAACCTAAAATATCGGTAACTCACTTTTAATTTGGGTTTCCATGAGTTGTTTCAATTCGTTTTTTTTATTTCTAAACACCAATACGTATCTTAATAATATAAAAAAAACGTTTATGCCTGTTTTTAATTTGATAGTAAATAGTTTATTAATTATGCGTAAATTAATGAAATTTATAGTTTCCATTTTTAATTTGCTTAATTGATTAAATACCTAAAAATATGTAAGTTTTAAAAATTTTTCTATTTTATTTAAAACTAAAAACCTACTGTTTTTGTAGTATAATTTATAAGGTTATTCTTTTGAAATATTCTTAATTTAGTAATTACTAAAATTGCTCAAGTTTTAATTTTTCATATTTATCAGCTTTTTTATTCATTAAAAATAATATTTATAATACTAAAGTAAATTTGTAAAATTGTCAGTTTATAACTCAACCACAGCTTTAGGTAGATACTCAAATGAAAAGTAAAAATAAATATCAAATAAAAAAATTTAAATATGGAATACTAAAAATATTTGTGAACATTTTGTAAACATTAAATTTAGTTTTAGTATAAATATACAAATACCATTTTCTCGTTTCTTCGATCTAAAGACAACTGCAATGCAGTCATGCCATCAGATGTAGCATAATTCACATCAGCACCATTGTTCAATAAAATTTCTGCAACTTCGTCGCATTTTAATCTCACTGCTAATTGTAAGGGACTTTTCTCTGTTTTTGGGTCAATTGCATTAACGTCAACTCCGAATTCGATTAGCAGTTGAATCATTTCTATATTTCTCAATTTGACAGCTGCGAATATCATATTAGGACTACTTAAACCAGAGGTATTAGGATCTGCGCCTTGTTCCAGTAATCGACGCGCTAAATCGGTCCAACAGCACTCAATCGCAATTTCAAGCGGACTTTTTCCATTCTTCGCAATGTTTGGGTCTGCCTTGTAATCTAGGAGGCAATTTATCATATTCTTGTCTTGTAACTCAAAAGCCATGTGCAATGCAGTTACCTGAAAATTAATTGAATAATATATATTTTAGCCAAAAATAGATAAATAAATTCAAAACAAATTTTAATAATTAATTTTGTATTCAATTTAATAAATGTATTTTACATACAATTTTTTGCATTATATATCTCATATATACACAATTTTTGACACACCTTTAAATTTGTTAATGCATCAATATTAGCTCCTTGTATAAGAAGTTTTTGTACAACATCAAGTCGCCTATTTTTGACCGCCAGATGAAGAGGTGTTATCCCACTTCGATTTTGGCTAATATTCACTTCAGCTCCATGCTTGAGAAGTAGTTCGACTAAATCATAGTGATAGTTCTCCAAAGCTACATGAAGAATGGATACATTATCATCTGTGACTGCTTGGACATCTGCTTTTTTTGATAGTAGGAGAGACACAGTATCGTACCAGCCTTTTTCAACTGCAAGGTATAAAGGTCGTTTGTCGTTCATCTCTAAGTTTGGATCCATGTACTCTAAAAATTCATGAACTATTTCTTTTTGATAACGTGAGAAAGCATACATAAGAGCTTTACTTTGATTCTTTCTGACTGTCGTCTTCTTTACTATCAATTTTGCTATTTCTACAGATCCACAGGTGACAGCAAGGTGCAAAGGACACTTGCCAAATTTTTTAATATCAGTTTTAGCACCACTATCAAGAAGAATCCTGACTATTTTATCATTCTTCATTTCTATGGCCATATGCAAAGCTGTTTGTCCATCTATAGTAGCGTCATCAACATTTACTCCTTTGCTTAAGATAAGCTTGACCAAATTTATGTTTCCTGACTCAACTGCGAGATGAAGAGGGCTTCTTCCAAACTTCTTTGTATCAATGTTTGCTCCATAATCTAGTACATATTTCACTAGTTGCTCTTCATGGCTTTCAAGAGCTATGTGTAAAGCTGTGGAGTTATGTTTGGTTACTTCGTTAACATTGGCACCTTTTTCTAACAATAATTTAGTAATCTCTATGTGTTTTCTTTTAATAGAAAGATGCAGAGGAGTAGTTCCCGTACGTTTGTCTTTTATATTTATGTTAGCTCCATGGCTTAAGAGAAGTTCTATCACTTTGATGCGATTCTTGTTCACAGCTATGTGCAGGGCACTTTGATGATTACAATCAAGCTGATTAATGTCTACATCTTTCGTTAATAATTCATTTATGTATTCTTCAGATTTATCCTCTACAGCACTATGAAGTGCAAATTCATTGATAATATTCAAGTCCATCTTTTTGTATATACAATTAAATCCTCATAACACTATTCTATTAGTTAATTATCTAAAAAAATTATATTAACTTCAATTTAATTCTCTACAAAAATGTTTCATTATCTGTCATAATAATGAAACAAGCCTTAAAATTTATTATTTAAAAATAATGATTTTAATATTTACATTATTATTTACCATTTTTTTAAAGTACTTATCTATTTATGCCATACAATTATAACTTAAAGTTTATTAATTATATTAATTTTCAGGAATAAATATTAATTAAAAGATAAACCAAGTATAAAAATATTTAATCATACATTTGCACATTGTAGCATAATATAGAATACAAAATCAAAATATTTTATAATTTAAAATCATTTATTAGATAAAAATGCTGCGTTTATAAAACAATGTAAACACTGTAGGTTATGTCTGCTATTATATTATATATGTGTGTGTGAATATATATATATATATATATATATTTTTTTTTCATTTTAGCAGCATGTAATATGTTTCTGATACTAAATAAAAATATATATATATTATACACGTACACGTATATGTGTGTCGATACTCACACTCATACGCATACACACACACACACACGCACATTCATATATATACCATTTTAATTTTATTTTTTACATTGCGCACCTTTAATACAAATAATTTATATAAAAACAAATTAATATTTATATGTATATGAAGCTTTATAAAGTGAAATATGATTGTGCATATTAAATTAATATAGGTATATCAGGTTTTCTCGTAAACTTACAAATAAAAATATTTTAAAAATAATAATTAAATAGATTGTAAATATAAATTAAATATATAAATATATATACTATTTTTTATGTACTTACCCACTTGTAATGTATAATTTGACAATACATTAAAAATCAGTCCATTCTTAATAATTGGATTCGCGCGGAATGGGGGGAAAATCAAATACGCGGTCGATGTTTATACCCGGCCCAAACAGGTTTACAAGAATAGGTGACGAGAGTCACAAATTTTATTATACTTATGTGTAAACAATAATTTTGAAACGTAAACATGAACTTGTATACTCTTATGAAATGAACAGATTGAACTATAAGTACTATACACATTTCAATGACATGTTTGTAAAATTACTTATATTTATACAGCAAAATATTTAATTAATATTTATTGTATTAACTTTATAAAATAACTTTTATATTAAGTCTTTCCTATTTTTTATAATAATTAATAAAAAAAATTTTATAAATAAATGCATTATGTAACATGAAAATATTACTCTCTATGTGTACAATATACATATTTATAAACCTTTCCAAACCGAAACCAGACCATACTTTGAGAAATTCCACCAATATCATATGGACAAAAAATTAAGTGAGCCTTCTATTTTCAAAGTGAAGCTTTTGGTTTGGAAAGATTGATGAATATATATTATAAACATACATACATATCACAGAACAATACATTCACTTTTATTTTCATTACTCTTTTTATTTAAAAAAAAAATAAAAATTCACATAAGATGTAAACTTCCAGGTGTAAAAAGTTTCACTTGTCTATCATACAATTTGTATAGATATACCATTTCTTCAGGCCACTTAAATTTTAGTCTTTCATTTTCTGATTTCCAACAAACAATCATTTTGCCAGAGACAGTTTTGGAATGCCCCATATCTAATGGCTTAACAATAATTACAAGTTCAGCAAAATATCTCAATCTATGCGCAATTACATTTGGTTGACATGAATCCTCTACAGTTTTATATACATGACTTGAAATACAAAGTGTCAAAAGAGGATTGGTGTTAACAAATGATCTTAAATATCTAATAAAGAGCCAAATGTCTTGAGCATTTAACCCAATATCAAATAAATGACTCAGGTCATCTATAATTATGCACACATTTTGAGGGTCTCGAGCTTTATTAATCGAATAATACTCACTTTTGATAACCCTAGCTAACTGTTTTATCAAATTACTATTTGCTGTTTCTAAATCAAATTCTAAAAATGCTCTATCAGACATTTTTGTATGAATATTCTTGGCTACAATTTTCCAAGGTTCAATGACTCTAACATTTGAATCATTTTCGAAATGGTAGCCAAGCTTCTTTCCAACACTGCAGCATTGTCCAAATGTATTGTGAAACAATATGAAACATACAATGTCACTTTTACGATAGTAGTTAGATGTTATTGCATGAAGAACAAAATTTGCATTGGAATGATGGTGTTCTTCAATAAAAATCAAATTTCCATTGGTGTTAACTTTATCAATGCCAAGTGCCTCTATAACTTCTTCCATTTGTCCTCAGTGTACACTAAAATCAAATGTTCAAACATGAATAAACAATCAGCTAACAATTCTTATTCAATTATAAAAAATGTGTGTCTACTTGACTTTATAAAACTATACAATAATAAATATTTAACTGATTATTTTTGTTTTTTTAAATAATTTATTTATTTGACAAGTCAATAGTCGATAACGCCATAACATATATATATAGATGGAATTTTTGTATCCACACTCCACCACGTGCAAAAATAGTGAGTAACCGCAGCTTTTCAAGAATTTCTGTTCAAAGAAACTTTTTGATTGGCCGAGATGCTTTATATCACGTATTTCATTTAGTGATACAGTTATATAGAATGAGCCGCCAGAGCCACCGACGGATCCCGCTAGAAGCAAACTACTTTACCATCCTTTCTTTCGAATCGCGGTTGCCTGCAACGCGATTTTGAGGTCGGCTCTTGATCGGCTAACCTTACTTTTGTTGGAAACGTTTACCGAAATTTGCAAATAGAGATAAAAAATTTGTTTTAGCGACAATGGCTAAGTTTGATTTGACGTACCGTATAGGCCAGTATCTTGACCGGCACTTGGTTTTACCACACCTCGAGTTTCTTAGTGCCAAAGGAGTAAGTTTTTTCAACAACTGCTTTCCATGTGTTCATCCTTGCATTTCTCATGTTTTATGTTTCGTTCCAGATTTTTGATGAAAATGAGTTGCTTCAAGCCAAACTTGAAACTCTGAGTAAAACTCATATGATTGATTATTTGATTGATGTCAAGCAGCATTTGCATCCTGATATCAATGTACCAGAGGTTTGTTATGATTTTGAATTGCGGATCTACGATTCAATAATTTGCTTAAATACAAACAGATGTGCTATTTCTTTATTTATAAATTGTATCATAATTTGTAGGAGTTAAAAAATCGAAGGCAGGAAATTTTACACGAATTAGTTCGTTTACAAGATAATGTCAAAGTTATTATGGATTTAATTAACAATGAAGAAAATATGAAGAAAATGGAAAATATGCGAGATTCCAAAGCTTTAATCAAATTTCTTACAGAGGAAGTTAAAGTCAGTATTAATAATTAACGAAAATAATTAACATCATTAAATTAATAGTGTAGTAAAAGTAACAAAGTCATTTATTAATATAATTATATTAAATGTATATTATAGAAACAAATTTTTTTTTTAGTTTCGAATGGAAATGATGGATGATCTAGTGAAACTTGCCAAATACAGATATGAATGTGGAAATTATCAAGTGTCAAGTTCATATTTGTATTTTTACATGCTAGTTATGCCGCCTACTGACAAGGTAAATTTAATTAAAATATATCTTACTATCAGTTTTAAAGCTTATTCACATAGTGAAACTTTCTTTACAGAATTATTTAAATGCATCTTGGGGGAAATTAGCATCAGAAATTCTTACACAAGAGTGGGATACAGCGCTGGAAGATATTAACAAGGTTAGAGAATATATTGACAGCAATGTTGGACTAGGAAATTCTTTACAAGTCTTGCAACAGCGAACTTGGCTCATTCATTGGAGTCTTTTTGTGTTTTTCAATCATATTAAAGGTCGAGATATAATTATTGATATGTTCCTGTATAGGCCACAGTAAGACTAAATTAAATTTATATTTCTATTCGAAATTATTGTAGTACATACATTAATTCTATTTTAATTTCTTTTTAGCTATTTAAATGCAATTCAAACTATGTGTCCTCATGTGCTTCGCTATTTGGCAGCAGCAGTTATTGTTAATCGGTCTAGAAGATCAGCTTTGAAGGATTTAATTAAGGTCATTCAGCAAGAATCATATACTTATAGAGATCCAATTACTGAATTCCTTGAACACTTGTATATTAATTTCGATTTTGATGGAGCCAGACAAAAACTACAGGAATGCCAAACTGTTGTGTGCAATGATTTTTTCCTCATTGCCTTGCTTAATGAATTTGTTGAAAATGCCAGATTAATGATTTTTGAAACTTTCTGTAGAATTCATCAGTGCATTAGCATTCAGTAAGTTAAAGTGTTTATTTTCATTTTGTAATGCAATAAAAATAATTATTTTTTATTTAAATAGAATGCTTGCTGAAAAATTAAATATGGAAGTTGATGTGGCAGAATGTTGGATTGTAAATCTTATTAGGAATGCAAGACTTGATGCTAAGATAGATAGTAAATTGGGTCATGTAGTAATGGGTGGACAGCCAGCTTCACCATATCAACAACTTGTTGAGAAAATTGAAACACTAAGTGTAAGAAGTGAAGCTTTGGAAAACCTCATTGAACGCAAAGTTAAGGCTAAAAATCAAGACCCAATAAGTATAGTGTGGAATTAGTAAAGGTAAATTTATATTTATGGACAAAGAAAATTCAAATTTTCAAACTATGACAAAAATATTTATTTAAATATTTTACAGACTTAATCGCACTGGGGCCTGGAGTTTTAATATAAAACAGAAACAATAAGGATTTAAATAGAGCTGAACTCATTTTTATACATACACAAAATGAAATGGTTTTTACCGAACATGATTTACAATAGATATACACATACATGAAAACTAAACAATTGCAATTAACAGGATTTCACAGTGCGATAAATGAAAATAAATAAGTATATAAATATAAAAGAGAATTGATTTTTTTAAAATTACATTTATACATTGAAGTATCTATACACACACACGCATATACAGATGTAATACATTTTAGTAAAAAATCTGTTTAATTGTACAGAATAATTATTTGATATTGCTTTTGTTTATACATACTACATATTATTTATTATAAAACGTATCTATAAATGAATACAAAAGCTATATTAAATTTCACATATTTGAGGTAAGATTCTGTTTTTCATATTAGTTATCTTCAATATATATACAATAGAAACATACTTTTTTACGCAGTCAAACAAAAGTAAGTGAAGGAGAATTCATATGTTCTTTTTATGTAAAAACAATGACATTTTTATTAAAATTGTACTGGTACTAATACAAAAATATGATTAGTCTTATTGTATTTTATAATGAAGTTAGTGTCTGTAAGATTGATCCAAATTTCTACAAAACAAAGATATGCAATGTAAAAAAATTACCTAATAAACATAATAATAAAAATTAATTACTTGTCAACAGGTTGATAATACCACTCTGTAGCTTTTAAATATTCCAATTCTTTTCTTAAATTTTGCACCCTTTTTAAATGAAGTTCACGTTCGATATGTCTTTGATGTTTATTCATTTGCAATTCTGATTTAAGTAAATTTAAAAATTTACTTGCAACTGGTTGCTCTGAACTCTCAGATTCCTGCATTCTTTGACCAGATGTCAAACCTAAATTTGTTGATGCTAGTCCGGGATTGTTCATATTTTCACTTGTTTTCCTACAAATGTCATTTTTATAAAAATTTCTTTCACAACAAAATTTTAGTATCAACTACCCAGACTTTGCTATAATCATTAAAAATAAATTAAAACCTTGTTTTAAATAACCTACATTTGTAACAATTAATTTTTATTGTTAACGTGTAAGTAATTAGCAAATTAAAAAAAATATATACAAATATGGGTATATTAACCTAACCTAAAAGTCAAAATACGTCACGCATATACACACAAACATGTCAACTGTATTTAATAACTAGCTACTTAATTATTATTAATAGTAGAATGAAGAAAATGACCGGTAAACAAAAATTATCTCCAATTCCTCCGGACTCACCGTATGGTTTTTGTTGTGATCCAAAAAAGGGCAGGCCACCTCTTGCTAAATTACGACCTAATGGAGATCCGACATTGCAGAACGTTGTTCTTGGTGCTGGTGGGCCATGTCTTAAAATACGGGTCGAGATGAACGATTGCTTCAAGCAAGTAAATTTAAATAGATTGACTCGTCCAGCTAAATCCGCTAGAGTAAGTCTGCGGGAGGATAGTCTAATATAATTTAAATTAACAGTTTCTAAATTGTTTGCTATTACGATTCGCGTTTTATCTTACATCGACACATTTGGTAATTTTATAAAATAATTAAAAATATATAGTATATTTCTTTGCTTTATTACGTGTATACAAATATTGTAGATGTAATCAATTGCATTGTTATAAATAAAAATATTAATTTTATTATAAAGTTGTATATCATTTAAAATAAATTGAAAGTAGTTGGAGCAGGTTTGTTATTGTGGATAATAATTTACAACACCTCTATATTACTTTTTTTATCAAACTTTATTAAGAAAAATTAGATTTGCGCAATATACAAAGTCTTTCTGGCTTCAATATTTTATAAATCCTATTGCCTTAATGCGCAATGCTATTCGAATCAGTCGCTCTAAATCAAGTAATTAGTATTTATAATTTATAAATACAATAAAAGTAAAAAGTTACGTAATTCTATAATTTGATTTACATTTTTTAGCATCAATTGTGGTAAAAAAACCTTAAATATACAAATTTAATGTATTTGCCTTTATTTTAATTTTGAGCATATAGTTTGTTGCATTAAAAAAGAAAATAAACAAAATTAATATTTTAAGTGTAATTATTTATAGAAAACGTTCAATAAATTTTTATTTTAAATAATACTATGAATAATTTACTTTTTAGCACCATAAATATTGTATATAAAGTGCTGTTGAAAATGGATATTTTTTACAAGCTGCCATATTATTATATAATAAAGTAGCACAAAATTATGATAGAGGATTATAGAAAAACTAAACTAAAATGCGCTTGCCATTACATATAAAAAATTCATAATGGCACATTAAAAACTAAATTTATGTCATTTAAAAAAAAAATTCATTTTTGACTTTTCATTGTTAGTCTTTGGTGAGCCACATTGTGGTTATTAATTATCTACAAGTTTTCAATGGAGGTGTTGCATAACATCCGGTGCACTGTATATCAAATAAATTCGAAACAAAAATAAGACTATTTTTCTGTAACAGTGCATGCAAAGATAAATGTTTACATTACGTCCTCAAACTTATATATAACAAAATATTAAAAAAAAAAAAAAAAATAGCCGCATTTAAAATACACTTTAAGTAACAAATTTAAATAAAAAAAAAATTCATTCCGCAAATTTTGGAATGTCCTCTTTGTCCTTGACAGACTCTTCCAGTCGTACAGCACCTGTATTGTTTTCAATTTTAGGGGTTTCTGATTCAATATTTTGAACAATCTCAATATTCTTATCGACTAATAAGGTCAGTGGCTCATAATTTCCAGAATTTTGTAGTTTCGTCGCAGGAGTCTTTTCATCTTCGTCGTGGACTACTATTTCTTCATCAACATTATCGGAAACGATTTTTTCCTCGTCGACATTATCGGAAACGATTTTTTCCTCGTCGACATTATTAAGAACTATTTTTTCTTCGTCCGTATTATTATGAATTGTGTTGTCTTGTTCGTCTGTGTTACCACTAACTACTTTGTTATCTGGGATATTACTTGAATCCTGATGGTGTTCGATTTCAGATTGTATTGCGCTGTCAGCAGATAAGTTTTTGTCGTTCATCTCCTCGTAACAATCGTCGATCTTCATGATTGTCTTAACGATATCCTCGTTTTTGTTCAGTAACTCGATAAGCCCAGTATCATCCAATAATTTATATTGGAATTCATGCACGCTGTCATTAAGCTGTATGAACTTTTCGCAAGCAAGATTGGACCAAGTCTCGATACCTTGTGGTAATCGGAGCGAACATCGAGTTGACAAAACTGGAAATTGTAACAATATCTCGGGTAGTTCACGAAGTCCGGACTCATTCTCGACGTGCGCCGAATTACCATAATCTATATAAAATACTTCGGTTCCTTTTTCACCATGTGACAATACTTTTGATCTGTACCATGAACCATCTTCATCAAACTTAGCCGCCAAAATCTTACCTTCTTGAATTTCTGACACATGCTCGAAACTCTCAGCTTTTTCTAATTCATCAATGATGTTATTCAAGTCATTGTAATGACTCATTTTCTGTATCCAAAATTCAGCAGGAGAGTTTATATAACTGACTGTGCATATTCCCGAATCTAAGATGGTTTCTTCGCCTACAGGTGTTGGACGTTCTTCAACGACAATTCCCTCATCGGTTTTTGTAATACATAATTGAAGCAATTCAGTTGCTACGTCCTTGTCATTCAAGGTTAGGCGAACGAGAGAAACCTCAGACTCTTCAAGGACATCAAGTATGAAAATTGTTGCACCGTCATTAGTAAGTTTCTTGAATTCTTCATTGATCCCAGTTGGCCATTCGTCTATTCCATCGGGCTTCGCCAATCGACATTTCCTCGATAAAGGTGGTATTTTTAGAAGATCTTCAGGTATCTCTCTAATATCATTGGAAATAGCCCAATTTCCATAATCAATGAAACGAACTTTAACCCCCTCTTCTCCATGAGACAAAATTATTGCACGGTAGTACGACCTATCGGTGAATTGAGCAATGCACATATGGCCTTCCTTGATTTCAACAAGTTGAGGTAGCATTGAAGCCATTAACAGCCGGCTTTCTAGCATCTCAAGTTCGTCTACAGATTTTTCTTCTTGCATCCAAAACTGATCGATCGAAACTACATGGCTAGTAAAAGCCGAACGTGGATCAAGTTGAACATCTTCGTCGATCTGATCTTCTACTTCTTCTTCTGTTGCGTGTTGTTCTTTTACAAGCATTGCGCTGATGCTTTGTCCATTTGCAAATAAATCAACACATATCGGCACCTTATCAGTAATCATTAATGCCTGCAACTGAACATTTCTCACGACTTTTCGAAGCCACGAGCATGCTTCGTCTGACCATTCTGCTGCATGAACAGGTAAAACATCAAGTTTACACGGGATGGCATACCTAGATTTAAAAAGTAAACAATTACATTTATTTTTAAATGTATAATAAAATGATTGAATCGTTTATTCATTGAATAATGAAAAAAGTATAATTTTAATGCTGAGAAATTAAATTTATTACATAATTGAATTTAACATAAACTTTACGTTTTATTTATATAAAATTTTCACTTACCTACGAATCGATCGCCACCTCTCCGGTAACTGCTTAATACTATTCCGATTGTTTTCGATGACATCAGTGTTACCGAAATCAATAAATCGTACCGTCGTTATCTCTGCATCCGCGTCTAAAACCTCAGCTCGGTACCATTGATTATCAAAGGAGTAGGAAGCTAGACACAAGGACTTTACTTCCGGAATTCCGTCATCGAGTTTAAGGCTGTGGGTCGCAGCTTCTTGTAATTGAATTTGCAGGTTTTCAATTGCAGGCAAATCTTCTCGGCGTTGTAGCCACATTTGACTTGGATCGTCGGCGTGCGATACTATCACATCGTATTTTTCACCTACCACCATTTCAGAAGGCTCAGGGTATTCTAGTAATTGGGGTTTCGTCGTTTCTTGGGCGATATTCAAACTTGCAAGCTTTTCACTTAACTTTTCACCATCCACGGTTAATTCTGCGACCCACTTGCGATTTACATTATAGAACGTTGCTGTTAATGTTTTATCTTCTATTAAAGGTAAGAGAATATCGAGTTGCTCATTATTGCTTCCTGACAAGGTCGTGGTTAAAGAAACTTCAATTGCAAGTTGATGAGGGAAATAAAAGCGCGAGTCCAATGATTGTAACTTTTCAAATGCTATGTCCTCGACGTTCCCGTAATCGATGAGGATTACGGTAGCGCAGGTTTCTTTTACTTTTGTAACTTTAACACGGTACCAGTTTTCATCCTGACCGGCACCAGCGTATACTTCATTTTCTTCAGGTAATTTCTCGAGTTTACCTGTGGCCTTTGAGTAATGTTTGTTCATTAATGTCAAAAGCTGTTCTTCTTTTGAACTGTCATTGATTCTTTGTAACCAGATACTGTTAGAATTATTCATAAATGTTAGAATTACATCGTGCGTAGAATTCAAAATTTGCATGCTGCATATAGGACTGATTTTTTCGGTATTTTGAGTATCTATTACTTTTATTTTGTTGCCATTTATGTCGAATAGACGTACAATAAGCCTGAAAAATGATACATTTCTTAAATAAAACATTTGAATTTACCTCATTCTAATTTGCAATAAACAATTAATTTTTAAAAATCGTTTATAATCATTTATTAATACATTATTAATGAAATAATTTTGTATTTAGCAAAAATTATTTTTAGTATGTATAAATAAAAAATCTAATATTTATTTAAACCGATTTCATTGGCTACAACCAAAAGAGATTAAATAATGCTAATTAAAATTAAATAAAAAGGAATACAAAAGTGCATAATAAATATAATAAAAATTTTGATAATATTAGAGAGAATTATGGAAATCCGTAGTTACCTGTTAGATTCAACTTTTTCTACAAACATTTTGACATCTTTGCCACTTACAATCTTTTTAAGCGTTTCATCTGCTTTTGCTGAAACTGGCACATCGAAAAGAGCACATTCAATTGCCTGATTTTGCATCACAGATAGATTTCCTGGTAATGCAAGCATCTAAATAATAAATTATCATGTAAATATAACGAAATTAATAATTATATCATTATATATTAATATATTAATATCTAATATCTTATACACTGTTATCCTAAATTTATAAATGTATATAACAGTGTTGGTTCTTAATTTACGATTTTTATTTAATTGAAACTAAATGAAATATTTAAAAATTAATAGATAAGTATAAAAAAAAATCACATCAATATTGTAAATCCTTAGACTTTCTATCCAATTGTTAAGTATGAAAAATGTTATAATTAGTGTACGTTAAAGGAGTTATCGTATTTAATATTTGTACATGCTACATCACAATGTTATATTTTCTTTTATTAGTGAACGACTTAGTATGAGAAACTGCTTCAATATTGATTAAGGTTATAATTGATGATTAATGATTTCTGATGAATGCAGGCAAGTATAAGAACAAATATAAGAATTGTCGTGCACTTTTGGTTTATATTCATTTCTCGTCGGTTTTATGCAGAAACTCACGCTGTTTAGAGATATTTTCTCGTGCTCGCCAGTATCAATAAGCCTTACTTCATAGACCTCTTTTGTAAAACTAACGACTACACATCGCCTCCACTTTCCTTTACAGTAAACTAGGCATCCCGCGCCAAGACAAACTTCATGACTCAACAGATGTAGCATCACCTAACATTGGCACATTTTTGTTTTATTTATTTTGTTAGTTACTTTTGACTTTTGCAATCAAAGTTTCTGGATTACTAGACATTTAACGCTTTAATTATTTCATGAATAACTTACATCAAATTAAAACAAAAATTAATTTTTTTTAATTTCCATATTTAAACTATTACGAATTTGCCAATGCATCTGATGTCACCAAATTCAACTAAAGTTTCTAATCATTAAATATATTATTTTAAATAATGATATAATCAATTAAATTAACCGACATATTATAATGTAAAATTACCTAATCTTTATCTATATAAGTAATACAAAAAAGTATTACGATTTTAACTTGAAATACAAAAATGAAAATAAACAAACCTGCCGATTTTCATTTTTCGATGCCATATAATTATCAATTATTTCTTGACAAGAGTCAGCCATATGGAATTGAATATAAAACTTAGAAACTCCTTCAACACTTGATACTTTTACATACAAAGTTTGGCCTTCAAGTAAATTAACATCAATTCTTGGCACGTTTTGTAATTGAATTGTTTCTTCTGAAAGGCCTGAAATATTTATGTGGTTATTTATTAATATCTAACCTAACCCATTAAACAATATAAATTTTATAAAAAATTTACCGTTAGTAATTTTATCAGTTGCAACAGAAGAAAATACAGCCATATTTGTATCGACTAAGGCACTAGCAACATCGACATCCTTGTCTTTCAATGATACCAAATATTTATCATTATTTAACTCATGAAAGATGCAGTCAAACTTTTCAGCGTTGAAAAGCTTGCTCATCTCTGCAGTATTAGACCAATTTACTCCAGATGCAGGAGCAATATTTTTGAGTCCACAAAAAATTGCTTGTTTTGGTAAGTTCATATATTTTTTTTCGACTGGGTAAATTCTTCGCGCATCTACCATACCACGATCTCCATAATCGACGTATTGAACTACGTGTCCTCGAGGTTTATTAAGTTCTAAGATTTCAGCTCGATACAATACTCCATCGTCTGGAAGAACTGCGATTACCGAAGAACCAACCTATAAATATACATTTCAATTAGTTTATTTAAATAAAAAAATTTATAAATTTTTCAAAATAGTGCATTATTAAATCACTTACCTAATGCTTAATACTATTCCGATTGTTTTCGATGACATCAGTGTTACCGAAATCAATAAATCGTACCGTCGTTATCTCTGCATCCGCGTCTAAACCTCAGCTCGGTACCATTGATTATCAAAGGAGTAGGAAGCTAGACACAAGGACTTTACTTCCGGAATTCCGTCATCGAGTTTAAGGCTGTGGGTCGCAGCTTCTTGTAATTGAATTTGCAGGTTTTCAATTGCAGGCAAATCTTCTCGGCGTTGTAGCCACATTTGACTTGGATCGTCGGCGTGCGATACTATCACATCGTATTTTTCACCTACCACCATTTCAGAAGGCTCAGGGTATTCTAGTAATTGGGGTTTCGTCGTTTCTTGGGCGATATTCAAACTTGCAAGCTTTTCACTTAACTTTTCACCATCCACGGTTAATTCTGCGACCCATTTGCGATTTACATTATAGAACGTTGCTGTTAATGTTTTATCTTCTATTAAAGGTAAGAGAATATCGAGTTGCTCATTATTGCTTCCTGACAAGGTCGTGGTTAAAGAAACTTCAATTGCAAGTTGATGAGGGAAATAAAAGCGCGAGTCCAATGATTGTAACTTTTCAAATGCTATGTCCTCGACGTTCCCGTAATCGATGAGGATTACGGTAGCGCAGGTTTCTTTTACTTTTGTAACTTTAACACGGTACCAGTTTTCATCCTGACCGGCACCAGCGTATACTTCATTTTCTTCAGGTAATTTCTCGAGTTTACCTGTGGCCTTTGAGTAATGTTTGTTCATTAATGTCAAAAGCTGTTCTTCTTTTGAACTGTCATTGATTCTTTGTAACCAGATACTGTTAGAATTATTCATAAATGTTAGAATTACATCGTGCGTAGAATTCAAAATTTGCATGCTGCATATAGGACTGATTTTTTCGGTATTTTGAGTATCTATTACTTTTATTTTGTTGCCATTTATGTCGAATAGACGTACAATAAGCCTGAAAAATGATACATTTCTTAAATAAAACATTTGAATTTACCTCATTCTAATTTGCAATAAACAATTAATTTTTAAAAATCGTTTATAATCATTTATTAATACATTATTAATGAAATAATTTTGTATTTAGCAAAAATTATTTTTAGTATGTATAAATAAAAAATCTAATATTTATTTAAACCGATTTCATTGGCTACAACCAAAAGAGATTAAATAATGCTAATTAAAATTAAATAAAAAGGAATACAAAAGTGCATAATAAATATAATAAAAATTTTGATAATATTAGAGAGAATTATGGAAATCCGTAGTTACCTGTTAGATTCAACTTTTTCTACAAACATTTTGACATCTTTGCCACTTACAATCTTTTTAAGCGTTTCATCTGCTTTTGCTGAAACTGGCACATCGAAAAGAGCACATTCAATTGCCTGATTTTGCATCACAGATAGATTTCCTGGTAATGCAAGCATCTAAATAATAAATTATCATGTAAATATAACGAAATTAATAATTATATCATTATATATTAATATATTAATATCTAATATCTTATACACTGTTATCCTAAATTTATAAATGTATATAACAGTGTTGGTTCTTAATTTACGATTTTTATTTAATTGAAACTAAATGAAATATTTAAAAATTAATAGATAAGTATAAAAAAAATCACATCAATATTGTAAATCCTTAGACTTTCTATCCAATTGTTAAGTATGAAAAATGTTATAATTAGTGTACGTTAAAGGAGTTATCGTATTTAATATTTGTACATGCTACATCACAATGTTATATTTTCTTTTATTAGTGAACGACTTAGTATGAGAAACTGCTTCAATATTGATTAAGGTTATAATTGATGATTAATGATTTCTGATGAATGCAGGCAAGTATAAGAACAAATATAAGAATTGTCGTGCACTTTTGGTTTATATTCATTTCTCGTCGGTTTTATGCAGAAACTCACGCTGTTTAGAGATATTTTCTCGTGCTCGCCAGTATCAATAAGCCTTACTTCATAGACCTCTTTTGTAAAACTAACGACTACACATCGCCTCCACTTTCCTTTACAGTAAACTAGGCATCCCGCGCCAAGACAAACTTCATGACTCAACAGATGTAGCATCACCTAACATTGGCACATTTTTGTTTTATTTATTTTGTTAGTTACTTTTGACTTTTGCAATCAAAGTTTCTGGATTACTAGACATTTAACGCTTTAATTATTTCATGAATAACTTACATCAAATTAAAACAAAAATTAATTTTTTTTAATTTCCATATTTAAACTATTACGAATTTGCCAATGCATCTGATGTCACCAAATTCAACTAAAGTTTCTAATCATTAAATATATTATTTTAAATAATGATATAATCAATTAAATTAACCGACATATTATAATGTAAAATTACCTAATCTTTATCTATATAAGTAATACAAAAAAGTATTACGATTTTAACTTGAAATACAAAAATGAAAATAAACAAACCTGCCGATTTTCATTTTTCGATGCCATATAATTATCAATTATTTCTTGACAAGAGTCAGCCATATGGAATTGAATATAAAACTTAGAAACTCCTTCAACACTTGATACTTTTACATACAAAGTTTGGCCTTCAAGTAAATTAACATCAATTCTTGGCACGTTTTGTAATTGAATTGTTTCTTCTGAAAGGCCTGAAATATTTATGTGGTTATTTATTAATATCTAACCTAACCCATTAAACAATATAAATTTTATAAAAAATTTACCGTTAGTAATTTTATCAGTTGCAACAGAAGAAAATACAGCCATATTTGTATCGACTAAGGCACTAGCAACATCGACATCCTTGTCTTTCAATGATACCAAATATTTATCATTATTTAACTCATGAAAGATGCAGTCAAACTTTTCAGCGTTGAAAAGCTTGCTCATCTCTGCAGTATTAGACCAATTTACTCCAGATGCAGGAGCAATATTTTTGAGTCCACAAAAAATTGCTTGTTTTGGTAAGTTCATATATTTTTTTTCGACTGGGTAAATTCTTCGCGCATCTACCATACCACGATCTCCATAATCGACGTATTGAACTACGTGTCCTCGAGGTTTATTAAGTTCTAAGATTTCAGCTCGATACAATACTCCATCGTCTGGAAGAACTGCGATTACCGAAGAACCAACCTATAAATATACATTTCAATTATTTTATTTAAATAAAAAAATTTATAAATTTTTCAAAATAGTGCTGAATATTTATTAAATCACTTACCTTAAGAGGTTCTGATACATGTTGACGTCCAGCATATACTATTTGAATTTCATTCATCATATCCCGAAATTTTTGTTGTTCACTCGCAAGTTGACAATAAAAAGCTTCTGGGTTTATGAACCACGTGGGAAGGACTTCGTACTTAACTCCTAAATCTAATTTATTTTCTCGCCATTTTTCACTTAAAGCAGCATAATCTGGAATTATTTTTTCGCTTATCGGCAAACCTTTTAATTTATTTCGCACTGCTTCTTTTTCTTTAACAAAATCAATTTTACTGTCAAAAAGACTATTTATATAGTTTTTCACATCAGGTTTTGCTTCTTTTAGAAGAATCTGATATACTCCATTTTCTTGAACAACGAATTCGGCCTCTAGTGGTTGATCGGTTATCTTGTCGCACAAAATAGCAGATTCTTTCTGTGACCACTCATTTTTTGAAGGACAGAACAATTTGCAATGCACTGCCTGAGCAGCCAGTTTTACAAACGTTGGTTCAATTTCTTTAATTTTATCAAAGCTAACTGTCTCAACATTTCCATAATCAAGAAAATATACAGTAGCCGAAGAATTTTCTATAGATTTTATCTCAGCTCGATACCATTGCTCATCAGCCGAATACTGAGCTATACATTGGAGATTTTCTTTGACTTCAAACCGTTGGAGAACCTGTTAAATATATATATTACATAAAAAATACAAGTAATTAAACAGATATAAAATATTTGAAAAATCTAAATCCTTGAAAAATGTTAATTATTATATATTCATAAACCCAAATGCAGAGGCAATAGATTATTGATTATTACAAATTATTTTTATTAAAAGATTTTTCAAATTTTAAACAAAGGCGTGTCTTCTCGTACTTTTTCAAATATTATCATAATTTATAAATTATAATTGAATTCTTAACTTAGCTCGGTTGATAAGGTAGAAGTACAAAACTAATTATAATTATAGTAATTTCATGATTTCAATCGTTTATCTAAATTTAGACTCTTTTTACAACAATTAGGATTATTTATACTTATACATTACCTTTCCTCCTTTTTCATAAATATCATTTATTTTCTCCATAATTATCATCAATTCATCATTATCAGGACAAAGTTGTATATAAAAATTCGTAGGGTCGTCAAAGACAACCATTACGCATTTTTTTACTGCACCAATTGTGATATTTGGTGGAGGAATCTTCGCTATTGGTGTAGATGTTAATTTGGATAAATCATTATGGAGAGTAGAGGGCATTTTCGATATTGGCAAACTCCAGTTTGAACTATTTGACTGAAAACGAAACATATTCTTAAGTTTAAAATTTTTTATTTAATTGACAAGCTAAGGTTGTTGTGATAATTCAATATTATAATAAAATTTACAATTTGGTTTAAATACAGTAAAAATGTTAATATTTTTCTTTTACCTAAATTATTTACAATCAAGTAACATTGATTTGTTATTCTGGAGATCTAGTATATATTTTAATTACCTTATCAAATTCTGAAGTGCTTTTTGAAGATCTTGATTTATTGAAATTCGAGTTCGTATCAGCTAAAATAAAAAATAATATAAATAATAATAATAATTATAAATGTGTAAAAATGTAAACAAATTTTTTGAATTTCGTAAGTCAAACTTTTTTATAACATTAATATCTTAACATTAAGAAGCACAAACCGTTATAATTTTTTTGATGTTGCTCTTCATTTTCCCATCGTCCAATTCGATTTCTGGTATTCGGCGGGACGTCACGTTTCCGTTGTTCATCAATGACTCGACGTTCTCCTCGATTATTTCGTCGTCCACTACCTCGCGATGAAGTATCTGAATCTTTATCGCTTCCTGACTTGTCAAGATTTTTCTCAAATCGTGAATTAACATTGGTTTTATTGTTTGCATTTTCTTTGCCTGATCGAAAATCGTCAGGTCCTCGTCGGTTAAACCTATCGTTTGGATTTAATCGTTCGGGTCTCGCTCCATCTCTGTTTTGAGGCCCATTTGCATATTCGGAGTTGCCTTTTCGGAATCGATTATCGTGTCGTTGTTCATTCTCGTTATCTTTACGAAATTTACTTTTTGAGGCTTCATATGGTTCATGATTGCTTTGTTTGTTAGATGCTTTTTCTTCCCAAGTGCCACTCCAGTTGGAGTCACTGAAAAGGTAAAGATAGATATAAACTTTTTCGTAATGAATAAAGATTCAAGTTGAGTGCAAACACATCTCAGTGCAGGTTTGCAGTAAAACCAAAACCTTCGAAGCTATTAATGATACTTGATAAAGTTGTTATTAATATTTATGTTAAAAGCATAAAATTAACATAGTTAATTAAGAAAATGCAATTATTCATCGATTAAGTACAAGCATAGCTTTAAGCAATAATCCCAGTTTCCATTTACAATATTTTACCGTGTTTTCATGTTCTTATTCTTAGCTCTCTGCTTCTGAACCAAAGGAGTTTGAACTTTCTCGTCGCACCTATGATGCAACCAAGTTATACCTCTTATAATTTTACTACATTAAACTTATCGATAACAATAAATTCGTGATTAATAAAAATAAAATTATTTTATAAGGTAACATCAATACATGAAAATTTGTAAAAAAATATTAATCTTACTTTTGATTTTTTAATTGAAGTGGTTTAAAGGTGTCTGTTTTTTTTCCATCAGAGTTTGCCATAACTTCTTGTCTAAGAATTCTCAATTTTTCTGCGATATAGTCAGATGAATTTCTTGAATCGAGTAAATCGACAATAGCAGTATTTTGTAAATTATTTACAACTACTAAATTCAAACGCTCTTCTAAAACTAAATTTTCAAAAATATTTGTCATCTCTATATCTCCAGGATCAGATTTAAATCCATTTAAACTACATTTAATAGCTTGAGGAGGAAGAGCCTTGATTATTTCTAAAGGTATAACACGTAGATTGTTAATAGAAATTGTTTCTTCGTTCCCAAAATCCACATAGAAGACTTGTACCTTATCAGCATTGACTAAACTAAGAACAGAAGCTCTATACCTGCAAGTAAAAATTAATAAAATTTGCTGTTCAAGAATATTATTAGTTAACTAATTAAATTTTAGGATTAAAACAATATTTAGTAACTGTTTTACATACCATTTTTTATCAACGTCATAGAGAGCAAGGCATGGCATATTAGGATAAATTATACCAGATGTTAATTTTGCAGCAACTTTGGAAATTTGTTCAATTTGATCCATAACTTTAAATAATAATTTTGTATCCCTTTCTATTTGTACAAAGAACTTGGTAACAGAGTCCACAAAAGACACAATAACAGTTTCTTTCATTCCACTACACAGTTGTTTTGGTTTATCATAAATACAATCACAACAATCTGGGAACGCTGCGCTCAAAAGCTCTTTAACGTCTTTACCATGCAAAAATAATTCACAATATTGAGTGAAAGGTGATAATGGACCTTTACAGACTCTTAATTTCAAGCTTTGATTCAAAACCAGGCCTCCAAAATAATCTTTCATTTCTGATGTCACATTCCAGTGCATGATTCCACTTAAAGTGAATCTTATAGAGAATATATTAGGAATAACAAATTCATCTGGTATTTGGAAAATGCTAGTAAATGGAAGAACCTCATGATGACCATAATCTGCATAATAAACCTAAAAAAAAATAAACTCATTTATTTATTTATTAAATATCTTTATAAAATCTAAACAAATAATTTTATAAGGCTGTATAAAAAGTATTAATATTTTTTATAAAAATATTTTAAGTACCTTGCAAGAAGTATCACCAGGAGAATTTAAAATGACTCTGCAGAGTCTATTGGTATGCGATTGTTTACCTAAACACACTGACCCAGCAATTGGAGGTTCTTGTAGAGGTAAGTGATTTTGTGTATTAATCTTTTCCATCATATTATTTAAATATGATATTGAGTCTGTTAATTGTACTGAAAATTTACATGGACCTTCTTCTACATAAGAGATATTAACATCATGCACAGAACCAATATCCAATTGAATAGCTTTAAAAGAATTAGTTTTAACAACTTTTTGAACTGGTGTGACATTTTGATGAACAGGCATTCTCCAGTTTTCGGATGGTGGTTGAGTTGTAGTTCTAATAGGTTGAGCCGGAATGGAAGATGGCAGTATTTGCGGAATATTGCTTGCCCAAGATTGACTAAAATTTGAAATACTAATTGTAGCAGACAAAATGGTCAGTTTAAAAAATTAAAAAATATTCTTACCTATATACAGCCATATTTCGATTAACAAGCATTTGACTAAAATCTTGATTTATCACAGAAAATTTGATAACCTTATAATTATTGAAATTCTTATAAACACCACAATATTTGTTATTGATCAATATAGCTTTAATTTTACTAATTACAGACTCAAGCCAAGTACCACCAATGGGGACTATATCTGCTAACACAAAAGAAGTTGCTGCCTCTGGTAAAGAAAATAAACATTTGGCTTCTGGTATATTATCGATTAATCGAATATTATGTAGAGGAACACTAATAATATTTCCATAATCTACAAAACGAACTAGAACCATCCCATCTGTACGCACAGTGATTACTCTAACTCTTGCATACTCATTGTTATATCTTTTAGCACAGCAAAGTGTATGAGGTGCAAGACTGTATGGAGGTATATTAGAAGGTGGAAAATAATCAAACTTTTCTTGAAGTGGTAACATTACTGTTGTGATGGTCTGAGCAAGTTTCATATCGGTTTGTGCCCATATTTCTAAGAATTGATTGTCCGTTTCCACGTTTGTGATGAAAAATTCAAATACCTCGTTCTCCACAACCATCTTGATACTTGATTTTTCTTGGTCACAGCAAAAAAAGTCGGCCACTGGCCGCGAAACGCGTCAGACGATTTACATTCCAATAAATATAATAGTATCTTGTTCAATCTACCATACCTAAAGCATTATTAACCTAAAATTAATTGAAAACGATATTTTCACGACATATTGAAATTAACCGAAAAAATTCGAATTCACAAAGCTAAATAGTAGAAGTAAACGGGATCACAATATGAGATATGTAAGGTCAAAAAAAAGTAAAGAAAATTTCCATTATTTTTGACTTACCAATCAAATAATCTGAATTATTATCAAGTACGCTTTTCACACGACGTACCAAACTTCCAATTGCCAAGTGTTACAAGCCCAAATAAGAAGATTCGAAAAATTGGATCTCCCTCACTTTCTCCGTAGCAAAGAGGAGAATAATATAGATTATAGAATGGCCGATCTATCTAGTCTCGCGAGTTTTACCTCCTTTTCTCCCCCACCGCTACGCAAGAGGGCCAATGTTGGTGAAAATTTTGAGCGGCAGTTTCGTCACCTGTGGTGGTAGATTCAAAATTTTGCAAAGACAATTTTTTTAAGTGTATATAACTTTTGATTAATTTATTAGGTACTAATCTTTTGATACATTATATTTCGGCACTTACTAAAAGTAGTGGGTCATTCTCCAATGTTAATTTTCATATATTAAAATATTACATATGAGAATTAAATTCAAAACAAAATGTACGAAAAATCTGTATAATTATTTTGAATAAAAAATATTTTATTAAATTAATTAATATACAGCAAAAAGAAACACAATTACTTTTATATTCTTTAATCTTTTGTAGAATTTTAACTGTGTATCAAGAAATTATAAGTAGTATGAATAATGTATTACGAAAAAGGTCAAAATTTATGTGACATTATCATTGTTTATTTTTAAAGTTTGATATATAAATATATCTACACATTTCTAATTTGTTTTTCTAAGCAAAATAATTCGATATTTTTCAAAAGTATTATATACATACACCTCATTTAAAACATTTGACTGCATTATTATTTTACTGACGAAACATACACAAATTTCTCATTACTAATTATAATATATTGTTTTTTTCCTAACTTATCAAATAATTGCTGTTGAAAAAGAAACAAAAATACAATTTATAATATTTATAATTATAAAAAAGAAATTTAATTTAATTTAACAAGAAAATGACAAAATGGTTCTTACGAAAGTGCACCAAGCTAAAAAATAGGTTATTATACAGATAACAGAAGACTAATATATGTGTATATATATACTTTCAATATTTACTAATTTACGGTTCGTAAACAAAAATAGAGTTAGATAACTGTTTTATAAAAATTAATTCAGTACCTTTGAACGTAATTATTACTAATTTTTTACAGTAAAAACCACGAGACTTTTGAAAACAAATGAATACGTATTACCATTTCGCAGTTTTACTTTATTGACTTTGACTTGGATATATTTTTTTAAACACTGGTAAGTATTACTTAGTACGATAACAATTAAAACTTTATATAAATGTTGTAAACTTATGAAATGAAAAAATGTATTTGTGTTTCGAAGGTTGACTGTAACGGTATTAAGTAACACATGCGCACATATCAACGGAACTAGATGTAATACTAAACGGGAAACACCGCACGTACGAAATAAAAGCCGATTGCACGATAGAGTCGAAGAATAAAATTTCGTAGAAATCAAACTGTCTGTACTTGAAACGTACTGTAAATATATATGTACACATGCGTGTATAATTGTATAATATAAGTGTAAAACGGACTTACCACGGAATCTCGAAAAACTCGACGAAACAGAGTAAATAAGGCACTTAAATGAGAATGCTGACTGTGATGTGAAATTGTGAACTCAATCGAGATTTGACACTGTCGGGACCTTTTAAAGAAAATCGTTTATTGCTTAGAAAAACGGAGGAGTGTGCGAAAACGATCGATGATTGGCTCTCTCGACTCCCCACCAATTTTTTAACTCATATTTGTTTGCACATTCGGCAAAAAAATAAAACGTCGCAGAGGGTGAGAGAGAAAACTCAGAAACTAAGACAATAAAGCCATAAAACGCGTAAGCTCGATTTGGGATAATACCGACAATCGGCCGTAACTAACGCTCTTGTTGGTTTTTCGCGCTAATCTCCGGCGCGTTGTCCCAATACCCACACCCACATCTACAGACATCTACACACACGCACACACACACACACATATATATATATATATACACATATATACTCTATAAGTTAAAGTCTTTTTTTTTTCTTTCCCCAACATCTCTCATTCTTCCTACCTCTTTGCATATAGGTTTCGATGAGAGTGCGCGGCGCGCGTGTGGACGGGAGAGAGAGATAGAGATAGAGAGAGAGAGATGCAAAGGAAGAGGGAGAAAGAGAGGAATATGCAAAGGCATTTGGAGCCGGAATATTAATGTTATTGCCTTCCTTTTCAGGTAAATAATAATACTGCAATATATCTATATTTTGTTCATTTTCGATGTCCTTATATGTTGAATATAGATAGGCACATCCTGAATCTTTGTTGTTATCGGTCTTTCATTTGTGTCATGTATGTCGAAGTAATATTTAATAATTCGATTAAAAATACATACATACACGCACACTGATACAGTATTCAAAGTATTTCTCATTTACTTTAACTAATTTTATAAGTAAAAGTAGGTACTTAAAATTGATCTATACCTTTTGGAACAGGTTTCTTTAATACTTTTAACTTTATATGATAATAGTTTCTTCGTGATTGCACATTTGCATCATGTATAGTTTTAAAAGAAAATCGTACGTCACATTTGTTAAAAATTAAAATGAGCACTTTTATTCCATTTCAGCTACGCAAGTAATTTTTCAATACTTACAAAGGTGAAAAAAAATATAATTCATTTTAAACTACCCAGTTAAATTCAAAATGTGATATATTTTGAATCAGCTTCATCTTGATTTCTGTAAAACATTGACGTTTGTAAAACTGAAAATAATGTACTTTATATACGCGATGAACTTGTCGTTATGAACTATCATTTAAATAAGTGTCAGGTGACTGTTTAAAGTAGAAAGCTTAAAATCAACAAACTGTGTATCAAATACAATTTTTCATTTCTAATTAATTAATTCTTTACAAACTATTCCTTATGCTCAACATTTAACCTGCTTATTTTAAATTTAATACTTAAATAACGAAAGTATAATAATTTTGACTTCAGAGATATCTATTCGTTTTTACATTTCCCGATAACTTTACGTCCTTATAATAATTTTCAAAATATTATTTACGTCATAAATCCTTTATATCAGGATATGCATGGATTTGATATGTTTGAGCAAACACGAAAGGGTTAAGGATTTAAATCTTAATTTTAATTGTAAACACATTTCAAATATTTTAAAAATTTATTTTTACAGTATACAAAAATCTAAGATAATTACTAACAATATTTAGTACTAAAATTTAAATAGTAAAAGATAACAAAAAAAGAGTTTAACAAAGCTATATCGCGTTGAATTTTTTTTAAGTAAAGAGAAATAAATAAAAGTATACGTAAAAATTATAAAATAAAAAAGAACGACCAGTTCACGAAATAAAATTTAATAATACGTGCATGTATAGGTGTACAATCGAGGTACGATGGTTAATAATTTTATACATGAACACGTGTACTTTACAATTAATATTTTGTTTTAATTTATTTCTAATTGACGATTATGTAGTAATCTACAGAAATTTTTGTACATATTTTTATTTAAAGTAGAAACAATTTTTCAAAACTAAAGCAATATCTAATTTTGACAAAATAATTTAATTTAATAAATGTTTACAAAATTTTCAATTTAAAATTGATTTTTTTATATTAGTAAGTTTTAATAATTTTCATTAATTTATTTAAAACGCTTCTACTACAAATAAATTTACAATATAATGTGCTTGTAGAAATAGCACATTTGTTTTACATATAAAATCAATAATATATATATATAGGGTGAGGTCTGATTTGTCGACAGCTCATTCAAAATGTGTGCATTATTTCGAATTTCAAAAATTAGAAATGCATTTTTATTGTTTAGAATCAAGAGAAATGGAAAGATTATTATTTCGAAAATAATGCAATCTTCAGTTTTTACATATTTGTTCCGAATATTCGAACTTTATAGTGTAGAGAAATAACTTTTATAATATTTGTCTATTAACACTTTGATAACAGACAATAATCATGAAAATTATTTATTTACTATTTGGAATTCGATTTGAATATTGCACCTAATACCAAATATCTGACGATTTTATTATTTTCGAAATAATGATCATCTTATTTTTTCGGTTGGAAATAACAAAAAAGTTATTCTAATTTATAAATTTCGAAATATCGCACACATTTTGAATGAACCTTCGACAAATCGGACTCCACCCCTATATATATATATATATATATATTATAAATAAAGTGAAATAAATGTGTTTTCACTAATGGAATTCTTTATGTCATACATAAATCGAATTATTAATAAATTTACTGTAAAAATCATTAGGAAATTTTAATTACAAGCGCATCAATTTGATTAATTATCAATTAATTACCTACGAGTGCAGCACGAAAATTGAAATATGTAAATGTACAATACTCGTAACAGGTCGGTGGTAATAATCCAATATTACCCGAAGAAAATAATTTAAAAGTAATCCAATTTAAAGAAAAAAGAAAGTAAGATAGCTCATCGCATTGAATTCTCAAGTTATCGCATCGGTGTCATCGGTGTCATTTCCATACTATTGCGACTCGGGAAGTACGTGCGGAGCAACCTCTCGCATAAAAGAAAGGACGAGAATAAACTACGGTAAATATTTATAAGGCCCATTCGGAGGACGACGAACAAAGCGAACAAACGGGGAAACACGCAACACGTGTGTCAAGCAGTAATACGCCGAGTGACAATTCGATTTTAGCCAACACCCCAAATGAGAGTTTAAGAATAACGTTAATTGCCCCCGGGTGTAATAAAATTTAATACGGCTTGGAGGAACCCTTTTTTTACAAAGTTCTACGAAAAATACTTTACTGTCGTACGATAAAAATTTTAAAGAAAAGGTTCAACCAGCCTACGGATTGTGTGTTTACGGCCTGTTTTCAGCAACACATCGTATTGCAAAGGGAATGCATAATCTCCTTAGTTTAGAGATTTTTATAAAAATTATTCTTACAAGGTATATCTATATACTTGCCTACAAAACGTTCTGTTATCCAAATACCGCAATATTTGCGTTAAACTTATTAAATTGTATTTAACGTTAAAAATTAGAACATCAAATTTTTTATGCTAAATAAAAATAAAAATTTGTAAATATCTTCATGTTATATATGAATGTATATATAATTTTCAAGCTACAAGTATAACAAATTTACGACATTTATCAGAATAGAAGTATACTATGAAACATTTATAAAAGTATATATGTATTTCACTTATAATTTATTTTTCCAATATAACGTACGGAATGAATTATAAACCTATTCTTTAAAATAAATAAATTGCACTGGAAAACTTAGAATTTTGATAATGTTAGAACGATAATCTTCTAATAATTAAAAAATTTTCATTCGTTTAAACATATGATCTTATGGAGGAAACATGACCATTTACTTGGGTAATATAACCAAATGCTCGGTTAGAAGCCACACACATAAATTAACAATCCGACACTCTATATAACCACATGAACGTATACCGGAGCTCACCCAGTTCGAGAAAGAATATGTAGTACAACATCTTTCTTTTTATCCCTTATATACTTACGTATTTATTTCAAGTCCATTGAAAGGAGGATGCGAGAAACGTCACACCGCGTATACCTATATATGTATATGTGTATACAGGTATTTTTTTCTTTTGTTTTTTTAAGATATTGCGTTACTAGATTTTATTACTCGTCGGACGGCGTCGATCCACTTCCGGTTACGTGAAACTGCATCTCCACGGTGCCCGCATATAAGTACGGAGGAACTTTGTTTCGAGTTGAAAATCATCTTCCCGTTGGCTCGTGTACATACACTTTTTACGAGGGAAACTTTGAAGGATGCCGAGGGTTTCTCTGATGATTCCCGTGCCAATAATAATCTGCTGCTACACTACAAAAACACGCTTGTTACGATTGCGATAACTTTATACTTTTTTACCACTGAAATTACTTATTTTTCCTCCATTTCTTTCTTTTACTTTAATCTCGTATACTTTTTCTCTTCCAGTTATTCCCTTAATGAGTATTTAATTAATATGCACGTGGAGCTAGAATTTTTGTCTATTATATAGGTATATTGATATGTACAATATAAATTTTAAGTGTTTTGAAACAATAAAAATAGCATTGGAAAAATATAACAATTTTCAAGTATCTAATTTTAAGTGTAGTGTTACATTAAATTGTCATAAAGTATTTTAATTGCGACTGTTTAATTATGGTTTACTGCAGTAATCGTCTATACAGCTACTTATACGTACCATGTATATTACTATAAACAAATAAATAAGAACGGAAATACAAAGCACTAAAACACGAATGAAAGTTGTGTAATGCGGGATGACACACGAATAAAGTCTAGGATCGACACTTGAATCACGGACTTTCTGTCGTCCATCGCACGTATATATGTATGACTATATATATATATATATATATATACATGTACTATACGTAACTAACTTTTAAATCTTGAGGAGGGCAGTAAAATTCAAACTGTTGAAACGTTGCCAAATGATTTAAAAATGCTTTTATTTCCCTAAACAATTTGCTTAAATCAATATCTTTGAAAATATTGACATATAGTATTGTACTTGACAATCAATTATATTTAATACATTCGATATAGATAATAATAGTTTAATAGCAAATGAAAAATTGCAATCCCGCATATTATGTATTAGAATAGACACTTTTTACATATATATAGTCAGTATGTGTGACGTCACATATTTTGTATCGTAATATAAAAATCTTCTCCGGGATTTCTTTTTTTGACAGGAAAAACTAATTATAAGGTTTTTCCGGTGAGAATCAATGTCGGGACGTTTATCGTATCGTTTAATTCAATAAAGTTAAAGATTCGTGGCTGTACGCATGCATATATAGCTTCAGATACTTATGTATATAATTTTAATCGACACGTATTGAAAAATAATGTTGGCATGTAGTTATTATTGCATTAAATAAACGTGTATAATTTAAAGTATTACTATATTCTAATTTGGATTAATGGGGTACGATATATATATACACACATATATACTATAAAGCAGTTGATTTATTAAGTTACATTAGCCTGTGCGTAGTTTCTAGCAAACTTCTGAAACTGTATGTACATCTGTGCATCTGTTATTGATAGACTGACAAGAAATACACTCGTATCACATGTTTTGGATTTTATACTAACTTTAAAATTAGTATGATTCCTTATATAAAAATTAACTTAATTTATTATGTGTGCAACTGTATTATGGCTTTATATTTTATTCATAGTTGCACTTCGTTACTTATCGCAACAA
Organism: Theocolax elegans; assembly: GCA_026168455.1. Taxonomy (NCBI): domain Eukaryota; kingdom Metazoa; phylum Arthropoda; class Insecta; order Hymenoptera; family Cerocephalidae; genus Theocolax; species Theocolax elegans. Next base: position 61,048,585 of record CM047427.1, read on the forward strand.
ATTTATTTACGTTAATTATTATTCAGATCTAAATTAATAATAAATTTATGTTTATATAACATAAATATTTGCAACATTTTGTATAATTGAAATAAACTTGCAATAAATGCAACGTAACTTTAATGTAAGTTTAATAATGACTGATAAACAAATATTTATATAATAAAAGGAGGAGCATCAAGAACTCTAATTATCACCTTGCATCTATTTTCCTTCCTCGGAAAGAAACCATTATGATATTAAAAAAAAATTTTCTAAAGTTATATTTTATTGACATTTTGACACTTTGGGATTCAAATTGTGTAATTTTAAAAAATGTGTGTGTATGGGATAATCTTGGATCTTTAGTTTTATCAAACCGGTAGGAGTCTACTCCGGTTCAATCAGTACTTTTTTAAAGCAGTTGTAACCTGTATTATATGCAAACTTAAACCATTTTAAATGTTTACCATTGAAATAGCTATGTTGTTAAAATGGCAATTTGTAGAGCATAAATTTATTTATCTCCTGGTTTGAAGTTTTTTCAGTTATCTTTATTTGTTTTTAAATTATTGCACAAAATAGTAATGTTTTCAAAAAATTTATAGTTAAAAGAATTATTTAAATTTTTATTTAAAAAAAATTGAGAATAATGTTATCCTTTAATGGGAAATAAATTTTTCTCAATGTTGATGAACAAATCATACGTTTTTATTTGGCGACGTTTCGATTGATATATTCTCCATCCTCATCAAGCTATACCTTTATTGATAATATTAATTAGGCAATTTTTCTATACTTTATTCAATTTAATAATTTACAACAATTTATTACATTATTGAGTTTCGAATTACTTTACTGTTTCGTCATTAGTATTAACGTATAATTAATATCTCTGTATAACTTGATAAGGATAGAGGATATCCATCGAAACGTCTCCAAATAAATCATATATGGTTTCTTCATCAAAATCGAGAAAAACTTATTTTCCCCATTAAACATACTGTAGGGACGACATAAACATTGTACAATGTTATGCTCTGTTTATGGTAAAAAAATATATATAACAATAAAATAGATTAGTGCTCGTTTTAGATCGTAATTTTTTTTTTTTCAATTTTTCGGAAAAGTTAGATTTTAAAATTCTCCTAGACGGGTTCTTTGGCATGTGACATAGATTAAATAGTTTTGAAGATATGTATTAGTTTGAAATATTTTTCATCGTTTTTTCATGTGCTTATATCTCAGGTTCGAAACATTCGATTTCAAACGTGTTTGGATAAGTTTACTTAATTTTCTAATCATTTTGTACGCATTTAGAGTAAGAGAATTTTGTACACACCAATGTTGTGCACACCACTGTTATTTGTCGAGCATGGATTCTTTATCTTTTTGCACATGGTTTTTCAATTATCTTCAATAGTTGCTTTTGAGTTATTGCAAAAATAGACAATTTTAGTCTTTTAGTAATTGTTAACAACATTAAACAAAATTAAAAATAATCACTTTACAAAGAAACTTCGTGTTAATTCCATTTATATATAGGTATATAGCAAATTATAAAAATAATAAAATGTTATAATTTGTTATACCAAATAAAAAAATACTTGCTGCTTAAAAAACACGTAATTTAAGTAATGCAAATGGACAATAATTACATTTAGAAATTTCTTTATATTTAGAGTGAACTTTTGATTTTTATAGTAACATTTACTGATTTTATTGCGTTATGTTCCTACACACTGCTGCAATCCCATGATATACTTCTATTAGTATTTACCATTTATACTCTAATCACACTCCACAACGTAGTATGTTAAAACGCATGTTGCATACTTTACATACTAGTATCGATGTTATATAAATAAAGTAATGTTATATAAATTCAGAAATAAGTTGCGGGGTTTTTGTTTGCAATTAGCGTCGTTTTTATTTTTAACTGTAAACGCTGTAAATGAATATAACAAATGATATACAATATAATTTAAATTTAATATTATGTGATATTAATAGATTTCCTACATTTTCCTATATTTTCTTACTTTGATATACAAATTAAGTTTTTATTCATTATTAAGAAAGTAATTAAAAATACCGATTGTCTGTATGTTTAGTAAATATATAATGATAATTTTTTCATAAAAACGTTTGACTGATGACTCTTAACATTTCTTAGCTGCTATTGAAAAATATCCGAAAATCTGATAAGCATAAAAAGTAAATGTAATGAAAGAATGCACTTTGTATTCGATTATTTTTCCCATTCGAGGAATCACGACATCCTCGAGTGATTATTTTGGAAAACTTGTTACAACCCCTCATATAAATTTCAATGCAATAACGCTTGAACCACAAACAAATCCGAAACAAAAAAGAGAGAATACAGTAAATTTCAAAGAATAGTACAAGTAAGTCCACGGGTAAGTCAACGGCGGAAATTGAAAGGCTCCTGTTACAAAGAGACGCGCGGAGATTCTTTCGGTGCGTGACACTCATCTGGCGCTCGGTCGCATCTATATGCATCCCGCGTGTACGTGTGTGCGTGCGTGTCTATACACTCGGGTATATACGCGCGTCTCCGCGCGAGACGCCGGGGACACACGAGGCACTTTAGTCCCGACTTGGGGAGACTCGCGGCCGGTTCATACTTTTTTACCCGCTCTTGTGCGCCCATCTATATATACTTGCGTGTATCTACTATAATAACAATGGAGGATGAATCCGAGGGTTAATACTTTACCCTGGTCTAGCCCCGATCAAGTGAATTTTTCTTTACACCCCTGTTCAATTATTATTATTTTAATTCTACGTATGTAGTTTTAACAAATTAACATGCTTGTAGTTTAACGGGGGTGGACTAATATTTTTTGATAAAATGCCAGCGTTGTGAAAATCACATGAAATTGTGATTTATTTACCACAATTTCTTGTTGTACTTACTATTTTTCTGAGTGAACATCAAAAGTTAAAGAAGTGGTCAATGTATTCATTTGCGTTTGGAAGAAGAACATTATATAAAAACCAACAATCGCTTTGAAACAGGTATTGACGTTATTATCCTAGTTATAATTCGATTTTAGTTAGCAAACATTTACCATAATTACTTTTCTTAATTTGAATTTTCAAAAATATGAAATCACAGTTCATTCAATTAATTTTTTCATTTTATTTTCTTATTCAATTTGTAAAAAAAATCTATTTAATTGGCGCTGAATATAAATATTGTAAAATATAATAATTCGTTATATTTTTTTAAATTAATTTTTTTTAATTGACGAACGGGATAATTTGTCTATCAGTTAAAAAAAATTGTGGTTATTTCGTGGGAAAATGAAAAATATAAATTTATAACGATCTCTGACACAGTTTGATTGTGATTACATTTATATTAAAATTGAGACACGATTAGACTACACCGATTACACGTAATTCAACTTAATTCGCAACATGTATTTAATTTAATATTTAATTTAATATTGCGCTCAAAACTATTTCCAGTTACACGTTTAAGTAAATAAGGTAATGTGCAATTGCGTCAAAATAACAGCATTTTTTAAATGTTTTTAAGTGGATGAATACGCGTTGTTCTAATTTATTTCGTAAAACGTATACTTGTATTTAATATAAAATATTTAGAATTTTTTTATATGTATGATATATGTTTGTTTAATGATTTAACAAATGTTATGACGTATTATGTACAAATAAAAAGAAAAAATTAGGTTTTTTTCTTCAAAGGGGATAAATTGGTAAAATTGTTGATCGATAAAACAGGTGCCTACAAATACGGAACGTGATTTCGAGAACAAAAAAAAAGGTAGGAAAAAGGAGGAAACGGACATATTTCGCGAGTTGAACTCGAAAATCTCTCTGGAAATACCAGCGTAGGCGCCCGCACCAAGGCATATCTTTGCCCTCTCGCCGCACGGTATTAGACTAAATTTATCACGAGTCCCATATAAGCTGCTTTTTCCTCTCGCCGAGGCCGTCGTAATAATGCGGTATTTGTACAAATTGAATTGTGCATTTTTTTCTTTATTTCCGGAAAATGTGTAACATCGTTAACACCGTTGAATAAAGTATTGACCTTTAAATGTCTAATCGACAAAACTTTTATAAGATATGTTGAATATTTTTTCTTCGTTTGCCGAATCGTCATTAAATTAGAAATCTTTTTAAATATGTTTGATTAAATATTTGCGTAAGTTATTGTATTGTACCGCAGATGAATAATTAAATTACAAAGCAGTCTATAAAATAAATTACTTTTAAAATAATATTGAATTTATTGGTATATTTTTTAAATGTAAAAGAAGATTTAAAAATGCAATTTAATATAAGATATCTTTATACTAAAAATATGATTTATCTGTGCTCGAATAAGAAACTTTTAAGAAGCTATATTCGGATATGATTTCGAGTAAGAGAACAAGTGTCATTTAAATTTCTGTGAATTCTATATTTACATTATATGTGCAAATATATAATACAACAAGCAAGTAGAATGATTAAAATTTAATAATTGATCATTATCATCAAGTAACTGAAATACCTTTCAGTATAGAATATTTAATGAAAAACAGTATAGTAAACTAAGCAACATGTGAATTTACACTATAGCGAATCTTATAACATCGTTGATATAGAATTAATGTATCTATATAATATACGGTTTGACATAAAACATTTTAATTAGATAAAGCTAAATTTTTTCCGCCATTTTCAAAGTAGGATGCACCATTTTCTTCATTACCAAAAATATCTAACCGCAATGAAACTAACCTTCCGAAGCGTGATGCGAAATTGGTTCAAAAACATGCAACTGTAACAATGTCTTTAATTACGTAGCGGTGCCCTAAAGGCATAATTTGTACGACACGTAATTTACTTGCGGCTTTTCTTTTGTTCGCGCCTCTTTTCTCGAGCCCCTCGATGATAAGCTGACGCATAGTTACGCCGCACCCTCCCCCGACCATTGTGCAATTTCAACCGGAATCAAAACTTCATTAGACAATTTCATTTACAACTTAAAAAATATTAACCCTCGGAAATATCAGTTGGACGGAATCGTACATACAAATATGAAATTATCTTAATTGAGTTTCAAAATTATAAATGTAACGTATAGGCAAAGCTAGACTATACGTTATGTGTGAAAATGCAGTACAATATTATATATCTATATTATTAGTGCATTATTAATACTTGACAAAGGCATTTCAGGTGATTCTGACATTAGATTTGTCTTGTATGTTTAAAACAAAGAGTGACAACGGTAATAGCTACGACAAAAAATAATAATAATATCAATCAGAATGTTACTATAATACGTATATAGAAATGGTATTTGTTAATACAATCAGTTTGGTCGATATACATTTGTTTATTTATTTAAAATTACCTCCGTCAGAAATTTAAGCACGCGTGATATGTTTGTTTATAAATTAAACCAATGTTTTCCTTTAACTTCGGAGTAAATTTTTTTCTTATACATATACCGTACAATTATTTGATTTATTTTCAAATCATAAATTATATTACAATGGTTTGGACTTATATACGTACCGCACAATAAAATACTAGATGAATCTAGATATAGAGGTAGTAATTATAATTGATAATTATGAATTAAATTGATGTAAAAATCTATTACGTATATAATTAAAAAGTAATGGTATATAACAAAATAAAAAATTATTAGTATATCTTTTTATACTCTTTAATAATAAGTAAAAATTACAAAATAATGTCACGAGGAAGACTGGTGATCATTCGATCACTCCAAAGAAAACAAACCGAAATAACGGAAGCGCGAATTATACATTAATTATGTATAGGTAGAAGCTAGTATATAAGTATTTATATAAGTATAAAAAACGTAATTTCGTTTCAGTCCGATGCCGCATGAAGCAGCGATTTACATCGATAGCTCCGATGTCGATATCGGTGCAGTCTACCATCGATAGGCGTGGATTCGGCGAAAATAAACGATTTTATTCTATTTGGAGAAAGCAGCTATGCCGAGCGGATAATGAAGCGGACGAGGACCGTCATCGACGTGTTTTACGACCGTCAGTTAAACGGACAGTTCTTGACTTTACTTCTATTAATCTTGGCCAATGCTGGTTTGTATACATATACCACATATTAACTATTTTTAGGCACCCATCACGGACCCCACGGTTGTAAGTGTCGATGTGCGTTTAGATTTTGGTCTTGACACGCGCGTGCCGGTTCTCATTGTTGTTTTACCTTGCGGTACAAATCGACCCATGAATGAAACTTTTTTTTAGAAATCACATAGCTATTTTTAATAACACAAACATTTTCGTATCGATATACTTCTTTCAATATATGTTTAATCTTAAATGCGCTTGCTTCTTTAACGGGTATTCTTTTTACTTTACAAACAATTAGTAAAAATGCTCTCTCTCTCTCTCTCTCTCTCTCTCTCTCTTACCTTATAATTATTCATTTAATTTGTTGTTTTTTCGATATGTGTATGTTAAAGGTGTAAACATATATAATGAATTACTGATAAAAAATTATATTTGAACATATACCACGTACAACTCTCGTAAGACAAAAATTGCTTACGAACAAAAATTCTTTGTGAATAAATAATTCATTTACTACAAATCTTCTTTCTAACGGTACATAATAAAATATGTAACATTTTTTGTTTATTAAGTGTCACCGAAAATTATTAATGAAAACTTTATTATTATATTGTTTTTTAATGAAGGTATAGAAAAAAATGTTGATACCCATTTAATTATAAAGTTTAATAAAATAAAATCTAATTACCAAATGTGGAGTTAATAGAGAAAAAACAAACATTATGAAACGCAACACAAACTGTATACTGGTATATTATATATACAAATATTTATGTAATGAACGTTTTTATTTGAATGTCTATTCACGAAAACCGCTAATAAATCAATCGAAAAATTGTCCTCGGAGAACACAAATATTTTCATAGTCGAAAGTCGCGGACAAAGGCGAACCACCTAATTTCCCCCGAAAAATCACCTTTCGAGTGAGCCTTGAGTGCAGCTGCGCTCGATAGGGAACGATAGGGGGAACGAGAGAAAGAAACAAAAAATTAAGCCGACTCGCAATAAATAACGATTAATATATTTTTCCACGGGTTTTGTGGTTATTTTCGAGATTGTCTTGGTTCTGTCCTTAGCCTCCGGACAGATGGGAACGGATGAGGATGAACTTCCGGTTTTCCAGCAAACGGCGTCCAACGTCACTGCCTTCGAGGGTCAGACGGTTTATCTGCCTTGTCGGGTGCACAACCTCGCTGACAAAGTTGTGAGTAGGGTTTATCATTTTTGTTAATTATTTTTTCCCTTATCACGCGGCAAGTTGTTTCCTACAAAATTTATAAACTGTTAGAAGTTTTTACTTTTCTTTACCTATTTTTTTTAACTTTTTAGTCTATGGAATAAATAGAAATAATTGGTTAAATAATAAATTATTTTGCTTTTTATAGTACGTAACTACGGTACTCTTTGCATACTCTGTAAAATGATTTGTCATATCGAACCTTAAGCTTGACGATAGAAAATAAACAGGGCAAAATATATCTGTGCTGCAGGTACTACTACCTAATTTTTGAACATGTATATAGTAATTGGTTTTTCACTATTACTTTTTAAGCGACGTTGTTTACTGAGGATTCCCGCGCATTGGCATTATTCAACTTGACATCTATATTTCAAGTGTACAAATATAAGAAATTTAAAATAAAAAAGTAAATTTCTTTTATACTAATAATGTATATAATATTCTTTTAGAGAAAATATAATAGTTTCGTGTGTGAAATAACAAAAGACTGCAAAAATGTATGAAATTTTAGAAAAAAAATTTCAAATTTACGGAAAAAATGGACACGATAACCGTATAATCTTATTACCCGAGGAAAAAAGTAAAACGTAAGTCTAATCGGTCGTATCCGCGATCGAATAATCTCGGGGTTCTCCAGTGCATTATTCATTCTGGCGAAGGAACGCGATTAATTTTCGGGAGCGCCAGGTGTCCGTAGGAATTGCACTTGAATCGGATAGAGTACGGCAAAAAGCGAGTTCTCGCTTATATAAGACGGACCGATAAACGGAACTGGATAAAGACGGCTCGAACGAGGGGTGACTGCGTATCGCGAGCTACACAAAAGACCGACCGTTCGCTTCGAACGTTCCTTTTCAATTATTCCAATTGTCGCCGAGCTTGCTCCCTTTTGAACTCTTATACGGTTCCAAGATCACTGATAACTCAGGAATCTACTTTACCGTCCGAGTTTCATTTCTTATATTTGAACGTTTGCCACTGCCCTTCGGGAGGAAAATAATAAAAAAGCATTTCTTGAAATAACGTATAAAAATTAATTAAAATGTTAACCATTTGAATAATGTTGCGTTAGAGCTTTTTTCCTGTAAAGCGATCTATATATAAGAAAAGAAACAAAAACAGCGTTTTTACGAACCTCTCCCATGAGTCGTCGTCCCGTAATCCGTCGTAAATTCTAATTTTTTCAAACGAACTTTAAAGGGAACGTATCACAACAAATATATGGGATAATTACATGAAAGACAGTGGGTACGTATGTAGGAATTCTTCTCTCTTCTATAATATTACTTTAACGACTAAAATCGCAACATAATAGTCAGATATAATCGCAGATCACGTAAAGACAAAAAACTTGCCATTAACTAAATCGACATTCTAACTATATAAAATTAACATTTAAAAAAATAGATATTTTTGTATTTTATTACAGTTAATTTTGAAATGCTTCGGTATAAGGAAAATAAATAAAGATTTTTCTTATTTTTATTTTGATTCATGTTGTCGATTTATGGCCGCGCGCTGTTATTGAGCTCGGTTTGTGAACATATAGAAGCTCTTCGCCGTTAATAAAGTACATATTAGTATAAAAGTAGTAGTTCATATATTTTATAAAAATAATATTATTTAAAAATATGTGAAAATTAAAGTTAGTAACACTGTTAGTAAGAAGGATGTCAATAGTCACTAACCCGTGGAAAAAATTTTTGCAAAATGTTATACACCTTCCAGAAAGAGTTATGATGAATGGAACTATATATACATTAATAATATACTTAGAAATGTTTTAAGATTTACATCGCTTAAGCGAATCATTTGAATATTATTATATGAATTGTGTTTGCTGTAAAAACTACGCTGTAGAAAATTAAAAATTTAAACGAAATATTAAAATTACAAACTGAACGTAGATTGCGCGTAGCTTACCAGTTTTATTCTGGGGTGAAAAAATATACAAATATCGTTTGTGCAAATATTATTTATCATTTCACTTACCAGAATGGAAATGTCTTCGTTAACTATTAATAAAAAATATTTCACCAATTGATTTGTGAATTTTTCGTATTATATCAGTTTATTGTAAAGTAAATACTTGAGTGGCGTATTTTACAATTAAACTATTTGCCGTTTCTTGCCAGCACGTTTGAATAAATGTTTGTATTTATCTTTTTAATTTATATAATTGTTTCTTTAAATTTAACGTGTAAAAAGTTAATACTTGTATATTAATGTCACATATAAAACGAAATTACAAAAAAAACATTTATTTAAACGCATTGTAAAAGAAACAAAATTTAAAATTTAATGTCACCAGTCTTCGAAACTCAAGTCAAGTTCCCGGGCTTCCACTCGAGCCGTCGTCTTAATTAAAATTCTGTCTTATGCGCTACGCGGGAGAATTAACATTTTCACGGGCAAAAAAGAACAAGTTTTATTTTCAAATAATTTATTCTGGATTTTTCTTTCTAAATATTACATAGTTAGACAACGTTGATATGATGGTAAATTTAGAAAATTTAATACGTATGGCGAGTTGAATGGAATGTCGAGTGTGTTTAACGCGTGATCGATGTGTAATGGAACGTGAAACCTGAAAATTGGTTATCAATTGGCATTACAAGCAACATTATTTTGATTACGCTATTCCGACGTGGTAGCACCGATCGTACGTCGAATCTGTGCCTATTAAATTAATCTACGTGTTTTCCTCCTGAAACGATGATAATGATCATATACATTTAATGTGTAAAAAGGTTCAATTATTGGATTAAACAATATAAAGTTAACATCAGTAAATATGATTTAATTAATATTTTTTGTTGGGTCAAAAATGTAGTCAGAATATGTAGGAATTTTTACTGAAGGTGCAGATTATTATTTTATTCGCGTTTATATACAATTAACTTGTAGATTATATACGTATACAAAGTTAATTTTTTTAATTCAATTTGAAAGTAATAACTAAACAAAATATACGTATAATTTTAATTTAAAAATATGCGTATTTTTCAAAAAATACAAGAATAGTCAAACAGTTTTGGAATTACTTTTGCTTCAAGTTTATTTCCGCAATTTGACATCTTAGTATTTGATAAATAAAAAAGAATTAAGTAGATGTCAATGTGAGAATTGCGTTTAAAGAAGATAATTCACGTGTAAAAATTTAATTTGAAAATACAATGTTTTTTAAATGGAAATACAATAAATAAAATCTGCACTTAAATTTAAATATTTACTAAATATAAATAAGATTAAGTTTTATAGCCTTGAAGAGTTTATTTCATCCAAAATATTATTGTTGTCGCAAATACTTAAAATGACATATGGCTTATTTTTAATGAAGCCTTAAATTTTAACCGTGTCCCGCGGAAAAATATTCACGTTCGACACTCGAATAACCGTCGAACAATGGCGATAAAGAAAACCGAGAGCGATTTTCCTGAATTTTCGCGAATCTCCTTCGCGACCAAATCTTTCGGGGATACGGAAAAAGAATAGAGAGTAAAACGACGAGAAGGTATATAGCTCGTGCTCTTTTTTTCGCGAAATGCGAAAACTCGAGTGATTTATAGGTTCGCGCGGAAGGATTTCTCCTCGATAACGGGCAAGGTCAGGAAAACTGCCTCGACGAGTTTTCCGTGGATGCTCTTATGGTAATCGTGGAGTGGCTTGTTTCGACGCGGAGAAAAATTTCGGATGCATCCTTTCACATTTTACCCAAATAATTCACGGATGTCGGGCTTCCTCCTTTTTTTCGTCTACTTTTTGCTCCGGCATAATTTATAGGTGAATTTGTGGATAGTATAAGTTTTATGGCTTGCGATTCCAATTTTCGGAAATTGCGTTATTTTTACTGAATTTAATATGATTTTTAATAGGATGGGTTCTGCACGCATTAACCTAAATCCAAACGAGCATTACCCTTTTCTAAACTAATTTTTACTAATTTTATTGATATATATGAATTAAATTAATATGTTTTAGTGTATTATTAAGAGATTCACTGCTTTATCATTTAATTTGTAACGTAAGGTAAGAATAATTGTAACGTTGACACCATTCATATAATGTTTTAAATTTAAAATAAACATATGCTTTATATACACTTGCATGTGCTAATTCGTCGTGAATCTTTAATTTCACTTTTAATGTTAGGGCATTTATTTAAAAAATTATGTAGGTGTAAAAACAACGTTTCTTTTCTAAAAGTGAATATAAAGTTTATTGCATTTGTCATAACCACAAATTGATCACTAATGCATTAAGTTCGATAAATTTCGTGTTTACTTTACAATTTAAAGTTTCACATATATATGAAATTGATATATCCGACTCAACCTTTTTCATAATAATTTTTAATAACTATTGAACAGTAAATTTATCTGTGAGAATGTTGAATCGATATACTTATAGGTATATTCTTCGATAGACTTATTATATTTCTTCTATCGATATACTTATTATAAGATCCGGGAAGAGCGATTGAAATTAAAAATTTTTATAAAACATTATAGTAAATTTGCTATTTTGAATTGATTATAAAAGTAATCGTACATGATAAAGCAGTAAACATCTTTACATATTACATGTTTTATTAGAGTTATTATACGCATATAACTGACATGTAATTAACAATAATTATAACAAAAGTGGTAACGTAGATATCTGCCGTATCTGTAGCTGGTTAAGTAAGATTTGAAACGTCAGTTGTTGTATCAAAGATATACCTAGGAGTCACGTTTTTGTACGAGCGTTTCAGATTATAATATTCACGCGAGGCTCAATTAATGTCAAGTGCTCACTCATAAATTGTAAATTTTGTTTAACAAAGACCCCCTGGACGAGGAGGACGTAATGAGCGAACGACAAGACATGATGCAATTAAGGACAAGATCGAGTCGAGGGGCCCGTTGCGCTAATAACACTGGTTCTCGAAATCACGGTGAAATTACTAAGGGCCAAGGAGATTTGAAGAAACCTACCTTATCGAAACAAGTACCCTTTTTAATGATTTTTTATAGATAAATACGATAAGGTGTGGTCGCGGTGTTATTTATCCAATTAAATGTAATAAAATGAGATTTTTTGACAAGTGCCAATTATAGGTAACTTCCTTATCGGCATCATTGCTTGTGCAATGTTGGCGGATCCTATATTTATGGGGTATTATCAGGTTTCTGGTAGCATTACTTCAATTATCGAGAAATTATATTGCTTTTATAAAAATATGAAAATAGTAATATATTGTCAATTGATTGATCTTTATTACAAAACTTGTTTTTAAAATGCATTACTATGTCTTTCAGGTCAATATTAAAGTTCAATTAAAGGGATATTACATTTAAAGAACATTGTACATTAGGATTAATAACCGAATTTTTCTTCATTTTTAACATAATAAGAAAACATCATTTATACTTACAAAAGTTTGAATTACATGGAGAGAAATATCTTGTAAAATTTACCGTGCAAGCAATGAACTTAGAATATATTATCTGTTGGACAAAAATGAACTTGAAAAGTCGTGATATTTTTAATATTACTAATAAGAAGTTACATGTTTATTATGTTGACATGGTAAATTGTCTAAGAAAATTCTTTCCGTGTAGTACTTGCTTAATACAAAGACTGGATTTTCAACAAAGTCACCGGGCGATGTGATCATTCGATGCAATCTATAATGTTCTGTTCTGTACCGATCGAGAATTAACAAGTCGGATAAAACGATTTTGGGGAAGCGAGGTGATGGCAGTTAGTCGACGCATTCGGTCGTTGACCTCGGTAAGCCATCGACTGTTTAACGAGAATGGCCCATTATTATCCGTAAGGATAATCGCTCTACGTTACCAATTTTAGACGGTACGATAATCATCCGACCAATTGGAGTGATTGATTTGGGCGCGCTTGGAACTAGTACTGCAATTATTAGTGCCGTTACTACGTAAAATGGTTGGTCATGGGTACGGGTCCTTGAACACTCGTTTACTTTTTTCCTAGCGTTTGCAGATTAAAAGCAATTGCAGTTTATCATTTAAATCACTTTACCCAGAAGTTCGACATACTTCTTCTTGCGATCCTCTTCAAGAAAAACCATAATAATTTTTAATGACTATTGAACAGCAAATTTATCTGTGAGAATGTTGAATCGATATACTTATAGGTATATTCTTCGATATACTTATTATATTTCTTCTATCGATATACTTATTATAAGATCCGGGAAGAGCGATTGAAATAAAAATTTTTAAAAACATTATAGTAAATTTGCTATTTTGAACTGATTATAAAGTAATCGTACATGATAAAGCAGTAAACATCTTTACATATTACATGTTTTATTAGAGTTATTATACGCATATAACTGACATGTAATTAACAATAATTATAACAAAAGTGGTAACGTAGATATCTGCCGTATCTGTAGCTGGTTAAGTAAGATTTGAAACGTCAGTTGTTGTATCAAAGATATACCTAGGAGTCACGTTTTTGTACGAGCGTTTCAGATTATAATATTCACGCGAGGCTCAATTAATGTCAAGTGCTCACTCATAAATTGTAAATTTTGTTTAACAAAGACCCCCTGGACGAGGAGGACGTAATGAGCGAACGACAAGACATGATGCAATTAAGGACAAGATCGAGTCGAGGGGCCCGTTGCGCTAATAACACTGGTTCTCGAAATCACGGTGAAATTACTAAGGGCCAAGGAGATTTGAAGAAACCTACCTTATCGAAACAAGTACCCTTTTTAATGATTTTTTATAGATAAATACGATAAGGTGTGGTCGCGGTGTTATTTATCCAATTAAATGTAATAAAATGAGATTTTTTGACAAGTGCCAATTATAGGTAACTTCCTTATCGGCATCATTGCTTGTGCAATGTTGGCGGATCCTATATTTATGGGGTATTATCAGGTTTCTGGTAGCATTACTTCAATTATCGAGGAATTATATTGCTTTTATAAAAATATGAAAATAGTAATATATTGTCAATTGATTGATCTTTATTACAAAACTTGTTTTTAAAATGCATTACTATGTCTTTCAGGTCAATATTAAAGTTCAATTAAAGGGATATTACATTTAAAGAACATTGTACATTAGGATTAATAACCGAATTTTTCTTCATTTTTAACATAATAAGAAAACATCATTTATACTTACAAAAGTTTGAATTACATGGAGAGAAATATCTTGTAAAATTTACCGTGCAAGCAGTGAACTTAGGATATATTATCTGTTGGACAAAAATGAACTTGAAAAGTCGTGATATTTTTAATATTACTAATAAGAAGTTACAAGTTTATTATGTTGACATGGTAAATTGTCTAAGAAAATTCTTTCCGTGTAGTACTTGCTTAATACAAAGACTGGATTTTCAACAAAGTCACCGGGCGATGTGATCATTCGATGCAATCTATAATGTTCTGTTCTGTACCGATCGAGAATTAACAAGTCGGATAAAACGATTTTGGGGAAGCGAGGTGATGGCAGTTAGTCGACGCATTCGGTCGTTGACCTCGGTAAGCCATCGACTGTTTAACGAGAATGGCCCATTATTATCCGTAAGGATAATCGCTCTACGTTACCAATTTTAGACGGTACGATAATCATCCGACCAATTGGAGTGATTGATTTGGGCGCGCTTGGAACTAGTACTGCAATTATTAGTGCCGTTACTACGTAAAATGGTTGGTCATGGGTACGGGTCCTTGAACACTCGTTTACTTTTTTCCTAGCGTTTGCAGATTAAAAGCAATTGCAGTTTATCATTTAAATCACTTTACCCAGAAGTTCGACATACTTCTTCTTGCGATCCTCTTCAAAGAAAAAAGAACAACGATGCCCGGATGTTGTGAAGCATGTAAAATTTGATACATGTCCCTTGTTTTTAGATTTAGGTGTGGGCAAGTATCACGTTCAATTCTGTTAAATTTCCAGACTAAAAGTTTAATATACTGTAATGCAAGATTATTTAATTGGATAAAAATAAGATTATAATACTTCGTTTATAAAAAAATACATATAATAAAAAAGTGTATTCAAAAAATTGTATTTCAAGTGCTTTTCAAGCAAAATTGAGCATCAAGAATACGTAAAATAATCGAAACGCAAGACGGTTAGTACCATCATTAAGGAAAGCACTATATTTCAAAACTATACCATTCAAGTATTTGTGCGTACAATGAAAAAAAAACAAATGTAGAGGAAAGTTCGAATTTGAAATGCAAGATGCAAGTGTAGACGAATGTCTGTCCAAATTTACCGTAGGATGATGTAGATAGTGTTGAGAGTAAACTCGAAAAAGAAACGAAGGCTTAATTGTAGCGCGGAGGTGCTGAATAAATTACCGTAGGGTAGCTTATCGATTGTCGCGTGGACCGCCTCGCGACAATGTAGAATAAGTACGTATTTGCGCTCCGTAACGAGTGAGATGCGACATAGCTCTCAGGGCGTGGTAAGTAGCGCGCTTTTGAAGCGTTATAGCTTTCCGGCTGCCGACGACGTTTACCTGCTCGTTTAGCTGTTTGCCGAGCCTTTCCGTCACGACATTTACGGAGCGAGGGTTTTCCCGCGCTTCTTTCTCCATCCCTTTCTCCCACACTCTCTTTTTACCGTTTAATGCGGAAAAAAGCTCCGCGTCGTTTACATTTCGTCCCTTTGTCGAGCTTTCGTTTTTTCGTCTCACTGCGTCCGTTCGGACGGAAACTTCCTGCGGCGTCTCCGTGGGAATCGAGTTCGCTAAGCGAAATCCCATCTGGGTCTCCGTTATAGATTCAATCTTACGCGATTCACTAAATTTACTTCCCAACGCATCCCCGTACGAGTTTTTTTTCGCTTCTTTGCTATTGCTTTTTTCTTCGTTATTTTTATCGATAATACACGCAAATTGAACATTGATGTGAATTTGTAATTGTCGAACGTACTTAATACTTCAGTATGGTAACGATACGATACTATTTAATATGGATACTCACAAGAGAATAAACGATAAAAGTATTAACTTTTTAAATTTTCGTTAATTATTTCCAAGAGATTTAAATAATAATTTAGTTACTTTCGCATACTGTATTATAAATAGTAATCTCCTGATGACTTTGAGTTACGAAATAGTAGTATAAAAGTTTGTTCGTCCGTCCGCTAGCTACTCGTCAAAAAGAAATAATACTTTACTCAAAATTGCATATAATATAATACATTTATTTGGTATTGCTCTTCTTAATTCATTGATAAGTATAATATAGAGTTGAGAGGTCAGTAATAATGTATAGTCAGTAGTAGTATCGAATGGTTTTGTTTGCATGTGAATCACAGGTCTCCTGGATGCGAAGTCGAGACTTGCACATCCTGACGTCCGGGGTGGTAACTTTTAGCTCGGACGAGCGTTTCAAGCTTCAACACTTGGCCGGAAGTGACGCCTGGACTCTTCAACTCGACCGCGTTAAAAAGTCGGACGCAGGACGATACGAGTGTCAGGTTAACACGGAACCGAAAATGATGTACGCTGTTCAGTTACTCGTAAGAGGTAAACGTTTCAACAAAAAATCTCACGTTTCTTAATTGGACCAATATTACGATACATCCTGTACATCTTGAACTTGTTACTATACGGTACAACCTATCGCGTCTGTATACTCACGTGTCTCGTACATTTTTCTACACTTGACAAAACGTTATTTTGACTCGATGTCTTTAAGTTTTCGGCTTTATTGACAAGAAAATATCTTGTCTAATGCAACGAATACCTAAAGCACAGTTTTGTCAAATATATCTTGTTTAAGAGGAAGCTAGCGATTTTACCGACACATAGGAGTTACCATTTTTAATTTTTATCAATAACTAAAAATGTTTATGAGGGATTTTGCTATTAGAGCACCATTATATATAGTAATATAAGTAATCTGTCAAATTTTGGTGCGAATTCATTTACAGACTGTTCTACTTTTTTATTAATTAATCATCAAAAATTGAGTATGGAACCCCCTTAAGAGGACGTCGAAGCTAGCATTTTTACCAGCAGAGTAACTCTACCTAATGGCACATATTCGCAATCAGTTTCACACTATTCTTCGTTATTTGCCGCTAGATTTCAATGAAATTTGCACATGATATATAAAATGATGCAGAGAATTGGGCTGTGCATCGAAAAGTGGCGAAAATTGAAAGAAAAACCTTTTGATTAGTCTAAAACTGATGAACTCTACCTAATGGCACATATTCGCAATCAGTTTCACACTATTCTTCGTTATTTGCCGCTAGATTTCAATGAAATTTGCACAGGATATATAAAATGATACAGAGAATTGGGCTGTGCATCGAAAAGCGGCGAAAATTGAAAGAAAAACCTTTCTGATTAGTCTAAAACTGTTAACCCCAACTGCGTACGTTATACGTATGTAGTAAGGATATTCCCCAAGAGGTGGCGCTGTATATTTACGAAGAATAGTGCGAACCTGTAATTTTTCTGCGACATAACCTAAATTAGCCTGGATAAGTGCTGTTTTTAATTTTTATCAATAACTAAACCAGTTTTTGGGGAATTTTTGGACCAGAGCCCCATTCTATACAGTACTACAAGTAACTTGTCAAATTTTCGTGCAAATTCATTGAATATTTACGAAGAATAGTGCGAAACTGTAATTCACTATAATCAGATTATGTTGAATAAAAATTACAGTTTCGCACTATTTTCCGTAAATACTCAATGTATTGGCACCAAAATTTGATAGATTACTTATGTTAGTACATAGAATGGGGCTCTGGTCCCAAAATTCCCCAAAAACTGGTTTAGTTATTGTTAAAAATTAAAAACGATGACTCCTATATGTCAATAAAATCGCTATATATAACACGTATATAAATCGTATAATATATAACACGTTTTAATAAAATCAGTTGCGCCTATCAATGAAATCATTTTTTATTTGGATTTTATCTATACTTTAGAAAAATAAGTACTGTTAAAATCCATCGGATAAAATTATTTCTATAACGCTTTGATAATATTTGACAAAATCGGTATATCGTAAGTAGTCGCTAAATATTTACATCACTATGATCGATCGAGTACAATTAAAACATCAAAGTTCAGACTCCTTTGATATTAAAAATAATTTTTCCCATATTTTTAATGCGTTAAATTTCGATTCCTTTAATCGTGATAATTTACGTTCAATTCTCGATTAATAAATAAACAAGCCGAATGGACCGTTTTTTTTTTCTCTCTGCGTATACAATCGCGTTTAATGCGGCATCGATGAATATTGAAAAGCCGCACGCGTTAATGAAAAGAACGAAGCTTTTGAGTGGCCATTTTTATGGCATACATAAAAGACAGTGGCACAAAATAATGGGATAATTATAAACAATTTTTTCTCGATTCAACTCTAACGAAATAAATTTGCACACTGGCGACTAGAAAACGTATACAGTGGACACGGAATCTCGTCAGTTTGAATAACGCTTTAATATTCATCGAGTCAATATTGAAGCGCTATGTATTAAAGGGGACGTATTCCGTATACTCGCGGGTAATTCAATGATACGTGTACTACCGCCATGCATTTTTGGCGATTCTTTTTTCTAACCGACAGGTAACCAAAAAAACGTTCCAGATCCCAACAAGCCGGATGGTTACGATGAGCCTCACTCCCAGCAGACTCGAATAAGTGAGTATATATGTATCAAATGATTTAATTCTATCTTACTCTGCGTACTGCGTAAGAATACTTATTTGTTCGGTGTGACTAGTGCTGAATATTTATCGATACGATAGAGGAAAATATACACCTTAAAAGTAGGTGACTGCGCCAAACAATACAATGCAAGAATTAGTGTTGTTCTATTAGAACGTATGCCACTAACGTTTTACTTCTCTACAAAACCACGAATAAAGCTTCGGAACAATGTTGGCATTTGGACATGTTTATAACCGTATACCGTATAAAGTATGTTATTAATGAAATTTTGACGAAAAATAAAAACAAATTCCATTATAGTTTCGTAGAATTGTAATACCTTTGCAGGGTGGTAAAAAGGGAAAGGATGTTTGCCAAGCTGGATACGCTAAAAGACGCGCAATGATAATCGTCGAGCGTAATATTACGCCCGGGATTAATTCAAGTATAATGGGATTAGCCTCAATCCCGTGACAGTACGAAAAAGAGAGCGCGAGGCCGCTTTGAATAATGCATTTTCGTCTTAACATTAGCACGCCTGAGCATTTTAAATTAGCACTTCCTCTTCCTTCGTTTTTTTTCTCACGTAGTTTACTTGCGGCAAAAAGCGAAACAACCACCCCCGCCTAATTGAAAACTATTTGACACCCACGGGGTTAGAAGGTTTCGCTATTTTTCTTTCCGAAATGGGACCGAATAGTCGTCTACGAGATTGGAATAGATTAATTAACTTAAACCTTCGGTGACAAGATTTTATTTTGTTAATGCTTAAAACGGTTCTATACTTTTTATTTTAAAAATCGTTCGATGCAATTGGAAAATATTTGTTGGCAATTTAAAAGATATCTTTACAAAATCTTTTAGAGATAATAATAAGTTATACCTATCTATATCTTATATATATATATATATATATATATATATATATATATATATATATATATATAATTTACAAATCTAAAATGTTAATATTTAGTCAGAAAATTCTAATTACGAGGTGTAAATTGTAATAATTAAGGAAAAGTATTATTCAAACATTTCCATTTTTCATTTTAACGATTTGCTATTTCGCTTAGTATATTATACGTTTTTCTTGTAAAATATTTGTACTTTTCCATTCAAAGTATCAAAAACTTTTGATCGAGTAAGGTTATTGTGCGTATTTAGTAAGTAATATCATTTTCATATGACTATTTATTTTTTGTCCTTGTAACTCCGTATACCCGCCATTCGGTCAGTTTTTCGGAAAGACCCCCATCTATATGTAGAGGTGTACATTACCTTTCCTTCATCTCCTCCCTAGATTATTTCCTCTCCATCTCGCATTTGCCCGGTCGTGAGGAAGGATAAGCCTATGAGTAGAGGAAAACCTTCCTAGAGACTGTTGGTGTTTTGAAGCATTCTGCTTGGACGTTTAGGTCACATTACATAGACCTAAGCATCGAAACCAAATGTTTTACACCTCCGGCTCACATTGTGAACTACGGGAAAATATCTAACTGATCTTAAAGACTGCACGAGGGTGAATCCAAGCATTAACCGCATAGAAAATGCTGCTTAACTTTCGCGATCGCCGAGGTGAATCTCTTCCACTCCCCTTGCACCGCTTCATATATATTATTTTATTTTAATTTTTTTTTAATATAATTGCAAGATTCTGTTTAATATTTTATAACTAATAATATGTCAATGTAAGAAACTGTGTATAGATATGCAATTTTTACGAATGTTGAATATTACACATATTTTAGTCAATACTTAATTCTATCGTTGTTATTTTTTATCGTCGTACCAAATTTCGTCGTATT
The DNA here is from genome assembly GCA_026168455.1 of Theocolax elegans. Lineage (NCBI taxonomy): Eukaryota > Metazoa > Arthropoda > Insecta > Hymenoptera > Cerocephalidae > Theocolax > Theocolax elegans. Next base: position 61,069,408 of record CM047427.1, read on the forward strand.
CGTCTACCAAATTTTAAAATATTAATAGGTACGTGCACATACGTATATAAGCACCTACTATCAAATGACTTTGTTGTTATAAAAAAAATTACAACATCAAAGTCAAATGAAAAAAAGTAATTTCTTTTTAATTTAAAATATTAGCAATGTCATGTACAGGTTAAAACTTGCTTAAAATTATTATCCCTTAGGGCGCTGGGGTTTTGAAAAATTTGCAAATCACATTTTTCTGTAGAAATTTGGTCTGAGGTCCCTAAGTTAGGGCCAAACTAAGTAAAGATGTTGGCGAGTCAGACCCCTTACGTCTAGAGGCGTATCCCGGCCGGGTACGGTCTAGCTAATGTTAAAATTTCAAAAAACATTCGATTTTTTTGTTTTTAGCATTATTTATGTTTTATCTCGCCAAATAAAGTCACTTTGTATCATTATTGCTTGGAAAACATATAGGGCACCATCAACCAAAATTTGAGTTCCTCTCAAAACGTGAATTTTCACTCAATTGAAATGAAAAATAATGAGTAAAGTTTTTTTACGCCTCTAGGCGTTTTCCGGCGCTCTAAAGGTTAAAGGCTTTCAGAAGAGATTTTTTAGATATTTTTTATCAAATAATTTTTACTATCACTTGTGTTATATAATACGGTAAACAAAATAATTGTAGAGAAATAAATGATATAAAGAAATTATATAAAAATATATAAAAAATCGGTTTGAAATTCTCATAGGAAGGAGAACCGATAACAAAGTATTCAGATGCTAAAAGAGAGGGAGAAACAAAAACTGCGTTGAAGAAAAATGACGTCGTATAACCTTTCTCAATGATCTCACGCACTCGAACGATATTTTCAGGCTACGAGAGCACGGCACCAGTCGCGGCGATTATGGGTCCTCGCGAGCAAAGAGTCCCAGCTGGTTCGACGATAACCTTAAAATGTGTTATCACGTCTCCGTATCAAACCCGACCTATAAAAGGGGTCCAATGGTTCCGAGACAATAAACTACTTACATTCCAGGTAAATTAAGTACATGCGTCCCTTTACATATAGTTGCGGAAAAATTAGGTCATGTTTACACCGTATATGCACATCTAGGTACCTATTAGACGATATTACTTCTTACTCCGTGTACTTATTTACGTTACAATTAATGTCGGAATGACAAGATAAACTTTATTTTTACCGAGTACCAGGTACAGTTTATTGCTTATTGTAAATTTATCGTTTTATTTCTCCATAAATTATAACACACGCGTTAAAAATTTTAATATTGGCAGTATATAACTATTAGAAAATTTGAATGTTAAAAAAGCAGTTTAGTTACTGCAGGTAATTTCGGGCAATGATTTCGGGGTTCAAATTCAAAAGATGGGATTGTTTTCGTTTTTTCAAAAAGTGAAGCTTGTTACATTTCTAATTACCTTTAAACTCTAACTATAAGTTTGTCCAAACATATTAGTAAAAATAATAAGTCTAAATTTTATTTTCTTCAATTCTATTTCAATTTTAGTGTCGAATATCATTTCTTTAAGATTCATTCCCGAACATTTAAACTAAGATTCTTTTTTTCTTTACATCACTTAATCAGTTTATATTAATTTTTAATAATTTAGTTTATACTAAATAGAAAAATATTTATGCAAAATATAGATTTCAATTTTAATTATCGTTAACTAAGTTTACCCATAGAATATAAAATTGTCTTTATATTTCCTTTGCATCATCTTTCGTGACGTATTTAAAAAATTACCATTTTTTAAAAATAAAATTGCATTTTAAATAAATATATATTTATTAAATAGTTTAAATAATACTATTGAAATTATAATTAATAGACAAGAGATAAGTCTTTCAATTATGATACATTTTATACTAGTTAAAAGTATACTTCAAAAAATGTTTACTAAAAATATATAAAACAAAAATTTTTCTTATTAAAAAATTTGAAAAATTAGCTCACTTACTTCTTATAATAATGTACAATGTTTTTTCATTCACATTTCGTAATATTTCTTAGGATTATTTTCTGTTATTGCTGAACATATTAGATAGTTTCGCGATAAAGGAATACCGAATTGGCATACAAAAATTCGAAAATTACTGTAGTTCAGAGATATCGATTAAAATTTTTTTTGATATAATGTACATTTGTATTTTTTCACATTAATTTTGTAAGAGAAACTATAGTGAAAAATGTTAGAATGTTTTCTGATGTAAACGCGAAAAATTGCCACAGGTAATTGATTAATCCACTTTTCTACAGCATTCTCATTGTTTATTGCGAGATTATATTCACGCGGATCTAGAGGAAATATTAAAATCGTTCGTTTCTTGTAACATCATTTATGTACGTACAAAAAGTACCCTTTCACCTTACCTATAACATTTTATAGAAAGTTTAAACGATTAAATTGTTGACTAGAACTTTAATGTATATTCTTAGTGTATAAAATGTGTTTTAAAGTATTCGAAACGGTCGTTCATGAACTGAATAAATAAATAATTTTTATACATACATTAAACGTTGTGAAAACTTCATCAAATTATGCGTGCAATTGTATACTTTTTTTACAAGGTATTAAACATTATCGTAAAATCGTTTATTATTTATAATGTGAAAAACTGTTCGTACGATATATTCATATGTGATTAATAATATTCTTGTATAGATTCTCTCTAAATTCTGAAGAGTGATATTTGATATTTCACTTTTTGAACTAGTCGAAAGTGCAGCAGGCTTCGAGTGAAAAATCACTTTTCATAAAATTGACAAAAATTACATTTTTAACCATTCATATTTTCAGTTATTTTCTGAATCTGACGAACAATTATCTATACAGCTTTATATATAAAATAGTGTAAAAAGAAAATATGTTTCTGATGTGCGGTAAAAAGTATATTTTGACACCGAATGATCGTTGTTAAAGTTTCGAAAGAAAAATCCTAGCGAAAGCCAGAGAAGAAAAGGGTATATACTCACCGAATGAACGATTGACGCGTTGAATTATTTCTTTCGTTTGACAGGCTGCACGGGGTGGCATCAACGTAGAAACCGTCACGGGTACGGCGCAAACCTTCAGCGAAGCAACCCTGGCTAACGTAACACGGCAAGACACAGGCAAATATTCATGCAGACCCACCGAAGGAAAACCCGACACTGTTACTCTTTACGTCGAAGCCGGTAAATATTATAATTCTTTAAAGTGTTTTTACGAATTCATGATTCTTTATTTTACCATTTCGAGTTTAACTTGACGAGACCATTGATAATGATAATATATATATATCTACCAATGTTCTCGTCAAGTTAAACTTAAATATATATGTATATGAATTTGGAAAAATACAAAATAAATTATGTACGCTAAATAACGAAATATTAATGTTTATAAAAAAATTAAAAAATCAAAGTTAAAGTCTAGTTGGCCATTTGTAAGTGTTATATTTTTTAGATTAGTTAATTAATAAATATATTAATATAACATTGTCATAAACAATATATGTAATATGTAAATGATAATAAAATTAATACAAACCGATTAAGAAGAGATTAATAATTAGTTGATTATGCCAAAATTTTCAAAGTAAATAAATCACTTTTATATATATCTCTTACCGTATAAATGACTCAACATTCGCAAAATTGAATTCCGCTAGATTTTCAAGTACTCCCAGGCTTAACTGAGACTAATTTACATACGTCACGAGTTTCGTGAGAAAAATTTGACTATAAATGTCTACATGGTTTCAGGGGAACGCACCGAGGCTATGCAGCGCGACGCCGCTTATATTTCTTCCGGTGTTGCTGTCCGCTGCCTCGATTTGCTGCCTTGGCTCGCCTCGTTCTCAGTTTTTATTCGCACGAGCACGACACTTACAGTATTTTGTTGACATACTTCCGGAAATTGTTATAACATTTGGAAGAATCAATTATTATCATTATTATTAATATTATTATTATTATTATTAGTAACACTACACAAAATCCACATAATTATGTACTGCGCGAGAAATTATATCATGTCAATTTAAACCATTGAAGATTCTATAGTATACGCGATAAAAGATTTATTATTTCGATTTCGATAATTTAATTTCGAAATAAATTTCCTTATGAAAATCGTATTTGCAAACGGTAAGATCAAATTAAAAGATTCGATGACTAAACAGTAGCGTGTACGTACTACTTACTAAGTATTTAAACAAAAAAGTATAAAATTATTTAAAAAATAATATTAAATTATAAAGACGTATATACATGATTGTAATATATATAATATATTAAGAGAGTGAAATAATTTTAAGGTCAAGAATATTTTATTGTAACAACGTACTATAGTTTTAGTACAAAAGATTGAAATTTATTTATATGTCGCTAACAAAATTCCGTTTTAAATGCTTATATATAATAATGTATGTAAATAATTGTTCCGTTCTCTTGATTTTAATCGAGGGTCTGAAGTAAACGTTACTGCTTAAAAAAGTAGTACGAATAAAAACTTTGTAAATATTCTTACAAAATCCGGAGTTTGTTAACGAACTTACTTGTTTACGTACAATTTATTAATATTTTGTATATAAACAATACTTCCATTTTAACAGTTTTAAATATCGTCTCTCCGCTAAATTGAAAAATTCGTTCACATACAACAGGCAATCACTACAGGTCGATTTTGTTTATTAATCGTATTTTTTTAAAATTATTCATTAATGATGTGTACAACTTAAAGCTAGAAGTATAATGAAAGTTGTGTATTGCTTAACACCAGCGCTTGCCTTGCGCATTTTTACAAAGCAATCGTAAACCTAACTACGGTCTTCCGAGGTAATACATAAATTGTTTAAACAAACTTTTGGCACCGTATGAGTTTAAAACCAATTGAGGATAATTGTACATACGCAATAAAATGCTTTTCTCTTCGTAATATTGTATTTCACATTCAACCCGAGCTAAGAACTATGAAAATTCGTTTTTCTTTGTGTAATATGTATAAAATCGTACGAAAATTATAAATTAAAATTACGGCATTTCTTGTCTGCATATTTTTAAATTTATTAGTTTATTATTTATACGACTAGAAGTAGAATAGACCTAATGAAATATAATAAAAACTTTATAGCAAATTTACACTTTTTTATCGAGGAATGAATATTTTCGGTTTTTAAATTAAAAATTAAAAAATAGCTTTATACAACAAAGCGGTTAGATTAAGGTAGTTTTAACCATTTTATTGTAAATAAATAGTTATAATTTATTTTTTATTTTTATTTCTATAAAATTTTAATGGTAAACACTTACTTTAAACATTAACCTCTTTGAGAACTTGTCCACGTATATGTAAATTAATAAAAAACTTTTTTGTGAAAAAAATAATCAGAATGGAAAAATTTGCTAAAGCACATTTCTGATCTATGAATAATACCGTACACCATGTTTATTTACCTAAAATTATTTTGTGTTTTCGATATTATTAACATTACACATGTGTTGAAAAACGTTAAATGTATAATATAACATGGTACGTGCATTAGAAGTTAAATATACTTTGCAATGATTAGTTTTACTCTTGTCTTGTACAAATAAATAATTAAATAAATTAATTTGTCAGAACTACCTTAAAACCATTTGATCCAAAATTTTATTTTCCACACACAGTTCATCCTTCAATCAACACTGAATCCGATTCTAATTTTCTATAATTTCGTGTTTCTGTACAATTCGTTACCTTAAATACTATGATCTGATCGATATTTTTTCTAGTTATTTACACAACGAAATTAATTAACAGGTAACAAATGAGACCGTGACTGCTCTTTTGAACACCAGTATGGGACACTAGGTATTAAAATTATCAACGTCGCATTTGCAAATAGAGATTGTGTGACCTTCGGATTTGCATAAAGTGCGAATTTTATATCAAATTTCAGTCAAAGGATCCACAACCTCTTCATAAGCTTTTTCACTCTAATCGTCTTTCTTTTAATTTACAATATTTGGCGAGTATTTGCGCGAATTTAATGTTACTTTTAAATACACGTTAAGCTGCTAAAAATTCGAGGAATTATCCTTTACTGCACCAACATAAATTGGGAAGCTTTTAGTATTTTTAAAAGTACAAAATATAAATAAAAATTATAAATATGTTACATAAGTAATAATATATCAAAGTTATGTTAAAACGCTCATATATTTTATATATTAATAATCGATACGACTCATATTGCTACTTAAACTGTTTCGTTATTCAAAAGTTAATATAAAAATGTGGGTTCTTGGATTAATTAGTGACAAATCATTGTTTATTAGAAAATAGCTACAAAAAGTTCTAAAGCACGTGATCAATTTCATGGAATATATCACCAATACATATATTTATAAAATTTCTATTATTCGTCAACGAATGAATTGATTTTCGAATAAAACAAATACAAAATACTACATCGAAATGCTGATTGGTATCTTTAAAGTTACTTTGATAATTTGATGTTTAAATAGTTTATTGCGTGGTAGATCCTAGAATTACGATTGAATACGTCACTATCCGCCACTAGAAAATAAAAAGTCAGTCGGTAATATTTTCCACGCGTCCGGTAAGCATTAAACTGTTATAACTTTAGTTCCGTCTACCATTATTGATTGTCAATTTTCAATCATGCAGTCAAATTGGTCAGTCGCGCATAGAATTTAAAAAAAAATACCTTTATAACACTACGAAAATAATATTGATATGACTATCATTTAAGTTACGAGTTGTCGATAGTTAAAAAAATTGACGTTTAAGTACAGAAAAAAAAAATGGAATATGATGGACAGCTTCGATTCTACTTGAAATAAACACGCGCGGTATAGGAATTATTATATCATGCAAAAGTGATAATAAACTATTGTATAATGTGAACAAAATACTTTTATCGTAGATTTTGTTTTTACTTAATGATGTGAAAAAATTGTAAAATCTAACTTAAAGAATGCATTTCACTTGATTCAAAATAAAAAATTGACTTATAATTTTACCGTTCAAAATCGATTACTATTTACCTTCTGGAGGGTGTTCTGCTAAATGATAAAATAACAAAATGGTTAAATAAAATATTCGTAAAATATTGCATTAGATAACTTCTTAAAAAAATATGTTAAGAGTTGTAAACCTTGTAGAATACGCATGTAGAATAAAAGACTAAGAGTGAAACGATAATTTTCAGTTATCAATCGATAAAAAATAAACCGATTTTCATAACAACTGCAGTTAAAGGACATGCTCTAATAAATGGATCTTGTCATTACTCTTAATTATTACTTTTCGGCTATAACAGTATGTTTGTTGCAATGAGTTGATTTTATAATGTTCAGCGTTATTTCATTAGTCTTAGTTTCGAGTACATATTTATACTTTGTAAATTTTTCAACTAATTGCATGTCATTATGATCAAGATTTATATTGTATCCAATACTTTTGAATCTGTAATCGTTAAATTGTAATTTAAGAAAGACAAAAATTAGGTAGCGTGAGACATTATAGATACAAAAATAAAAAAAAACACATATGAGTTTATATAATTTCAGTTTTCTCAAATTAGTACCAGCTTCATAAAATAAATTGTTACTTTGAAAATATTAACATTTTCTATCTTGTCAGTTTATACAATACATATTTTGTTTCTAAAAACGTTTTTATATTAGCGTTATAACATGATAATATTGTTTTTGGTCATCAACGTTATAATATCTTGGTGCAATAAAGAATTTCCTAGATAAAAATATTAATTCTCTTGAATAAGTTTGAAACCAATCCTTAAAAGTTGTCATATTTAAATAACTAATAATATTCGTATAATTTGATTAATCGTTTTTGATTGCACGTGTTAGACTTACAGATATAGCAAGTATATACATGTATACGCCAGGTTAAAAGAAAATCCACACAAATACTTTGCCAGTTAGACTATATACCGACGCGCGATTTACGATCAGAGGTGCGAAGTAACAATTCTTGGTAAAGGTAAGCGAGTATACGGTACTTATCAATCTTCCGAGTAAAGTATTGGGACGCACCAAATTAAATGTATCACAATCGTTACGTTTCACCTCTGGTCGTAAACGGGTGTAGGATGCGATAGCGCCTCCGGATAAAAAAAGCGACGAACGAGATGCGCGAGCACAATTGTTTTCACACTTGTCCATCATCGGGTTCACTGCAGTTCACTGCGCACAATTTAGTCTTCGATAAATACGGAGTTGCATTTGCGTCCGTCATTCGCGTTTATTTATAGATCCTCTTCCCTGGATTCCAATTTCTCAGGAATTACGTGCTAGCTCACCTGATCTGGTTGCCGAGTACGAGTGTCAGCATCGCCAGCAGAGCCATGGGAGCCGCTCCACTGACTCCGGTGCCGCCGTGTTGCATCGCAGCGGGATGCTCACCTGTGATACAAACCGCACAAATCTCTCTTGCAGTATTATTTTGGCTAGTTTTTGGAGAAGGGTGCATTAAATGCTAAATAAAAAGATGTTAACGCACGATTTTGAAACGAAAAGATTTTAGTATTAAAGTACCTTTGTAAACGAGAACGACTGGGCTCATCAAACTAAGCTATTAATATGTTTTGTTAGATTCAGTGAAAGTACAATTGTTAAAAACAGAAATTTGTAAATATGTAGTTCAAAGGAAGTATGAATCAATGTTTTATTGGGTTTGTTTACTCGGTGTTGCAAAGAACTAAACTCGCGATTCGACTACAGGTAATACTAGGTCAAGTATCGCGGAGGGGTAAAATAAGGTGTGGGAGGAAGAGGTGTCGAGGGTCGAGGGTGAGGACGAGGTAAATGAATCCGAAAGCAAGTGTCGAGTTCGTTTGCTCGCGACTCGCAGACGAAAGGGTTGATATGCAGAGGCAGAAGGAGAGCCAGCGCACTCGTTTTCGTAGTCCGAAAGAAGGAGGGTACGCGAGTAGGCGCCTAGGAGAAGTAGGCGCTTGATGCCTCGAAAGTGGGCTCCCGGGAGGTGATAAAGAAGAAAAGAAGTGATTGCGCGAGTACCCGAGAAAGAAGAAGGAGATGAGACGAGGTTGAGGGTGCTTATACCATTGAGGACGTGGACCGTCACGCTCGCAGGATTGGCGTTGCTTGGGATGCAAGTGTAATTCCCGCTGTCGCTTAGACGAGCCTGTGTCACCAGGAGCTTGCTCGTCGTTCCGCTCTCCGTCTTTTCCGTTTCCAACGAGATTCCGCCTCTGTGGAATGAACAACCTCGAATTATAAGAAAACTCGTGCAAGTCTTTTTCTCGACGGGAGACCCTCCCAGCCACCTTTCCAATCACCCCTAATCACCCACATTATTTCTATACCTTAGAACATCGCGATAAACACGATAAAATAACGACAAATATAGAAATTATATTTAGTTACAGAAACAGTGAATATATCATCAATATTTTGTAATTTTTATTTTTTTGACATATACATATATATATATATACGAAACATTAAAAAAGGTAACACATGGAATGGATGGTACACCTGTTTATCATTACATTTACTTAAACCGTGTATTACCTTTTATACATATAACACAGGCCAACAAAATGTATAAATAGAAATTTTTAAATGGAATTGCTCATCACGTCAGGTTTTTATGATATCCTAACCTAAACGTGTAAAAATACTGATTTCTACATATTTAAAGTCACTTTTAGCTTAGGCTATCTCAAATATATGACGTGATAGAGCAATTCTGTCAGCGCATCAAAATACTTTGGAAAAGTATAACAGAGTTTCGGGTTCCTGACCCTTGTAGACCTGTGTAATTTGTCACTGTATAAACAAAATTTCAAACGTAACGTGTTGTAAATTGGTATAGTTTTCTCTGCAAAAATACCTACTTGAATATGTCTTTTATTTTCTGAATTATTTAGTGCCTCTTTGTGTTTACTATTAAAATAGTATATATTCCGTTAAGTAAATATAGTAGTTAAACAATTTTACTTAGTCGGTAATAATCAGCAATTCCATCACTTTAACTTTTTAAGTACAGAGGATATATATTTCATTTTCAAGAAATCTAAATTAGATGGAAAGTGTTATGAAAGTATATCCATTTGTAAAAGAGCTTGGTTTTCCCTCCCATATGTTACACGAACATATCGTTTGACCCTACACGCTACCTAACGTAGGATAATAAGATTATTTGCTTCATGATCTTCTTCCTCTTATAAATGACCTTGAATTGCCTCCAATAAGACGTTCACACTATGTAATAATGATTTATCACTCACACGTATACAGACACATAAACACGCACATGCGCACGTACATTCACACATTTATCTAACCTTAGATTTTGAATTATCCAATAAGTTTGCCACACTAAATACACTTGTAAGGAATTATTGTATACGGATGTATTAAAAGGAATAAAAAATGATAATATGTAGATAATTTTATATGTATATTTTTCGGAGCGCTCATTTTACTCGAGAAATAACTTGTGACGTTTATTAAAATTGTAAATAAAAGTATAATGAATTTATTAAATCAAATTGTTTGTTTAATTTTAACTTTGAAATTATTCTGTCGAAACTATGTTAGATTAATTACGTTTCTTTGAAGATTTATTTATATTATAAATGTTGCTTTGTATTTTAAACGAAAATACGATTTACTATATAAAGAAGTTTTTTATCTACAAAGGTCTGTCAATCGATTTACAAATTTAAATTTTTTTATTTGTTCTATCTTGCATTCAAACTGACAGTAGAATTATTCATGAATAACACCCAGGATTGCAAGTTTTGATTTTTAACTGTAACATTGAGAAATGTTTTTGTAAAAGTGAATTTTTTTTCAAAGTAACATCATTATTTAGCTCATGGAATAATTGAAGATAAATTATTGATTGGATTTCATTTGAACAGTTTGAAAAAATATTTAGATTACAAAAACATTAAACTCCTTTTTTGTTACAAAATTACAGATTAAAAATCTTATTCAAATATTTCATTTTTTTAATAAATTTGTCACAATGGCCATATTTATAGACGATTGTAACAACGATGCATTTCGTTAATTTTGTCTTTATCATGGTTTTGACAAAAGTAGCAGTTACAAAAACTATCTGTGGTTTCTTCATATATTTGTGCAGAAGTACACTGCATTCTTCCCTGGACTTTAGTTTGTAATTATAAATGGATTAAGTAATGCAACGTTTAATTATAATATATAAATTTGCATTACTTACATTCCAAAGTATGTTGAGTTTTGTACGTATGTATGTGTACGAGAAAAGTAAATGTTAAGGTGTATTAATTACATCAGTATTCGGTAGAAAAAAAAAAAAGTTATAACTAATCCGAAGGTCGGTAAAGGTGATAAAAAAGAGATTGTCGTGGTTACATACCTTGGACTATCGAAATCCACAACGGATGCGCCGTGATGCCACGAGACACTGCTGGGTGGTGTGCTTTGCACGTTAACCGTGCAGGTCAGGCTTATCGTGCTGCCCTTTTTCACGTAGACGTCCTCTGGTTCCTTGATTTTGGCTTGGGCCGCTGAAACACAATTAACCAACCGACTACTTTTCTTCAGTCCTCTTAAAGCCGTTCTCGGCTGACCGATATAATTATTGCGCTCTATTAAGCATTTTCGTTCGTTTTAGTTTTTCTTTTCTTTAAATTGGCGAGGGTTTACATTCAGGCTACAACTCGGTGTAATTTCTTGTTATCTTTTTTTTATTTTACAAGAGAGCGAGGAAAATGTATGCAAGTGATACTCAAGAGCTCATGCGGATCTATTCTATTATTTGCTTAGGATTCAGAAAATTGAACGAAGCTACGTATTGAGTCAAAGTGAAACGAATGCGAGGAGGATCTACCACCTTATCGATAAGCCGCGTGTAAATAATATTTAAACTAATCATCCAAGTCTTGATTTCATCACTTTCTGTACATATTTAATTAGATTCATCGCATTTATAACATCATTCAAATTATATATACGAAAAATTTTTAATTTTTAATTTTTTTAATGTAATAAACCTTAAAGATAAAACATTTAATATCTAAACGATTAAATGTAATTATGTTTTGTGGTAAATGTATATATGTCTTTTTTTAAAAATGTGAATAATAAATTCTACATAGCGTGATTATTATAATCATCAACTTTATAATGTAGATACTGAGAAAAACAGTATATATATTAAAAATTCCTATATTTTGTGGTAACGTTATACTTGAGTTATCGTAATTTTTGTTATAATTGTGTTGAAAATAAATATACATTTTAATATTTACTGTTAAACAGGAAATTACGAGAATCCGTAAGCGTATATTCCAGTTGATCACTATAAAATATAGAAATTTTTAATATACCATTTGTCTCAGTGTAAGATATGAAAGTTTAGCGTTTGTTAAATTACTGATACAAAAAGTTAATAAGAAATGTAAAAATTAAAAAAAAAACATAGGGAAGGAAAAAATGAAAAGGTCAGATCGATAAGGTAGAATCCGTCAAGGGGTTCCTCGCATAGCGTTAAACCATAATTGATCATCGTTGTATAGATTACGTTGGCCACGGTAGCGTGACCAGTTTTGGAAAATTAAATTCAATTACACTCAGTGTTAGTAAATCAGTTGGCCGCAATGATCAATGACTCGGCAAGTGAAGCGCGAAGCAATCGATGCACTCGGGTTTGGCCAGACCTCTAATTGCAAGATAAGGGCTATATATATAACAACGCGTCAGGAAGTTGCATTTGCACGATTCTAACCTGAGTTGAACGTCCGGTGAATGGCGTTTGGTGTGGTAGCGGGGACAGGGGCACTTTCTGGGAGGACAGAAAACAATTGTCAAAATTAATCACATTCGCACGGTGCGTGCGACCGAACAACTTTCAAAAGCCCTTTTTTTTATTTTCTTTCGTTGACTTTCCGGTACACGTACATTCCGGAACTTGCGTTCCTATGTTTAACGTGTTTTATTCAGTATTGTATAACACACGGTCAACCGTGCCGTTACCAAGTTATTTATGGTTCGTCTCAAATATTTAATTTAAAACTCCAATTGTTGTACACGGGATCAACAGTATACGTCAAAAATCAATTGAGTAGATTAAACAATTAAATTGAATAATGTTAAATAGCGTGTGCCTAGACGAAATGTACAATCGACTGAAAATTATATTTCTAAATATTATATTGTTTAGAATCAAAATAATCGTTGGACTTTGAAAGTTATTGGAATATTACTATTGGCTACGTGTAAGTGGCTAAACTACGTGCAAATTACGAGATCGACTCACCAAGAATATTAATATATATTCATATTTTAAAAAATATATATTTCGGAATAAATATATTTTAAAAAGCTCTTATTAGTGCAATACTTTACTAACTATTTCAGAGAATTATAGTTTGTCACACTACTATTGGTTACTTGTTAAAACTAATAAAAATCATTAATTTATTATTAAAAAATAAGTCCTGTTTTATACTTTTAAAATGATATATTAATATTAATATTGTCAAGATCTCGAATTTCTACTAAACGAAACTGTAACAAAATGTATTCTATCGGTAAAACAGATTGATGTAGTAAGATTGGTATTAAGCAACTATAGCCTCGCGATTGGTAATAGACAAATAATAATAAAATTGATTATATTATTGGATAATTATTTATGCTTAAAAAGATTAAGGTAAAACGACGAGAGCATATGAGATGGATAAAAGTCGATGCATCATGCGAATAATTCGAAATGCGGTATTCATGCACTTGACTCTATAAGTAAAAATGTGTATAAATCCCGTGAGCGTTAAAAGTGAGCTAAACTATCTTCCGCCAGTTTTTACCTTCGACCCTCAACATGAACGCGAGATTTAATTTCGGCTCCGTGTTAATCTGGCACTCGTAAATCCCAGCGTCGCGGGGCTGGACGTACGCAATTTTCAGCTTCCACTCATCCGAAATTTCGGGATGCGAGACCGAAAATCTCGCATCCCCGGTGTACGTGTAGACCGAAGACGTGAGTATGTGGAGATCCCGTTTTCGCATCCAGGATATCTGTAACATCAGGGTTAATTATTACAATCTTCATGACGGTATTATACTCCGATGTTTTTTCACTTTTTGTACAGCTACCATTTTACCAACAGTGACCAAGATATTATTCATATTTTCCTACTTTCTAAATTATGATATTTTTACATTGATTCAGTTTTGAAAAATTCTGATGCAGCGTAGCTGCCTCATTAACCTTATTGGAAAATATAGTGTTGATTAATATATAGGTATATATTTGCGATCAAATCAATATTGTTAAATTATTATAATGGAAATGTTTATATTTAAATAACATTTATATATTATTAATAATTTTATCACTTTCGCCTTGATTCTAAAACTTTGTACATGACTCACTTATTGATTTTATAAGAAGAAAACTTACGAGAAGAGTGCGGAGACTTGCGAATCTTGAATTTTATTTTACCTTAGGAAAACGAATTTTTTTAAGAAAATTTATGAGGAAATTCGTTAGGTTTATCTCAATATAATATAATTAAAGTAAGTATATTTTTTAGTGATTATTATATTTATAGACAATGAAACACTGACTACACTAAAATTTTTTCATTGATTTGTAATAAAACTTTAAAGAAGAATATTTTAAATCAAGGTATAATTGTGAAAGAAAAGTTCAATCCTATTTGCGCTCTACCAAATGAAACGAGTATAAAATTAGTTCATTTCTATAAGTCAGGGGTTCCCGTAATTTTCCTCGTATTATCCTACCGTGATTTCTTCTACGTTCGAATCGTGTGATCGAGAACTCGTGAAGCATAAGAAACCCCCAAGACGACAGACAGTCGGGGGTTAAGAAAAAAAAAGGAAATACGTGTATATCGCGGTCGGCATCGTTGAATCGCCAGTGATGAATGGCGTTGGAGCTCGTAAATCTGTCGGTGCTGTACCAAGGAACTCCCCGGTTCTCATTGTGCGCTATTTACGTAAAGTAAGTACCGGCCAAGTGGTTCGAAACTTTTTATCGAGCCCACCGACGTATTCGAGCTTCCAGGGCTTCATAAATCCTGACCTGCCGACAAATTAGTCCAGGTTTCGGAAAAATTTTTTATTTTTTTTTCCACCAAAATTTCCCGAGCGAGTTTCGTCTATTCAGAAGCAATGATACGCGTCTTACTATTCAGAGAGGAATGAATGCCATTGGTTTTTAGTGAGAGCACATGTGGATTCGTTGCTCACGGAACCGCTATGGACAATTTTATTTTTTGCTATGAGAACGATATATATTTCACTTTAATGATCGATTGACCGATTAGTCATGCTTGCATGAGCTTTCGATTTTAATTTGCACTATTAATTTTACGCCTACATGCTATGCCTATGCGCCTATGTAAATCCTCGCACAAAAATGAAATTTTTTATGGAATAATCTACACATCGATCTAAGTTATTTAATTTAATATTTTTTATTGTAGTGAAATTATTGATTAATATTTTCGTTTAATTTAAACGTGCACGCAAATCAAAGTAAGTAAACGTCTATTTTGATATGTTGGAATTAACTTTATCTTTTGACAATGGCAAAACTAGATCTTTATTAATATTTTTATTAACTAGATGCCATTATATTTCTATTAATTGTTTTAATTTTAAAGCAGGTTACGTACTTTTCCTAAGCACACTTCTTTTCAAAATTTTTTTATTTTACCCGTTTCCATGGATATATGTAATCACGTCACTATTAAGTATTAACCGACCAATCATATCACGTTTTAGTAGGCTTCACATTATTTTTTAAAGGAAGATATCTTACTTTATTTTCTCATAATTATATTTTATAAGTTTTCAATGTAAATATTACATCATTCAGACATGCAGATTTAGAATTAATAAGAATTGTAATATTTGCATACAGAATTGCATTTCCAATGTACTTTAATTTTTAATTCCGTCAAAGTGATCGAACATTAGAAATTGTCCAATAATAATAATATAATAAAATTACTGATCAAATGAATTCTAATTTAATGTTTTATTTTATTTTCTTAATCTATTTAAAACATAATGTAATTTCAGATTTCGTAATCGAAGTTAATATTCGGATTAACTAGGGCATCATAAATACTCTATTAGAAACTGTATTCCATTTAATGAGTGAAAAATAGACTGTTTTAATAGAATTAAATGTCTGTTTCGAGTAAAATCCAAATTTTGTTACAAGCTGTTTTTCAACTTTGCAGATAGAAAATCATATTGATACATTTTGAATAATAAAATAGAAATTGTCAAATGTATTGTTCATGTAAAAGTGGAAAAATAATTAAAATGTTTTAAAACGCGTTTTTTTGATTTAATTGTTAGCAACGTTCGCTATTTATTTATGATATTCCTATTACAGTACATTAGTAATATTAAAAATAATTGTAGTATCATCTATTTACAATGTCTATTCGTCGATTAAATATAACTTGTACTTATCAAATAACATTTTTAATCGAATTTTTATTAGCAGAGAATCAGGTTAACAGAGTTTAAGCTGAAAAATAATAGTCGGCTTTTAATCAAGTGTTGCAATCCCAAAACAGTTTCAATGCAATTTTATCCTTGACGTATAATTCTCGGGAGCAACAACAGCAAAATTTACCAATTTCATTTGACGCTACGTAGTAAGTACATCCTGTAAAAAATGCCGAGAAAAAAATTTAGCGAGCCATCTAGAAAAATTATTAGATATTTCATAGGGCAATTCATAAGAGCAACATATCAAAACGCTCAGCTCTACAAATCACCGAGGCACACCTAATTATCCAGACATCGGAATTCGTAGCCCCAGCCGTCCATATTCCAAGAAGTTGCAGGTGAGAGCAGCACCAGCACCGGCAACAGCTATATATAGGGTTTAACAAGTGTTCTCGCGCTGTTTGTACCGCGGAAAATCCTCCGGGCTCTCAGCCCACATATCACGAGCTTATCCCATCCCTTATCTTTCTTTCCTCGGGCGAGGAAAGCCAATGGCCTCGGAGATACAACGCGGTTCTTCCCGACGATGCATCGCCCCATATCAGAAAAGTGCACTGCCGATTCCTTCGGCAAGGTATAACAATGCCCACGGTTTTTCCATTAAAAAGCATTTGGGTTATCTAACTCCACGCGAGATCGATAATTTCTTTAGTTCTCTTTGGATTCGGTTATTATTGAGCGATTATCTCGATTTTAAATTTTACTTTTCATTTGTGTGCGAATACTTTTTCGTCGGATTTATGGTCGCAAACGTATTTACTGAAAGGCACAAAATAAGCCAATATAAATATTTATGGATTTGATTAAACGATGAGGTGGTACGTATTCGTAAACTCGTCTAAGTATAATGCGTTTTAGATAATAATAAGAATATAGGTATATATACATACTAAGTCGTAAAATGTTGTTGCGCAATAAAGTTATTTTACCAGATTAATTTCTGAAAATAGTGTGTATATAGTTTCCAATTGATATTTCGATAACTAGGAACAATGTACGTGAACACAATGTTGTTGATTAGAGTAATCGACTAGACGCAGTAATGTTGGTGTAAGCGTTGTCTAAGCGTCTTAAAAAAAGGTTAGAAATAGCTTAATTGCTACTTTTATCCAGCCATACGTGTCCTTGCAACCCCTCGAACTCGTAGTATCCATTCCCTGGTAGAAAATAAAGCATCAGTTATGGTCGGTTCGTCATCTATTGACCATTTCAGGGTGGTCAGAAGATTAGACCAGAGTTTGACCATAGGTTGACCAGAATACGGACTACGCTCTTTAAATTTATAACCTCAAAGGTTGCCTTAGTATTTCGTCATTAAACTAAATTTTAGCATTTTTGACTTTATACGCGATAACAGCAATAAAAGTTAAACTATTTAAACTAACAAGGAAACTATTTGCTGATAACCCTCAAATCTCTTATATTAGAGTTCGTATGCAAAAATATCAGTTCATTACCATATGCAGCTATTCAGCGATGAAGCTCAAATCTCTTATATTAGTGTTCGTATGCATAAATATCAGTTCATTAATACTTATATGCTATTCATCGATGAAGCTTAAATGACTTTTACTGTTGTTCGCATGCAAAAATTTCATTTTTAGGGAAACTACTTTGAACATGAGCATACACTTAAATTTATTCGATAAAGCTCAAATGATTTATTCTGGTATTCGTACACAAGAACAGGATTTTTGAAAAAAAATTTTTTTCAATTGTGACACTTTATTTCTACAATTTTTTGTTGAAAAATTATCTAAACAAAATGGTTTATTTCATCTAATTTTTTAACAAACTGTAAATATTAAAAAAAATTTATTTGTTAAAGTTGTTTTTTTAATTGAAAAAAGAGCTTTTTAGATCAATTTAAGATTTAATACATCCATATATGTTTCATATATACTTAAATACCTTTATATTTTGTTTATTTAGTTACAAGCAATGTATTTGAAAGTAAATATAAGATATGCTAGACAACTAATTATTATAGTATTTAAATTTTAACTTTAATGACATTTTTGTAATCTTTCATTGTAAAATAAATGTGAAACGCTATTTTTAAAAAGAATAACATTTTTTCTTATTTAGTTGAACAATTAATCATACAAAACTAAGTATAACTTATTTAAATGTCTAACCTCAAAATCATTCATTATTCCGTTTGAATGTTCGACGGTCGTTCCAGTTTCCGTGCGCTATGCCAAGAATTTGAGAGAACCAAGCTAATCGAAGAAAAGAAGGGCGAGAACGACAAAAATGTCGATAACCAAGAGGGAAGCCTTCAAGGCCACGTGTACGAGACACTACACCCTGACAATAGTATCCGAAATATTGAGTTCCTCGTATATCTCGATAGTGACGAGCCGACGAGTCAATTAAACCTATACCTTTCCCCATGCACCCTTGCAAAGTACATTCCACTAGATCGCTCGCGTATCTTGCGAGTTTCGAGAGACCGTAAAAATTCGTAGATCCGGCCTTAATAACTCGTTTCCCTCGCGAAGATATTCATCGACGCGTTTCCCCCCGAGAATTTCGAGGGCACTAAGCTTCGCTCGTGCTTCGAGCCAGCTTCCTCGGATTTCGGCCGCATCTCTGGGGGCGTTTCTCGCTAATTATTTTCGAGTCCTCGTTCTCGCTCCCTGATAAGAATAGATTTTCTCTTTTGATATTCCAATGTCTTTTATTACTTACATTATTTTTTCTTCAACCTTTTTCCTCTCATCTCGGTCGGATGATTCGACGTGTAAAAACTTTTACTTTTCGTATAACTTGGCTCAAACTTTGATTACGGATACTATCTTAAACTTTCTCGCAGAAACTTGGGTAAAATTCGTAGACTTTTATTTGAACCAATAGTATAGTATAATAACCTAGTATTTATACTAGTAGAATGCCAGTAACCTTTAGTAAAACCATGTTAGTTTTGAGCAATCGAAAAATCAGAGAAATAAAACTTTGAGATACACAGACTAAACATTTTAACAGCTCTTATTTCAAATAAATATATCTCTACGAAAGTTCTGAATTATTTTAGGGTAAATTACTTAAAAATAATATTTGACAAAAATTCTGCTGCAATATTGCATTAGCCTACAAAAGTGTAGATTTCGTACTATCACGTGAAACTATATACATACGCCTATTGAAATAATATTGCAGTACCTCTCTCTTGTTGGTTACTTGGAATATTATTAGTTAGTAACAATGACGTAGTGTTACGAATCTCGTGCTTTGGCCATTGTGTTAATGTCTGTGAGTTCATGGTTTGCAGTCGTTTACGTCTTCTATCGATTACTCGTCACCCGCTCGTATGTACATAAATCGCGCAGGAATATATTAATTATTAATTTGTATCGACTCTATATCTGTATAGTATGCTGTTGTATATAGTTACTTGCTTTAAAGAGACAAAAAAAAACAAATTACTTTTAAAGCTACACATGTAACACTTTTGTGTTGGGAAATTTATTGAAAGCTTAATTCTTTAAAGTTCTATGTCACTTATCCTTTACTAGCAAAATGAAAATTTTTCGTATATTTATATCAATAATTTTATATTATATTCAAGTTGTGAGTATTATCTTCTTTACTTTTGATTTAAAAAGTAGCTTCTTCTCAAAAGATCATCCTTCGTCTTTATTTAGATATGTTCTAAATTCCCCTTATGCATTTTTCCAGATTTGTCTGTTTAATATATATTATAAACCTAAATTTTTGGAGTTCAAAGGAAGCTACTGTAATCTGAATTTCCAATTCCCTTGGTGATTCATAAATTACAATTTAGATCTCTATTTTATTTAATCAATTATTAACTTTTATAGGTTGCTTAAATTAACAAGGGAAATTTAAAAGTACAATTCATGGTTTATTATATAATGAACGTAGTATTTATCTTAAATTATAAAAAATCAAAAATTTGAAGAAATGATTTGTTCTCGTTAATAATTACTAAAGAAATTTATTAATTTCGATAATATTAATTTGGAAAAATAAAACTTCTTAATATACTGGGAAACGAAACCTTTTCTTTAACAATTTTTGCACAGAGATTTTAATCATTGTTTTCAATTATAGAGCGACGCATCAGAAATACTGCTAATGTTTTTATACCTATATATCGACGAAATAGTAAGTAACTTAGATTTATATATGTAATAATGGTGTTAAAAAGATGTTGTAAAATGAAATCATTTTTTAATAAAAAAAGGTATAGCCTGATGAGGATGGAGGATATCCATCGAAACGTCGCTAAATAAATAAATGTTGTTTGTTCATCAATATCGAGGAAAACCCAAACTACTCCTAAATACACTGCATGGACGACAAAAAATCACTCAATAAGAAACCTTTTCTTATCTAAAATATGTAAAAAAATGTTTAGATCCGTAATTTACAAGGAGAGATCACTGCCTTTGGATCGCGGATTTTATCCAAACTTTAGGACTTATTTTGTAATATGGAAATATAAAAAAAAGCCAGAATTTTAGAATCCCATGGGCATTTTTACCGAAGTTATACGTAATTAAAGGAAAATATTCAAAAATATCTGCTTTACTTTACGCTTATAACTCCTAAACGACTTATTAGAGATATTCAAACCAAATATTAATAGAAAGTTTGGAGAGTATTTTGTATTTAAAAAAAAGAAGCCCAAATCCGTCTATTAGATCGAGAGTTATAAAAGAAATAGGAGAAGGCATAAAATTTTAGCTTAAAATGGAATTATTAATTTTGTAGCTAAAGATTGCTAGATTTCTTATTTTTGCCATAACTCTCGATCTAAGAGACAAATTTAAGCTTCTTTTTTAAAATCTAAACCACTCGATTCAAACTTTCTTTTAAACTTTATTTTGAGTATCTTTATTTAGTCGTTTAGGAGTTATAAGCGATTAAAGTAAATCATCTATTTTTCAATATTTTCCTTTAATTTTGTATAACTTTGATAAAAATGTCTATGACACGTGTAAATGAATTTATAACAAATTTGAAATATAATTACTTGAAGGAGATTTTTGGTCGATGTTAATGAATAGATTTCAGCCTACTGGATAAATTAGGTCCCGAAATATCCAAAGGTGAGTGCATTATGCTCGAAAATCTTGACGGATTTTTATAATTGATTAATTTTAATAATAATTAAATTACTGTTTATAAATGTATATCTCTTATAGCCTATTGATTTTGTTACTCTGCCATTTAATATACACAAAATATATATAATTATTAGTGTATGTGATTTATATCATTAATGTGTATCATACCGAACAATGTTTAAAATCAAAATATGAAACTTTGTTAATGGATAAAGGTCAGTAAAAGTACATTAAAATTCAATTAATTGTTGTAATTTTCAATACGAATGATGTATACAGTTTTTTTTGGAAGATCTATATATTTTGAGTTATACGATCACAAAAACAAAATAATAAAATTTGTGTTTTTTGGCTATTGATCTCTTTGCGTATCTAAGTTACGGATGTAAATATTTGATTACATATTAACTATTATACTAAATAATTATTAACTTATATACTAAATAAGAAAAGGTGTCACAGCTCAATATATTTAGAATATAAAATTTTTCATCTGCTGATTTGACATGGAATGCTCCTCATGTGTGCGTGGGTGTAAGTGCGTGTGTGTGTATGTATAATTATCATGAATAAATTAGAAAGTTTAGATGAAGTGAATCTCGGGATTATCTATTAAGTTAATTTATTCATAGCATATAAATTTATTACTACAAACGGCATGTCTAACGCATCCTGGTATCACAGTGCAAAATTAAGTTCCAAGTAAAGTAAGTTTTATTCATACATTTTTAATGTTCTGCTCTATAATTAAACAAGTAGAAAATACTCTAAATGTTGGAAAAATTCCAAAGCATGAAAAATCCCAATTAAAGAATGCAGGTAGTCCTAGTAGATTCATTCAGTCAAGCCTCCAGGTACGTGTTATTCTTTTAAGCGAAAGAAATTCTATGGTTTAAATCAAATTACTTTTAGGGTAACATAACTTATAAGACATTTTTATAAAATTGGAAGTATTGTTTAGTTAATTTCGTATTCTTCTTATTATATGTTGATATAATGAGTGTAATCTCAGATTATTTTGCCAACTTTCTAGAAGTAGTAAACTATTTGTGTCGTTTATAATCTATTAGTATCATATTTATTGAATTTATGAAGATAAGCACAATTTTATTTTAACCTGGGGTAACAAGCTAAAAGATGGATTGCTCCGTGAAAATTTAGATTTCACTCTAATAAATAATTATGAAACATAAAAATATTGTATACTATATATACTATATATACGTTGATAACAAAGAACTGTCAAAGTTATTACATCAATTGCTGTAAAAATTACATTTTGACAAGAACCAAATAAATCAAAGTAAGGGACAAAGTTCAGCGTAGAAAAAATTTTGGCGCGATTTTCATCTAACCTGGTTCCATCGAGTATGTTTTGGCATCTATTACATTTTTATCAGGATCTTAAGACAAGAAAGTGAACGTTGGTCATCTATAAAATAATAAAAAAATATGTCATATTTGTAAAGTTTAATTTTAATAATGTTTACAATTTTGTGTCATAGACTGTCTAAAATACAATCGACGAATTTAGACTTACGAAAATCTGTTGAACCACAAATATTTGAATTCAAAGCTGGTTCAAAAAGAGTGAGAACGTTGTAAAATAAAGTATGATACATCGCGCAATAAGAGAAAAAAATTAACTGTTTTTGGCGATTCCTAACAGAATTAACGCAAGTGCTAGATCATTAACCAAGCTTGAAAGTCTTATCTTCATATTATACGTTAAAATTCGTTTCACAATGTTGGTCACCCTTTTATTTTCACTTTTGTTTAAAAATAACAATACTTATATTAGTTAATAAATTAAATATTTGTTTTATAAACATCGAAAATTTTCAATTTTTTGACGTATAATACTTGTAATATTATTGATAGGAATGAATAAATTGTCTTCCACGTAATTGTAATAACTATTTATGTAATTAAATAGACATAATCTTTTCGACTTTTTTGTTAGTAAAGAATTAATTAAGATATAATTTGCGGCTTGATTGTAACAAGCCAATATTTCATTTAAAACCGAAAATGTTCGAATGCGCACCAGATAGTATTTAAATGGCCTCTTATTAAACACACCAATATCCCTGTTATTTAAAATGAAGAAGCAAAAAAAACGAGCTAGGAAATTATCCACTTGGCTCTTTTGCGTTGGTGAAATATCGGCGACAGAGGTAATGAAAGGAATGAAACACGTCTTTCCAGTTAGTAGCCTTCAATAAATCCAGGCTTTAATTAAACTAAGTTTAAACGGCGTCCCGACATAATGCACTTATATGCATTAAGGTCCTAATCCAGCATTAAATCAATTCTCGAAGCCAGGCAACTCGTGCACCGACGATGTAAGGGCTCGCCCGATATCTCTCGGCTATTTTCCTTGTGATTCAAATTGCGCCGTTGGCTCACACCACCCCTTCCATCCTTCCCACCTTCTCCTTTTCCTATCAATGCACATTTTCATTGTTTACAAATCATGCATCGTTATTTGCGATAATAATTATAAATTTTTACATTCTTTAAGATTTCAACTGCTAACTTGGGCATTTTTATGCTGCTTTATTTCCCCAGGTACTATTATTTACCTCTGTTTTTCCTTGAATGACTAATTCGTTCAAGAATCACTTATAGTTGTGAAGAAAAATCGAGGGACAAATAATTGCGCAGAGAAAATTAATTGAATTATTTCTAATTGAATCAATCTTATTTTTAGAGTTTAGAGTAGAGTAATCGAGTGGAATCTGTTATGCTGTTCGCTTTATTTTCGGGTTATTAAAAATTAGTTTTTTGAATTTGTGAGAAATATTAATGTATTGAGTTTAACTTACATTATTGATAAAATTGAAGATTGGCACAAATAAACGAAAGGTACCCACGGGGGTAAAAGCAATGTCCAACGCAAAAATGATATCTCATTGTTTACTTTTAATTATAGCAATTGATTATAAAGAAGAAACGTTATGGAAAAATGTAGCGAAAAATAAAGTTGCAAGGGGTTACCTCATGTTTATACGATATTGAAGATTATTTTTTTTATAGAATCACTAAAAATATTCCTAAAACAATTTTACTCGAAAAAATGTTATTAATGTATTTGTAAAGCTTAGGCAAACCAATATTAAGATTGATAAGATTTTCATGAGGTATCAGAAACAAGATGCCTCGTTCACAAAAATAAACGAATTAAAATAAAACAATGAAATCCCTCAAACATAGATCCGTGAAAGATATGCGAATCTCTCAGAAAATCTACAAGAAAGATATTTACGTGGCCTTAAGAGCTTGGTATCTTATAAGCCTTCATGTCATCACTTAAAAACAAGAAGAAAATTGAAATTAAGAGCCCTCACATAAAATTTGATTCGTTTGAAAGTCTTAAAAGGATAAAATTTACATTTCATTGAAATATTTAACAATATTTTGAAAAATTAATTTAAATAAACGATTAATTATCGTGTTTAAGCGGTAATTAAGAGCGTATTATATATATATCAAACCATTCTAGCTTGTGTAAACACATTTTTCTTCTAGATTTATCGAAAAACTCACATACTAAAGAATCATATCTTTTAGTTTCAGGACGTTTTCCGAAGAGCTCGATCTCCTTAAAATTAAGAAAATCACATTTACGCGTATGGTTTACGCGTAGAGCGTTAGTTACTCTACTACTGTTACTCGCAGATCCGAGCAAGAAAATTTTAGTACACAATTCGTCAGTAGGTAATGTCGGATCGAAGCGATAAGATAAGCGCATCCTTTTCCTGCACCAACAATGCTTCCATTGAATTCACCTTTGACTGAAGACTACTAATTCGCTGAGTTAAGCTGGGTAAAAGTTATAGCGAAGCAGCAATCTCTCCGAGTTTAACCTGGATGGAGGTACCGTTCGAGGAAATTGAGCGTTCTACTCGATCTAGCGATCTCTATCAACAATTAAGTTTTATTTAAAATTTATTTTAAAAATACCTACTCTCAACATTAATTTCCACTTTATTAGTAAGAAATAATATTCGCTTACCACTGTTACAGTTTATTAGATACAGTTGATGTGTAAAAGACGAAAGAAAAAGAAATTATTAAATAGATAGCACTTTGCTGTACTCGTAACACTGTAAAATATGCGTCTTATCTAGTATTCAAGATTACACATAAAAAATTGTTAAAAATTTAGACAATATAAATGTTTTTATAAAGGTATAAGGATACATCACGAGGGGAAAAAATTCACGAGGAAAAGAATATAGCGTTATCCAGATAAAGGGGTTAATATATTTAAATATCTATAGGAGGGATAATAAACTTTCATTAAAAGTGATGCAAGTGAAATAGCAAAGGCATTAAAATAACAATTACAGCATTGTTAACGCATTACATAATGATTGACGAGGTAAAAATAAGCGCGGAAATAATGAATCGACGAAAATAGGAAGCAACGTTAAATGGATCATTACTTTTCAGTAATAAAGCGAGAATACAGGAGAGGCCATTGCTGCATTACCGTGCGATTGCCGGGATGTTTAACGTGGCAGCTTAACTCAGCAGTTTGGCCGACGATGGCGGTGACATTGCGAGGTGATACGTCATCAAAGTAAGGCTTATCCCATGATCTCGTCGGCTTGTTGTTACCTCCGACGATGCTCGCCAAGCTCGACCCTCCTGAAATACAAAAAAAAATATGATTTCAAAATTTTGTACGATGAATATTCAGTAAGCTTAATTTTGATGCTGTCAGTCTTAATCAGAGTAACAACGTTATCTGCTTAAAACCATTTATTAAATTGTGGTTAATGGTATTAGGAAAATTGTAGCTGTTCTGTTTATCGGCGAATAGTTAAAGGACAAGTGACCGCTGATGCATATTATATGGTATAATTAATTGCTTAACTATTTTTCGTATACTCTACAACTATCCAGCTGAGTATATTACCACGATGCACCTTTGTTTACTTCACGACTTTTCCACCCATCAAAATTTTTTGAGAATGCTGATATTAAATTTTACAGTTTCAAAAAACGGTCAATTAATAATCAAGGAATACGTATTTTCTATTGGAAAAAATTAACCAAAATGTTTAAAGGACTATTAATATGGACGGTTTATTTAATGAATTATTAGTTACAATGGAAAAAAATTAATAAAAATATTTTTAAAACATTTTGCGTAGATGTACGGATAGACAATGCTATATAAGAAATGCAAAGATCTTGGTAAGCGCGTTTAAATGCGTATGATTTCGTACACTCAATTTTAAGAATATAGATATATTTAAGATAAACAGTAGTTATAAAAAATGTTTACTTTTGCAATATATAAAGTTTTTCAAGAGTTAGCTTCTACTTTTCAAGAGTATAGAGACTTCCTATTTTCTATTTTTCTCGCGTCAATTATTATACTTTGGAGATTAAAGTGCACAGGCTCCGATATCCATTTAATATAGTACCACTGGTGACGTACACCATAGTTTATTATTTTCAGCAAAGGTATAAAAATACAATACATTGAACGTAGTAGCGAGGTAAGAGCAATGCACTTAGTGTGTAGGCAGGATGGATTTGTACATACGTGAATAGAAGAGAAGGTAGGAGGAATACAGAAATAGCGAGGTAAATTTAAAAAATAAAATAAATCCCTGCAGCTGTAAACTTATCTTATTGAATTTTGCGTAATAAACTACATTTTCCGAACGCAGTTCATAATAATTATTAGATTAATGAGTTTTCAAAAATATTCGGCCATTTCATGCTAAAAATTTGTTGTCTATAATTAGAAAGATAGTAAAAATGCTGAATTTTTCTAACAAAGATTGAGATACATTGATATACTTATAGTTATAGTACCAATATCACAAGGTGTGACTGTCGTTGTGGTTGAACAACTATAAGTGATTGAATTCATGTAGTGCTTGTAAATGCTCTCGACTAATGGGAAACTCTATATATACATACAAAGACTTTTAAATTCGAGAAATTACTGGTACACTTTTTAAATTATTTAATTATTAAGCCATTTGCCTAGTGGTTAAACATTTATTTTAAACTTACATTGAATACAAACTAGTACCTACAAATTAGTATAAAAATAAGGATAACGGAGTTTTAAATATTGAATAAATTTAAATTTTCATGGTTAAATAACTCGTAGAAGTAAGAAAGTTGCTCTATTATCAAGAAAAATGTAGTTGTTCTAACCTCAAAAATGAAGTCGATTCTTGCTACGAACTCAAGAAAGAAGAATGGAATGTTCAAGAAAGTTTCAATGTTTAAGATTAATAAATTTCGCATTAAAACTATTCAATAAGTTTAGGAAATTATGTTTGATACCAAAGCACGACGAGGGGAATTTCCTAAAAGAGACTTGGCACCGTCGAAGAATTCTTTCAAAGAGGAATTCTGCAGAGCCTGAACTTTCTCTCTCTCTCTCTCTCTCTCTCTCCTTCTATATTATTCTTAGGTTTTTGACTTCCTTAAACCCAGAGCATAATAATAATAATCTTATTTTTTGTATAGATTCTCAAGTAAATATATGTAGACTTGCTGGAAATTAGTTTGTTTGAGTAAACGTCTCGTTTCACCTTTCGATTCTTCTCGATTAAGACACATATTGCAAAAGGATATCGATAAGTTAAATAAGTCACTGTTTGCTAAAATTGAATTCTCGTTCATTATTTAAAATCGACGAATTTATTCGCAGAAAAAATATTGAATCTCAATACAAGAGTAGATATAATACACGCGACACCTTGAATATGAGTATTTCTCTTACATATAAGTAGTGAACACAGACCAAAAATATATATAACACTGTTTCGTTAAGGTATTGTTTAAATAACACAGT
This sequence comes from Theocolax elegans, assembly GCA_026168455.1. Lineage (NCBI taxonomy): Eukaryota > Metazoa > Arthropoda > Insecta > Hymenoptera > Cerocephalidae > Theocolax > Theocolax elegans. The sequence continues at coordinate 61,097,866 of CM047427.1, forward strand.
ATATTTCTAGGTAATCTGACAGAGGACAGAAAGTACGACCTCTGTACTCGCTTATGCGGTATTTAGCTATTTTAAAGGAGTATCAAATCCAAATAATCCTTCAAATTTCCCGACTTTAAAATTATTAACTAAGAAACTGTTTTTACAATATATAATATTTTCATATTGCACATTGTAACAATGTAAATTGTAAAAAGTTTCAGGGCAATTGGTGGAGTATGTAGGGCAGTAATTTGGGCAGTTCACATTTTTAAAACAATTGATCTCACGAACTGCTTCATCAATCAACTTGAAACTTCGCAAAATGTAATCTACATCATTACAAAGAGCAATGTTCTCAAGATTTTGCATAAATTTTAATTTAATTAAAAATTCATGCAAAAAAGTACTTCTCAGTCGGCAAATGTCTCGGATGGTAACGCATCAAGTTTGACATCTTATTAAGAGGTACAGTAAACCACGATGCTTGCGATAAATACGAGAGGAAACTATATTATGTTGTTCGTAACGATCGATTAGCAGAATAAAATAGTTTTATTGCACAAAAATCTACGATCCTTAATTTATTTTTCTTTAATTATATCTCTTAAATGATTTGAAGTAAATAAACCGTGAACACAGTAAAAAAATAAGGATTACTATCATGTGGTGTATCACGCATGTTCTCACATATGTGATACAGATGGTCGAATATATGTAATATATAAAGATATGCTTAACGAACCCTGTTTACCAAAAAGTGTTTCAAAGTATATAAACCCACTCGCGAGCACCTGATCTTTATAATTACAGCAATGAAGATAAAATGTTGCAATCCATTTCGCTTTTTGTTTTATATTATATATATTTATAGTCCTCTTCTATCTTTGTCATCAATCCGTCTTATGGCGAGATCTTGTTAAAATTGGTTTAGAATGCAAAAGAATAATTCATCAAATTTACGAGGTGTTGTTAAATAACAAAGTAGAATATAACAAAGTGTAAAATTATAAATTATAAAACAAAAATCTATTGGTACTAAAGTTTATGAATGCACAATATTAATTTTTCAAAATATTGCAACAACACAATATTTTAGATTTAACTGGTTTTCAATTTATCGGAGAAAGTTCCAATCCTAAACCTCGGAGCTTACGTACTTATTATTATTTAATCTTGTATATATGCTTATAAATGTTAAGCTTTCGGTATAACACTAATTAAACTCATATCAAGCGGCGAACATAAAAATATGAAAGAGTATCAAATTGAATAAAGTGTAGAAAATAGAGAGAGAGAGAGAGAGGAAAGGTAGCAATATCTTTGGAGCAGAGTCGCTAGCATGCAAACACAATCAGTCTTCGTAAGCTCGTGTTTCGCGCAAAAATCAGGGCGGTAATAATGACTGACGGCGATTTCATTTATTTGAGGAAAGCTGCGTCTTAGGGTCGTAATAGAGGAACGTCCAGAAGTGCAGGCTTACGCTCGAGGAAGTTGATCGAGGTCGGAATGAAGCCCAAGGAGGGTATTGACTCTCGCTTTTCCTCCCTGATTGTCCAAGCAATTAATCAAGATCCTCCAAATCCATGGATATTGTCTTGGGGCTTGCTCTCTCTCTTCCCTGCCCTCCTCTTCGCCCTCCTCACCCTCCTCACCCTCTTCGTCCTCCTACCACCTTCGGTTTCATTCTGCTCTCCCGGTGGGTCAGATAACTTTGCGCCTTTGGCCTCCGGTGCAGATAAACCCGTTCTCCAGAAAATTGCTAATTAAACTTCGTCCAAGTGTCCCGTAAAAGAATATTCTAATACCAAACTCGAGTATACCATGTTTATTTGCACCATGAACCGAAGTTTCAAGCTACAAATTTATCGTTTCACTCTGATCAATTATGTACAAGGAAACGTCAACGAATGTACAAGAGCATTAGTTTATTCAATCATTTTAACAATAGTTATCAAAGAGAAAATAACACAAATGGTAAAATATTAATACACACTGAAAAAATAATTAATGTATTCAATAAAATATTTGTTGCAATTAAACTAATAAATATTTTGTAGATTCAAATATACGGCACCTATCTATTAATTAAAATTTTTTTTAGTGTATATATTAATTTTTATTTCTGTTGTAATTTCGTAAATAATTGACGTATTTGAGCTGCTTTTTAAATCATATTCTTTAACGTGAAACTTCTTTTGTACCTTTATTGTGAACGTTTTTTCCCTTTCTATGCAAGCTCTTTTAAAAGTGGAACGTTAGGGTCTTTAGCTCTGGTTTGCTTCATATTTTTGTACAATAAGACGTATATACGAGCATATCTCTTCAACGGATGATAAAATATCATAATTACTGAAATATATGGAGGTCTCCAAGACGACCTGTCACGCGTAAGCGAAAAACAGGATTATGGTACAAAAAATAACATTGATTAATACATTCACATATAAATTTGGGTTTCGTAACCTGTTTCGAATTTTTGTCGCATGAAATAGGGCTTAGTAAACGTCATTGAAAGAATAAATGTTCAAGTTAAGGGGCGTGTTTAACTTTAATTCCCACTAGGTATGACAAGCAGACAAGCATCCGATTTGCACTAAAATTTACGAAAATTGCGTTAATAAGATATCATTTTTGCCGCGACATTAAAAGTAAGAAAATGTTAATATACAAAAATTAATATGCGGCACATTAAATAAATAAATTGAAGCAACGGAAGTATATATTTTTCTATGCAATTCAAATAAGTGATTTAATTGTTCATTAATATTTATAATGGGATAAGCAGTAAATTGCATAAGTATGGATCTACGCATTGACTGGATCTATAGATATTTACCATCAAGGGTCGCGTGCCGCGCACCCGAGGAAAGTATGGGTACGCGGTACTACTATTACACTAATACAAGCAAATCTCCAATTTTTATTTTATATATAAGAATACGATTCGAAATACGATAATGTAGAAAAGTGCTGGGAAACGAATGAGGTGCTCGACTTGGGTGTGAAAGGTCTCAGGTTCGATTCCCGGACAATTCGGCAGAGTGACTTTTATCTGTATATAATTTCTTTTTATACTTTTTAGTAATCGTTCTTATATATTAACTATGTATATGTAAATTGTAAACTACGTGGATATCAACACTTAAAATAAATATATGACAAGAGAATAAGTATTAGTGAGTAAAATTAATCGAAGCTTGTTGTAATTATTAACAAATGTAAATGTATCACTTACTCTTTTCCAGGGATTACAGTAATTTTTCATAATATACAATGTTCTCAGTACAGAATAATGTAAATGAAATAAAATTATTGGAACTGGAAATAGATTAAATGTCAATAGATAGTTAATCGAGAAGTGAATCGGTGAACATAACCTCACTTCCGGAAGCTGTAACGGTATTAATGAACGATTCTAGCTTTAAATACCTGCAGAGTTTGACGAGACACGGTAGGTCCGCGTTATCCGCATTACATCGGCAGTTCTTGCTTCTTAAACAACTACCAAAAGCCCCCTTTGCATAATTTCGAAGAGGGAGAGTTGATTTTGGCTTTTTCGATGCGGTAATTCGCCCGCATCCCTCGGCTCGAACTATGCGCCAACTCAGGGAATAATTGCATGTTCCTCGTGTTCAGCCCAACTCTAGGCATCCGAGCAATAAGCAAACTTTCTTGCGAACTCGCGTGAATATTAAAAAAAATAGGGTTTCTGTATTAGGGCACACGTAATAGACATGTTTCACGAGCTTCCGACAATGTTGTATTTTGTAAAAAATAACAGTTTAACCGTTACGTTGTTGCAACTGCGAGATACCTAAATGTTTATTTATTTTTTGTAACTCTGCAGGACGTGTAGGAAATACATTTTACACTACAGGTGCCTCTTTTATTTTGTTCGGTTTATTTGAATTTGTGCGAGTATTATCCATTGATTCGTGGGTACGGGCGTATTGCGGTTCTAATCGCGCGAAAATTACAAAAGGTTACACGCTACTCGAAAATATATCGAATTCGTGTGAGACGTGACGTAATACCGATAGGAAATCCCGAATGTTGAAAACGAATATAACTTTATTTTTTGAATTTCAATAAGTGTTGTTAATTCAAACAATTATTGACAATAAACGGTAATTTAAAATATTTTTGGCAACATTTGAAAATAAATTTTCAAATATATATGTTTGATTTTTTTCTATTCCAAATCTTGGAGTGTACTTATGAACGGAGAAAGAAATTGATGAAAAATTATTTTAATTTCCACAATCAACAATGGAGGATATAAAACAAGTATTATCGTCATGTAATTATATAAACTCTGCTTATTTTTGCAATTATTAATCGATAAAATGCATTACAAATTTTTTTCCCGAATAGAAGCTTGAATGTCTGAAAATCTCCAAACCGCCTAAGTCTACCTAAAGTGGCACCTTAAATGTTCCGAATCATCTACTTCGTAGGTAGCAAGGGGTCGAAATTAACATTAGCTCTTTCTATACGTTAACAAGCTAAACTCATTTAGTCTCGTAGCAAATAAAGACGTTGGTAAAATTAAAATAATCGCAATAATTTAGATATAATTCTGTAACCATTTAAATCTTGTTTAAAAATTCCGCTGGACATCTAGGTGTTACCATCGTGGAATGTTGCGTATGAAAAGGGCAGTACATTAACCTTACGATTAAAACATCAGTTTCTGTTTGCAATTTACTTTATACAACAATAATGTCCTTATTTTTAAAACTGATTGAAAATTCATTACTAGAGCATTTTTTGATAAAGATAAATTCATCAAATAGTTTAATGAAAATAAAAAAAGTTGAAAAGTTGATTAAAACTTTTTAGTTTTGTGCGTATGTTCAGTAAAACGAATGTTTAAAGAGAAATTAATGGATTTGGTGCCCATTTACTTACAGTAATCTAAAAATAATTTTATTAAATCAAAAACTATGTTTCGTAGATTTGTGTATACAAAATTGCAAACTGTTACTCTAAATGTCCATATTTAAAGGCCAAAACACGTTTCCTTACAAAAACTGGAGATTTGATGTCAAAGTACTGTACTTAAATTGTGTCGCATAAGTTAAAAAAAATTTGAAGTAATTCTTACTATTCTTTTAACTTTAGAGTAATAATACAATTTTTGTTCAGCTATAAATAAAGCAATTTCTAAAATGAGAATCTTTCTGGGTATAATTAAAGTATTCATACGGAACGACTTTAAATATTCAAATAAATATGTATCGATCGAGTCAAAAATAAAATTAACGATAGCCCTAACAGAAATTACATCATAAATGAAATGCATTTAGGTCCATAAATAACCAATTTAGCATGAAACAGCCATAAAATGGTTAATTGCAGTTCAGATACGATTTTGTTCAACCTCAAAATAATCAATAATATGTCCTGAGAGAATATTTCACATGGGTTTTAGAATTAATGATACAACGCGCACAGCATTGAAAGAATTCATAAATTATTGATACGTACAACCTTTAACCTAAATGAATTTTTTAATTATATTTATTGACTTCAACCGGGGTTAACGGATTATCCATATTCGTTATATGTTTTTTTAATAAATAATTATATTTAAAAGAGGCCTCGATAAACTTTGTAAGTATTCTGGCACAGCAAAAAATAATAGTTCTAATGATTATACATAGATGTAAGAGTTGTACTGACATTTGTCTTTACAAATTTTCTATTAATTTTGTTCTTTAATAGTATCAGAATTAAACTTTGATTTCTGTTTATCTCATCGGCGTCATAAATATTGTATATAACGATAAAAAATAATTAATCTATCTGTAATAAAAATATAAGGCTGCATTTAATATACAAAAGTTTTAATTTTTTATATTTGTAATATTTTAATTTTCGCTTCATCAAAATAATTTCGACGACGTTGTGTAAGACTTATTAGGTCTTTAAGTAATTTATTGTATATAATGACATTGCGTAGAATATACTGTATAGTAATCTTTCAATTTATGAAATAAATGATATGTATAAAAAGGAAATTTGGTAAAAATTGTAACATGTACTACGGTAAATATTGTTAGATTCACATTATTGAAATTTTAACAGATTTTTCTACACACTGGAAAATGTATCGTAACATTAACTGAACTGTACAGTAAAGGAGGGGTAGACTTTCCTGAATGAAAAAAATACTATACCTAATGGAAAAGTGCAAATGTAAAAATTATAATGTCAGTCCGATAAACATTCTAAAACAATACACGTACGTAGTCTACTTTCTAAATGTGAATTAGTGAATAATCACTAAAAATATAGTGATAAGTCAGTCACTAGCACAAATTAGTGAATTGTTACTAATTCAATTAGTCAAAATTTACTATTTTAATAGTGAATATTCACTAATTTCGTGACAGTGACAGACGTATCACTATTTCATTTTCAGAGAGTAAACATTTTCGCGTAAAAAAATTATACTATCCTACATAATTTTAATCTGATTTTTATTAATTTTATGGACAAAAATTACATAATAAAGCGAACATCCATATTTTATTCTGAATATTTTCGTAACGTGTACAAAACAATTAGACAATTCTTTAGATGCGGCTAAAAATATTAAGTCAATCAGTACTTATTATTTGATGCATAAATCATAGCCTATCATAATATCCATTTTTTTCATGTAGTTTTAGATACATTCTTTCAAATGTCGTCGGAAAAATTGACCTATCAATTTAAAAAAAAGTTATACTTTTTCGCATGTACAAAATGCAAAAAATTTATTGCTTTCTTTTTTAATTAATTTTTTCATAACGAAAAATTCTTTTTAATTCTTCTGTTTGTGAACAAAACGGTCCTTGGTTGCTATACTTTAACGTTGTATTTTTTATTTTTCATTTTTAGATAGTCAAAAAATTTGATTTCAATCATCATTTACGAAAAAAGTGATGAAAAATTAGTATAGTATGCATTGATTTTCAGGCCAAATTATCTTTTTATTCTACTTTCTTCCATAACTTTGACCAAATGCAAATATTTGAGCTCTTTTTTTAATATAATCTACTCAATCTCAGCTTTCTTCTAGACTTAAGTATAACGAGTATATCTTTATTTGTATCACAGTTATATTTTTTACGGAATTTTTTGTTATTTGCCTATAAATTTCGTAAAAAGGGGCATTGGCATCTGTAACTCCAGCTTCATTCATATTTTTATAGTAGAAATAATATGCTAGAGTTTGGTAAAGATCTGTTTGCGTTTCCCGCAGGTCTGACGCTCTCCTTGTTAGACAAGTGTAAGATTTTTGAAGTTCGATTAAAGGTAGATTTTGTCTAGTAGGTAAAATTAAATAGAATAGACAACAGATTCAAATTTGAAATGAAGTAGGAAAAATCATTTAGAGTTTCTCATATCGATGGATTTCGCCAGTTAATGTTTTGGTCGATCCGATAGAGGTTCCCAGGGCAGTAGAGAGACGCTGGACTTGGGAATTATGCGCTTGCATATTATAGGTCGTTATCTCGGCGGGCTGATACGGGCCGCCCAAGGCGAGGGACGCTGTTTGTTATGCCGGCCTATCGGCGCAATGAATTTCGACGCTTCTGACTGTTGCCGTTATTGGAAACCCTCCCCACCTCCTGGTAGTCTATGTAAACTTTTTATTTATACGCGATCTAACCATACTCGACGTGTTTGTTCCGAAAAACTAGATCATTTTATATATACACGATCGGAATAATATATAATGTTTTCTTCTTTTCAACATTATTTCGGGTTTACTGTTTGTTTTCATTCTTGTTATTATATATTTCCATTGTAATTTATAATATTTAGATTCATTTATATTTCTGGAGTACGCGTATTCTTTATTTCCATTGTCAGGAAAGGTCACTTTAACTCTAGAATTTATTCTAATTTTATCATATATCCACTTACAAAAATATAATAAATTCACATTTTTCAATTCTAAAGCTCAAATTTCTTAAATAAAAGCTAACATGAAATACGATGCATTTTAAACAAATATAATGCAAGAAAATAAAAACAGTATTTCAATTCTATTAGAATTTTATTTATAGTTGTAAAACTAATTGACGGATCGATTGCAATTTATATTTTTCAAATGTTATTTTGTCGGCTTAAAGTTTTAGAAATTGTGAATATAAGTATAAATCGTTGTGTTTTTATTTGAAAGAAATCCTTATCCACAATCTCACTCAAAGGATGTAACATCCTTAACGCATAAGCCGCAGTTTGCATTTAATCACAATTCGGATTTTAAAATGTTATATATTACATATTGGTATTTAGCGAAATGTATATATTAAATTACAGTTTTTAAAAAGAAAGGCATTTATTTTTTTGTAAATTTATATTTAAGTTAAACTGCAAAATACTTGGTTAGACTAAAAAAGTAAGTAAAAGGATTAGTGGTTTCAAAGCTCGAAAGAATAAACTAATCGAAATTATAGTTAATAATCAATAAGCATTTGAAAAGACAGCATCGATTTAATCCTTGAGGGATCAAGCGGATCTATATAAACTGAATGAACGATAAAAGAAAGCTCTTATAGCTATGTATATACACGATGGAATGCGTAATTAACGGCATTAAGAAGCTCGTGAGCGATTACCATCCCACCTTATTCTTGAGTCAAATGTGACACGTAACTAGGGCGTTTTCCCTCTTTAAGATTATCCTGCGATACGGTGTGGATTAGCATACAGCCTCCGTCGGGAGCTTTCACATCGACCTCCGAGCTTTTCGAGATTACCCTGACCGACAATTGATTTTTTTTAATGCGAAATGAAGATTGCCTCGGCCATAAACTTGAGTCTGACGTGGTTTATCAGTTTGGACGATATTCGCGAGATTAAAATAAATTTGTCTCGATGTCTCTCTCAAACTTGTGATTATACAAATATATACGCCGAGATTCTTAACAGTTGGTAATATTTTAATATAATTAAACATTGTGAAGCGCACGACAAGTGGAAGAGTCAGAAGAGTTTTTTTTTAATTTAAACTTAAAGTAGTGTTAATTTGAGGAAGCGGTGCCGTAGATTTTAGCTTCTTGAAAACGATAATTTATTTTTATTTTTTGTAACGTACTAATTAAGTTAATTGATACTTCTAATGATGTTTTTTATGCTGATCAATCAGTAGAAAGCAAAAAATGTTGCATAAATGGTATAAAGATTATTTACAAATCTGATGCATCAAATATTAAACCTGCAGAAATGTACATATATTATACATACGTATGTAAAAATGAAAAAGAAAACTTCAAGCAAACCAGTGAGAAGGATAATTATTAGAGAAAATAAAAGGTAGTTTAACCTAAAAACTGAAATGTCCTTTAAAGTCACATCAAACCAACATTTCTCATCGATTCCTTTTGCTATTGTTTTCCTCCAGATCCATATACTTCCGTTTCTTATTCAGCAATGTTACTTTTTTCCATTCTGAAAAAGAACGGTGCTCTTCTTTTTCATATACATGCCCAAGTATTAAACTCGACGATTTTATTTTTGCTTTAAGTCGGGTAGTCCCAAAGCGAATTTTAAAGACCCAAGGGTACGGGTAGACTTTGCGGAGCTTAAAAGCTCTTACGACTTACAAATTTTGAATGGAATTAGTGTAATATTCAATAAATCGATTAAATGTATTATCGCCGTTATTTCATCCTTAAAGGGAGATAAGACACGATTGACGAAGTGAAGATGATGCAAGCGTTTGTTTCACACTTAGATTAAATTACTTTTCACCTCGATCGATATCGACAAAAGCTCCATATTATATCTGTGCTCTTTTTTGGTCGACAGTATTTTGAAATTATAAACTTTCATCAAAATAATTAATTAGTAATATTTCTAAAAAGATGCATTATTAATTTACAACTTCAAGATGTTCAATATTTTAATGGCGTGAAAAATGTTTATATTGGATTGATGTCTATATGCATATACCATAGGTATATAAATATACTTTATAAAAAAATTAATTGATGATTTAATTGCGAAATACATACTTTATGTTAAGTTAATACAAAACTTAAATTAACAATATTTGTATCGTCTTTGTTAAAGGCTAAACAGCAAAGTCATATTTCGTTTGAAAAATGTTAAAGCTCCATTGTAACTAGAGACAATTATTTTAAATTTTTATTGTTCTGCAGCGTAGACGTAACAATAAATTATATCCTCGCTTTAGTATTTGAGACGTGCGACATCAAATACTTATAAGTATACACTTAATCATATCTTTTCAATAATTGCATTATTAATAATAATAACATGCATAAAAAATTATTTCGATTTTATTATCTATTAATGACAAATACTAAATTTCGTTAAATATTATTAATAAATATATATTTGTGTTTTATATTTTAGTGATAAATACATTAAATTAAAATTTATTTAATAGTGAAAATAAATTATCTTCACGTAGTTATTACGTAAACAATATTTTTATTCAAGTTTTATTTGCTGATTGAACACTACTTCATAATATAAGCAAATAATATTGCAACAAATACGTTTTTAGGATAGTAAATTAGAATATTCTAAAATCAGTTAAATATGTACATATATTAACTATTGCAATGTATACTTGCATTTAAAAAATCAGGAACGAAGCTTAGATCATACAAAAATTTCGAGAGAGTTAAAGCTGAGATGAATAATGAATCAAGAATACGCACTGCAGTTTTTATTATTATTTAGACGATTGTACCGACATTTGCAAAATGTTCAATGCGAAGGCTAGATGAATTAGTTACGGACTTCGTCACGATGACGATGAGAATTCGTGATTGCGTAACTTCACTCGATTACAAAAATATAATTTCAATGACATTTTTGTCGCAACGAACGTGTCAATTTAGAACACGCAAATTTTGGTATATCTGTATATATGTATGTATGTATGTATGCATGTATGTTTGTGCCCACGTAGATTATTTATCGAGTAACATTTTCGCGACTCGTCAATTTTCTGCACATCGATACCTCTGATTCCAAGCACGCGACATCTCCTATTTTTACGTTTACAGACAGGATCAAGGATCTTTCGCGTTTGTATTTTTTATGGTCAACCGAGTCAGCGGAGTTTCCGATTTTATCGTCGTTCTTAATACCAGCAAACGCCATGTATATCTACACTGTTTCGCATTGTCGTTATTATTTTTCTTGTATGTACCACTTCGCGTCTCTTAATGCGGGTGTCCAATAGAAATTAGTTGAATAAACATTGTTAATCATTTAGCTAGACCTTTTGAGAATCAGCATATTTATAAGGGAGAACAAATTATCTAATAGGGGAACAACTTATATTTTTCGCTGTGAATTATATTTTTTTGTATGGAAAATTAGGTCACTAGAAGGACTATTATTTGTGCAAGCCTTTGGTTAATAGTGGATTTAGTGTTAAAACGTGCACATTTGCCGTCTCCAAAATTTATATTTTCTTTTATTGAGTCTACGACTCACTTATGATATTGGTTTAATTGTACTCTAAATTGTGTGCTCATGTTTAAGATGTAATTTTAATATTTTATATATCTTACAATTTTAACTTTACTAAGCATTAAGAATGGATATTAATAATAAACGTGTATTTAAAGTTTGCATACTTAAAAATCTCTTGATGATTTATAAATAGTCAAACTTCACAAGAGAATGAAAAGGAAATTATGTAATTTACTTAACGTACTCGTTAAATTAAAAATTTTTATTTTTTTTTCACCAAGAAATCGATTACTTTACAGCATGAGAACTTGAAAATACCAATCAGGAATTAGTTAAAAATAAATTAACGTAAAAATCAAACATTGATTCGGAGTAAAGGTTTATCTATCAATGATTTTCTACAATTCTTTTAGCATTTGTTGTAGAAACAATATTCACACTTTATTATTACATTGTAGCGATCGTAACATTTTAACAAGATCAACAATATTGCGACCGTTGCAACATTAATATCAATTATAAGTAATTGAAGATGATAACAGCTTGATTGATAAACATCGTTTATATGTGTTAATAATCGCATCTATAGCGAAAAAGCTGAAAGATGTAAGTGAAAAAGCAGAATATCTCTTATTCGTATACTAATTGCGTCAAGAGGATAACCAGTTGGACTGAAATCATCAATCAAGGATTTTCTCGGTTTAGTAAAATCGCGAGCACTATGTAAACAACCTCTTTGTTGCAACGTCGAGTGGCACTTATGTTTCTTTTACGGGAATTCGTTTTTCTTTTACTCGATTCGAGATCGAATGTATACACGAGATGATATATACTAGAATCGAGAGTTGCTTTACGTAATGCTCGGTTGGATCTTAATTGCAAGGTGAGTGATTAAAATTAGGTTTTATACATGTACTACACGCAGGACTAGTGTATAGTAATAGTAGTCTAAGTAGTTTTAACCGTAGATTACTAGTTTATAGAGAAGACATTCGTTGGTTGGAACAGTGAACTTGAAAGTAACACAATAATTAATATACTTATATGAATAATTGAACATTTTTAAAGCAGCTGCATAAATATTCTGTCATAACCTTTTAATTAGAAATATTTGATAATATTTCGAGTGTACGTAAATCGTTATAACTGAATTATAAGAATTGAACTTAATTGCGTAAGTCACGAAAAAGATTATAATTAAAAATAGTTACATTTAACGCGTAATGTTGTTCCTACAGATTATTATCCCTAAATTTAGCAACAAAAATAATACCGATCTGAGTTTACCAAATTCACTCAAGTAGTTTAGTATCCATTAATAATTAAGTCACATTTTTCTGGTAATTACTGATGAACGGGATTAAAAATATGTAACGTAAAGAAAAAGTCGATGACACCTTTATAACCGGTCGCAAAGTACCACGGATGACATAGCAAGCTGGATGTCGTGTGATTATTCGTTCTCTAGCTGGTTGTATAAAAGCTCGAGATGGCTCGTGGAACGCACGGCATTCGTCTTGCAATCGCGAAAGACGGCGCGTGATCGCAATCCGAAAGTTCCATCGAGTTCACCAGGTGAGTTTTTTCGATAATCGAATCTCGCAAACATTTTTCCGGATTCAGTGACTCGCGCAGGATATTGTGCTAGTGATTTTCACAGATTTTATCAATTTTCCTCCTCCTCTTCTTATTCTACTTCTTTTTTATTTTGGAGGATTTCGAGAGTGGATAATGAGTGTCGATGGGATCTCTCTATATTCGGTGCAGTCATCATTTTACGTTTTGTGATTTTTTTTTTGGAACTTTACGAGCTTTAGCTAGATTTATGACGAAAATCTATAATTTCCTGTTGGTAAATATTAAAATAATTTTTATTAAATCTGCAATAGAGATGCATTTAGTTTAATAATGTTCTTATATTTAGTAAAATTTTACTTCATAGGTGCAGTAATGCCATATAAACTTATACTAATTAAATTAAATTAAATTTAAATATTTCAGTATTTACGTAAATTTAAAAATGGATTATTTGTATTTATTATACTTTTTAATACCTTTATTATAAAACCTAAAAAACTACAATTTAAAAAAAAATTTATGTTTAAATAATTTAAAACTTAAAATGAGCAGACTAAACAATTGTAATGTTTGATATTAAAAATCTCTCATTTTTTAAAAGAGATCGCAACACCCTCATTGTAGTACGTTTTAATGGAGACATAACATTTTCTTGTTCATCAACAACAAAATTATTAGTGATTTAAAAATCATTAGTTTCGTATTAATTGTTAAGGCAAAATAGAACGTTTGTTAATGAAAATTATTTAAAAATAGCGAACAGTTTAACCGCTTGTAACTACGATCAGTAAATTGAAATAAATATTTCAAAAAATATTTTTACTCATTTTAATATTAAAAAGATATTTTACAATAAAAATAATATTGAACTTTATAATATAAAAATATATATTTATATACATTAATTAGTTTTTATTAAAAATTCCTTGTTTATCAAATTATTTATAACTTTGATGCAATTCCCGGAATTAGAGTTAATGATTAAAATTAGTGCGTGGAGTATACAGTTACTCTTAATTTTGAATGATATAGTTAGCAGACTTTATTTAGCAAAAGTTAGACGATAATTTTCTAAGAGAAAACGTAGAGGTACCGGAAAAATATTGATAATAATAAAGTAGAACCGCCTTGATAAATGTCGTGAAATAAAATTTTTAAAATAGTTAATAAACTAAAGCATTATTAGTCATTTGGTTAAACGAATTAATTAATTTAGATCGTTAAATAAAAGAGAAGTTGTATGCATGTTACACGATAATGATGACAATAGTATTAACAATAATAACAATAATAACAACAACAACAACAAGAACGACGTGAATCACGTAGTACATTATAAGGCTAGTGCGAATTATAGCTGTCGCAAACTCATTATAATTCACATCCGACATGACGATGTGAATTTAAAATGATAATAACCAATTAAGTGGAAAATATATTACCAAGTATTTACGTGTAATGTTATAAATCGTTATTTTCCTTCGGAATATTTTAAGTTAAATCGATATATAAAGAAGACATCAAATTACGCATTACGCAAACGATAAAGCGTTGTAAATACAACTCGACAAAATTATAAGTTGAAATTTTACAATCTTCTCTGCACAAAGTAGTACAAAGTTATAATAAGAAGTAATTTGTTTCGAATATCTCCAAAGGGTTTAACTTTTTGTTTGACTCCGTTGGTAAAGTAGTTAATTAAAAATCGCAAAGTTCTTGCGCCAGCATATACCTCGTCAGTACTGAAATTCTAAATTAATTCCAAAAAGACAAACGAGAATGTTTTTCTTTCGTAGCCATGGCCGAAGATTTAATCAGCAAGATAAGCGACGTCGTCGGCAATGATTTGTGTGAAAAAATTTTGCGAAAATCAGAAAATGATCCTAGTATCAAGGTCACCAACGTTGGTATCAAACCAGCGACCAACAAAGGTGACAATTATACGAGTGACATGTTTCGAGCATCTGTAGATTTCGAACGTTGTCGCGATGGTAAAAAATCTACCGACAAAAAGTCATTGATCATCAAAGTGGAGCCGATGACCGAAGGTGTTCATAAGAAATTGGTAAGAATTGCATTCTTTATTGTCATTTAACTTTTCGAAATTACTTGAGCAGTCAAGCTAAATGTGATCCATCACTTTTAGCTTTTTTCATTTGGAATTTATGTATACGGCTTTCATAACGAGATTGAATTATTTGTCATCGTAACTAAATAATGAAGAAGAATTTCGAATACAGCATTTTTAAGTAATAGAAGTCATTCAATTTTTTATATGCTACCAATTAATATTATTGTTTAAAATATACATTTCATACTATAAGAGTGCGATCGCTTGGAAGAACGTGTAACAGTCGGTTATTATGCAATATTAAGTATTTCCTGGATAATTTGAGAAACTACCTGTAGTATGCCGCAAGATCGCGTGACTCGATCGTTTTATCTATTAATTTTCTATAAAGTAAATTTTAGCTGCGTGAAAATATGTGTCGATTCATATTAATAACGATACTAAAATTTACCACGGCAAACATTGTTGCAACGAGTCTTTCTGATGTAACTTAAAATGCATGCTTTGGGAATGAAGTAAAAACAAAAAATAGCTCATTAATCTCAAATGTCTAATTGTCTTTTTTTCTATTTTTTTTGTTACGCTTTTGTACTTGTACGACTACTTAATTTCTCATTTATCACAATTACGTTATTTAATATACAGCAATGAATCACTTAAACACGTAATCTTTGATGCCTTAGATTTATAGGTTAGGTCACGCGAGTATTTCAACTAGAATATTAATAAGTAAAATATTTTTGTGATAATAGATTTGAATTTTATATATGTTAAAGAAATTTCGGACTGAAAGTGGTCATTTGTAATATTTTTTTATAAACAAATGAATGAATTTTTTAAAAAATCCTGTCTATCAAGCCGTCAGGCATGCTTTTAACAATAAACACAAATTTTTTTAGATGTTTAAATCGATATTTTAATTAAGATGTTTGGGTTGAAAATGTATGCCTTTTTGACTAATAATTATCGACCCAAAATTGTTTATTTAAAAAAATCGATCCGTCAGGCCCTTTCTTATGATTTAAATTATCCTTATGAATTTTTTCATATTTTAAATTCAATATTTTTGGTATAATTGGTGGGTTGAAAGGTGTAGATTCCTGCAATTTGGGTTGATACGATATTATTCGATTAAATTTTTCACCTTCTATTTAAAAAATTGTTGCTGTTTTTAATAAAAAAAATATATAATTAAGAAATACTAATAATTAAACAAATATTAAAAAATAATCCAGTCAATTAAGCAATGAAAAAAGAAATTCTAAAAAAAGATGTAACAATGCAGCTCGTACGTCATCCAGTAGTCTCTGACAATCCCCCTCGAAAAAATGATAAAAAGTAGCCCATTGTAACAAAAGGGTATATAATCCCATTGTCCAGATTGCGAAGTCGAGTCTCTTCAAAACCGAAATAAACATGATGACGGACACGCTGGCGAAAATGAACGAGGTCCTGGGTCCTGGTCACCAATTGAATGGTCGAGGGTTGTTCACACAAAAGGAACCCCCGTTACTGGTCATCGAGGACCTCGCGCCCCTTGGTTTCCGCATGGCGGACCGTCAAGCCGGCCTCGACATAGACCATTGCTTATTGGCTATTCGCGGCTTGGCCAGATTTCACGGGAGTTCCGTCGCCGTTTGCGAAAAAGTGAGTACTGTGGATGACAAATGTATTTATGTTTATCGATCACCTTACATGTTAAGTGTCGTTATTTATTTATTTGATAGTCTGAATCAGTCACAAATTAATTAGGTTCCTAAATTTCGTTCTAAGTTTTATACATTTTTTCTTTTACAAAAGCGTAAAGATACTTCAATCACAATGTATACCAAGTCCATTCATGTTAAATTATCGTGTATTCAAAAGTTATTGAAAAGAAAAATACTATAGAAAAAATTAAAATATAAAAGATTAATGAATGTGAAGCGCTTATTTTTATTAAAATTTCTCTTACTCTTTATTTCTACAATGAAAATAAAAAAAAAGTAGTATTAAATAGGAGTAGATGAAAAGATTAAAGCATATAGAATAATATAATACAACTTTTTGACTAATTATTTAATCTTCTGATTACAAAACTGTCGAATAATGTTAAAGTTAGCACTTATCAAGGAATACTAATAAAATAGTATCGCACAGTCGTAATTAAATAATTAACAATTATTTTAACGAACAACAGAAGGACGGAAGATATTCTCGTTACAATGTAATCGACGCTTAGGCTACAATGTTAATGGCAGCTCCACTGGAGTTTAGAAAGATAATTTCATCCCAACTAACGCCAAACGTTTCCGAACGTGAAAATCAACAATTTTAAAAGTTACTTTAAACGAGGTTAAAAACCATTATGCAAACGATTTTGAAACGTTGAAGTATCAGAGAATGTAAAAAAAAATTCAAATTTTATGACAGTTAGAACATGTTTCTGAAAGTACGTTGAATGCATATTATTATAGTAGTATCCGTTTTAAGAAATGATAAATTGAAATTATGCTTTTAAGGAACGAATAAATATTATGTAAAAATTTAGAGATCTTAAAGAGACTGTATCTACTATGTTTCTGCAACAAATTTCTATCCCACTTTTACTATTTTACTATTTTATAAACTATTTTTATTAAAATTAACTTTATTTTATTAAAATAATACAATTTGAGATTTGCTGTGTTTAAAATCTTTAAAACGATATCCACTGTAACTGCAATTATATGGACTAAGTGAATTACATAGTTTTCAATTAGTTAATTACGAATTAATAATTATGAAAGGTATAAAAAATCAAGGAACATTACCCTGAGAGAAAAGAATATTTGCGATAATTGATTGTATATTTCGCAAATGTTTCTTTCTCTCAGTAAATAATACGATCATTTTTAGTAAAGAAATGGCTAAAAATGGTATAAATTAATGTGCTTAATCTAGTTATTTTTGTACTCCATTACAGGATCCGAGCATAAAGAAACAATACTATTGTGGAATGTTTCACAAAGATCAACCGGAGGAATTTCGAGTATTTTTCAACCAAGGAGCGCGTCAACTTGGTCAAGAAGCAGCTAACTGGCCTGAACTTGATCCTAAGTATTAAATTTAATTTACCAGTTTATTATATTTTATTCAAGGTCTGTAATACACTAAACGTAATTCAGGTACGCCAAGAAGATTTCGAAGATAGCCGAACAACTTCATGAGAAAGGGTGCGCAGCCTCGGTGTATAAAGAGAACGAGTTTAATGTTATCAATCACGGTGACTTTTGGGTGAATAATATGTTGTTCAAGTATGACAAAAATGGCAAACCATGTGAACACATTTTCGTAAGTACCACTAATGTTTACGACTAACGTGGAGAGGTTCTACTCTCCGGGTTACGGATTTTGTCGCAACTTTGGGAACTGCTTTGTAATATACAAATATGAAAGAATTCACAAGATATTCAATCTCACAGGCTGTTTGACGAAAGTTCTATACAGTTCATAGAGAATTGTAAAAAAAATATAATTTAGTTTAATTGATGGTAACTCAGAAGCAATTAGAGATAGATACTCAAACTTACATTTGACAAAAAGCTTAGATCAAATAGATACGATAAAAAAAAACTTCAAATATTTTAATTTGGTCAAAAGTTATATGGAAGAAACAAGAATAAGACGAAAATTTTACATAAAAAATCCATAAAATTTTAATACTACATTTTCGTTAATATTTCGTCTAATTTAGTATAATTTTTTTACAAGTTTAATTACGTAAAACTTTCGTCAAATAGCTTATGAGATTGAATTTCTTGTAAATTCTTTCTATTAGTATACAAAAAACAGTTCTCAAAATTGCAACAAAATCTGTTACCCGGAGGATGGAACCCCTCCTTGTAAGTATAGTATTATTTTATTTTTTTTTTATTCTTGAGTTTGTGCCCTCTTTTTTCCTGGCACTTCCTACCGTTTATCTCCTGGGGGACTTTAACGGTGTCCACCTACCACCTATGTGTGGGTGCTTTATCCCTCCCTTAAAAACCCCACCATCTCGCATTCGCCCGGGGTTATGCCCGTGGATGAGGGAAACCTGTGAAGCAGGGAAAACCTCACCCGAGATGGCCGGTGTATTCGAAACATTCTTTTTGGGTGTCAAAGTCACATTGCGTAGGCCTTGACACCGAAACCGAATGTTTCACACCTCCCGCTCACGTTGTGGAATGTGAAAAACACCTAACCGATCACGAAAGCCGCATGAGAATGGTCTCCCATCCAAGTACTAATCGCGCTCAGCGCTGCTTAACTTTCGCGATCGGCCGAGGTGCGCTTCCACCACTCCGCCACCGCGTCGGTTTGTAAGTATAGTATTATTTATTTCATAGGGATCAGCATACGGTTTTTCTAATTATCATAACTTTTAAATGATAATACATCGCAGAGTTTGCTTTTCTAGTTACTAAAAATAAATATTGCCGAATAATTCCTAACTAAATTTTTGTATATCACAATTTGTAAACTCGTTTTATGTTATCTGCCAAAAATTACTTACAATAATACGTATGGTTTTTCATTTCTAACTCTCTAGATATAATTCGTTTGTATAATATAGTTGTCTAAATTTTGCAAAGAAACTTGTAGAACAAAGTAAAAAATGGGAAAATATTGATAAATATTCATAAAACCAATAGAACTTGCACGCATAAAAAAGTGAGCACGGTCAAAGCGGTATAACAAAAAATTGTTAAAAATAATTGTGTATTAAAAAATAATTAAACTAGAGCAACATCGGACGATCGATAATTCGTCTACTTTATTTAATACAATTATTATACAAAAAACGATTTTAATGAAATTCAAGAGACCTTAATTAATAATTAAACTTTAATTTATTACAAATATTTTACATTTATTGAAAAAGTTATGTACAAATTTTTCAAAAATTGTTGAAACAAATATATGGAATTTTCAAAATGAATATTCTTAAAATAATACTATATCTATTTTTAAAGTAGTAATTTTTCTCATACAAAATATAGGATATAAGTGTGCATGTTATTATGTTTGTGTAAAATTTATCAATTATCAAATAATTCATCAAACAGTTAATTCATCAATTTTTGAAAAATATTATTGTAATTAGTTAAATTATTGAAATCATTTGCAATTAATACTTAGCTCGTTTCCTTTTGTGGATTTTATATTTTCATAAATTTATGATCATTCAAGTCTCAACTGACAAGTATCTGTATATCGATTAAAGAAAATCGTAAGCATTATTTATTTTAAATTTTGTGTTGCTAGTATTATGACGTATACGTTCCATGTGACGGGGTCGATAAGTATCTAACGCTACACTATTACATCTAACTTATATTATATTTAAATTAAGTTTGCCGTAGTTTGCAAGGTAGAGTTGGTAGATCATTATGTCAAAATCATTATGTTGAGAGGTTTTAACCTATTCATTATTAGATGAGAACCTAATACCTATGCAGCAATGCTCGCCCAATAATTGCAGTAATGACGATATTACCCTCGTCGTAGTACTGTCAACAGTGCAGAAATATAAATTTTTTAATTTATTTTCAAGTATTAAGTATGATTTAATTCAACGAGAGACATATTTAATAAATAAAAAATACTATATAGTATACTTAATATATAAATAACGTAAAAAGTTCATGGTAACTTCCAGCCAACCTAAAGATAGACAAGGCGTTAAAATTTGGAGTTTGCAATATTTTGTTACGAAATCAGTTGAAACGAATGGTATAGTTAAGTCGATAGTACGCGTGATAAAATGATCAGTTGAATGACAGTTGAACGCGAACACATTGAAATTTGGAAAACAAGTACACTCGTACCCGGGGTAAGGAGAAAATTCGAGTAAATTGTAAAGAGAAGTTTGTTAAATGTTTATCGACGTCTTATAAGACGAAGGCGGTATAGAGGAATCGTGTAGACGACAGGTATTTTCGAATGGCAAGTCCTTTCTCCAAGATTTTCCATTCTCCATCGTAATCGGGGCATTGTTATCAAGTAGAGCCCTGGAGCAACCGATTTTCGTGATTCAACGCATTTTGTCAAGGAAAAATCGCGCGTCTATGAATAATGCAAGGAAAACCTCCTGGAGCTCGCACGCAACTACGACGCTTCAATTCGTCCATGGACTTCCGAAATACAAATCCCACCAGGAGCAAAAGCTTCTTCGTTTATCTTACCCCCACCGACGATTTCATTTCCAATTCAATACGTGCTCTGGAATCCAATTCAACTTCGTAGGCCGCGCAGTTTTCAGTTTTCTAAATTACAGGCCAAAATAATTAAAACTCTGGTAGCTCCTGCGGTCAATTTATTATTCAAACCGAACAACTTATATATATATAGGTATATCGGAAACATTTAACTTTTGCGAAATAAGGGTCTACGGTCTGCAGAACTCTACTACTTGGCCACCAGATGCGCCGTACACTTCACCTGGGTCTCAAATTATAGTTTCCAATAAGCAGAATATATCTACACATTTTTTAATATATAATACGTAAATAAATACGTTAACAAAAGTGACATTGTTGTGGTACTCTATTATACGCGTCTTATTACATTCTTACCGTAACGTGATTCCGATCCTTACAAAATATCTCTACATATTTTATTAAGTTAAAATAGTAGTTTAACTTTCAATTAAAGTATGCGTTTCCTTTTAAAAACGTCGTACGTTAAAATTTATTTTTTCATGTTACATGATCTTTACGCAATAATTACATTAGCTCTTGAATCAATGGTACATGCTACGTCGGCTACGTAACTTATTCAAACATCAGAAATACATTACGATATTTACATAATCTGAAATGCATGTAGAAAGCGACAAAAATGCTTAAACGACCAATTTGTACAAATATTTTCCTATTTGGAGTTATAATTTGAGACCCAGCTAAAGTGTGCATTTGGCATTTGGATGCAAGTAATAGATTTTTAAAGATGCGTACATCTCGTATCACAAAAATGAAAAGTTCCTGATATATATATGGGACAAGTAAAAATGTATGGGAATGTATATAAATCGTTTCTCATGAACATTTGCAGTGCTCCTGTTTGAATGAGCGCAAAGCTCCACGGGAATTTCATTGATCGCGTAACAGATTGTAATGGAAACGTATTCCTTTTGATTTTGTTTGGCTACTTATTCGCTTTATCGTGTAACAAGTACTATCCCAGAAAAAAACCACAGTCTCTGCGCCCTTCCTTTAAATGCGTTTGATTTAATTTTTTTTAATTAAATTGATCGAATTGTTGCATTCTAATTTTACGGTAAATCGACCGGTCATTATTGGATTACTGTACCTTAATACGCCTAGCGAACGGTACGTAATATATTCTTAATATGATTATCAAGCGATGTATATATATGCATATACGTGGTTTGATTCGTGTAACCTTTTTCTGAGAAAATTTATAGGTATTTAAATTATTCCTTTACAGATAAATCAACACGATAGTGCAAAAAATATTGATTACCAAATTTAAAAATATATTTACTACAGACGCTAGCTTGTAATGAGTGCAATGTAAAATTAAACGAGACTAGATCGAAAATGACTACACTCTTTACTACATTTGTGTATTAGCTACGAAAAGTTGAATTTTTACTTTCCCAAGATAGTAAATCATCCTCTTCAATATTATTTCTGTACTAAATATTAGTTAATCAATACGTAAAATATTATCTGATCACTTCATTCTACCTACTTCCTCTCTGTTTCTCTTTATACGTATCCGAATACATACGCTTATTTGCAATGCATTTAATTAATACGACGTATATAGTGCTTTCGATACACGCGTATCGGTATCTAATGCATATAAAAGCGCGTTACGTAGGTATAAATCCAATCCATATAGGATTCAAGTGTCCAGAGCGTTTTTTTATCACAAATATAAGCATGTTATAAAAAAAACGATTACTCGAGTCGATTTGAATAAAGAATTGGATATGTATCGTGCACTCGGATATAGATTTTCAAGCGGTCAACCATTATAATAGAGATAATTAATAAGAGAATTTGTTGTTTAGGTCGATTTCCAATTGTGTCTCTACTGCTCGCCAGCTTACGACCTCCAATATTTTTTCAACACCAGTCTGAACGACGACACGCTGCTGGAAAACGAGGAGCGACTGCTCACCGAATATCTAAAAACTCTGGGCGAAACTATGGCGAAAGCGGGTTGTCGCACCGAGCCACCAACGCTCTCCGAGCTGAAAGCAATGATGCGCGAGCGTGCCTTGTACGGTATGATAGCTTCATTTTCGGTACTTCCCATCATGTTGGTCGATAAGGAGGAGGCAAAGGATCTTGGAGAGATAATGAACAACGGCGACTACGACAATCCCTGCTACAAAGGCAAACACTTCCGAAAAGCGATGCTCAGGCGGTTACCCAAATTCGACGAGATGGGTCTTCTTGATTGAGCCAACTAATTTTTTTGGCATTTAACTAAATGCGATGTATATGTATATACGTAACATTTGTATACAAATGTGTTCTTTAGACAACAAATTTTAGATTAGACATTTTACTTAGGTTACATCGTACCTTCAGGCAGGATTCTGATCATTTTTACCAAAGATATTTATAACGATGTATGTATTTACTTTTTACAACAAAATTATTGTTCGTTAAGATTTTTAAAACATTTCGTACATTCTTGGCGCACTATTAATTATTGATGTTCATTACCCTGTATAGTATTACTTGTATTCGTAATCTAGTCATATTAGTTCGTAGGACAAACAGCGATAAATTACATTCTTTTTTGCAAAAATATTTTTAAATCGTTTTTTTGCGTAGATATATGTAAATATTACCCAAAAATGTATGTAACATTAGCCGAATCCTGCCTTGAAAGTAAGAATAAATTACTCGTTTCGATGTAATAAATTATTGATCAATGCGTTATACAATGTTGTTATTGTTATACTATATCCATTCGTTATTAATTAGCGATTAATAAATTAGGGCACATGTATAATACATAAAATAAACATTAATGAGATGAATTTTTCCTCTTCAATAATACGATTTAATTGAAAATATTACTTGATTGTAATAATGGGTTCTTTAATTTGCAATAACGTTTTGCACGTGTTTTCTCTTTACGATAGGCGTGTGTGGTTAATTGTTACTATTCATCACAACGCGTATGTAATTTTCGAGTTGTTCACCAAACCTCCCGTTAATTCATTAAACGGTATAAAACAGATTAAATTAAAATTATCTGACGCATGTGTATCTATCGAATACGTGTGTGTCTGTACATATGTATGTGCAAATTCATACACAAAATATTATAGGTACAAATAAATATTTACTCACTGCATCAGGAATTATTGTAAAATTTTAATAAAAACCAAGGGGGTTATTTAATACATAATTAAATCTGTGGAGTGTGATTCGAGTTATAAGCAAAAAGTTGTACAATCATCAAAACTTTTATTCTATTCCTTTACCATTAATCAAGATAAATAATATTACTTGCATATTTAATAAATGTCTTATAAATTTGATAACATGTTCATTTTGATACAAACTATTTAATTTAGAAATAAGTGTACTAAATTTGTTTAAAATTCAAATTTGTATATATTATAGATTTTAATGCATCTTGTACACTTTAAAATCTTGTAAAAAAAGGTTAATAAAGCTTAATTAAAAAAAATCTTGGATAAACTTTTTAACGTTTCGATTGTAGCAATTAGGAAAATAAAATATAATTATACCAAAAACATTTTACTGATTTTAATAAAAAAATTATTTGCATATATTTAACAATATACGTAATTGAAATAAACAAATACTTTACAGTTTATAAAATTTAATACATATATTTTGTGTAACCGAAAGCAGATAAAATATCTCAAACGTAATCAAATTCCGCTTAAACTTTATACGATTAATTACATTTTTTATTCGGTTGTACGCTTTGATGGTATAATTTAACAAGCTATATGTATCTTATCGTGTTTAATCTGATCTTTAAATCGCTATGCATCATTTTTTGTCACCTATATATTCTGGTTACATTTATGTGTGTACAACACACACACACACATACATATATGTATATATTGTGAAGGTCTAGAGCAAGGTTTATCCACCGTCAACACTGCTATATTAAAAGTTGACGTTATGCTTTATATCTGCACGTTCATATTTTATTATAGATAATGAAATGACGTTTAAGAACAATCTAATCAAGTATTACGGGAAGAAGATGTATATTACAAAGTTCAAAATATTCACATCTTTTTGTGTATACAAATATTTGAAAGAAAGGATTTATAATTATTACAATTTACTTTTACATTCAATGCAGTATTAACAGTTGATTAGTTTTAATATAGTATTTACTCTGTTTTTGAAGTAACTCGAAAGTTCGTTAAATAAGGGGATTGCGCTTTTTAATAACGTTTTTTAAGTGTGAAAATTTATAAGGTAAATGTGTAAGATAAAATATAGTAAAAAGGGCAATTGAATGAAATTTACGCTTAAAAAGGAATTAGTGGATTCAAAACATATTTTGTTTGAATAGACGTTAATAAATATTTGTTAGAGACTAATAAACATTTTACTTTTTTTAAATTCCGTATCTATCATTCAATAAAAATTTTGCTGTATCAAAGAAATATTTGTTTACGACTATTCAAACAAATATTTTATTGAATTCGCTACATTTGTTTTTAGTGTACGTATATCCAAAGGTTTAGCAGGATCGTTTTAATGGTATGATACCAATAAACAAATATCACTATAATAGTAGCAATACCTGGGGAAATGTTCAAAACTTTTAATTTTTTTCATTTGGCTGTTACTTAACATGTTCCAGAGACCATAACTTGGCTTCCCAACTAGGTCCATGGCTCCGGGTGTGCTAAAATTTTTCGTTTTAAAAACATTTTCCATTACAACGAGTTACACGAAAAGTTAAAAGTTCGAGAAAGTTACCCATATCCGTACCACTGTATACAGACATTTATTTTAGCATTTCTTTTAAATTCTTGCTTTGCGAGCTAGTAGAGTGTATTTTTATTATTAAGAAATGCACTGCGTACGAATCCACATGTGTATCAAAACCTTATAATCCATGACTAATTGGATAAGAGCAAAGCAAGAGAACGAACACAATAAGAGAAATGCTTCACTGTTGGATGAATATGACTCAAGATAATACTTCACTATAACTGCAGTATAAAATTATTATATAGTTTTCAAATTAAAAAAGTATAAAGTCATCTCAAAGACACAGAGATAATTTTTTTAATGGTCTTGGATACACGTGGTCTATATATGAATAGCTGAATATCTATAAATATTATCTAATAACGTACATAAATACACCTATTCTGCTCAAGTTTCTAGAACAGTGCGTATTTTATTGCTTCGTTATCGACAGTTTGGCAGGTAAATTGTGGTAGCATTACAGTGAACATCTCTTAATGAACTTTTGTGAGAATAATCATAATTCGTATCGATTAACTCTACTTGGAAATGAACCAATGATGCTTCGGAAGATGTTACTGGTACAACTTTACGGTGAGAAATGTAATCTCGATAATTTCCGAAGGTGGAATGGAAGAATCGCGCAAAACGTCCTGAACGAATCGAAGATCGGCTCCTCATTAGTTTTCTTTACCGGGACAATCGGGCAATCGGTTTACACGCAGTTTCCCTTGCGAACCTAATGTAATAGGAGACCCTCTTCTTCTCGCTTACTTGCCTCGCCTCGCCCCCGCCCCCTTCCTCCTCCGTCTTCCCCGTGTAACGACGCGTCTCTTAAGGCTCTCGGTAAACAAGGGTGGAAAAAATTGAGAGGGTGGAAAATAAAGTCACGAACTCGCGATAAGATATGGGCGATGAGGCGCTGAAACTTTTATCGGACGAGGAGAGGAGAGAGTAATGTGATGAAGAACCCGGGCGAGTGCATCGCATAATTTCCCTGGATAGGGTATCCGAGCTGAGGCGGTAGAGGCAGGAGGAGGGATCGGAGAGGGGCAGGGCGGGGAGGTAGCGAAGAGGGGCTCCTTCCTTTTCAAAGAAAAAAGCTCGGATAAAGTCAAACACGGTTCCGAGACAAAAGAGATCCCGGAGCCTTTATCAAGCTCCGATGTAATTTCCTGGAATTATTATGTGTGTGAGGGGTGAGGAGTGGAGAGAACGAGCGGTGGGGGTGGTGGGAGAGGAGAGGAGAGGAGGCTAGCTGCAGAATTTTCGTGAGAGTCAGCAAGGAGTCCTGATTTCGAGCTCCGGCAGAATAAATAAACGTCGTAATTCACGTTCAACAGTTACTAACGGTTCGATTTGCAATTGGAAACGGTCCAAGGAGATTCGATGTTCGCGAGGGTTTTTGTTTAAACAGCTACGACGTACGATTGAATTTATTTATATACATACACACATACATGCATCGAATAGTTTTTGTTAATCAGTAAATTCGTTCGGAAGAGATATGATTATTTTCAAAAAGTTTTCATCGATATTTAGTGGCGACGATAAAACTGTGCGGCTACATTGTATACGATGCAGATACTTACTCTCACTTATTTGATTAGTATTCGAAAAAAAGGAATGTAAAGAATAGCGAAGTATAAACACAATTTAAGTAAATTTTTCAAGCCATGGTTAAATGAAGACGAGTATTTTTTCTTTGATGTGAATACTTTAAAATTTATTTACGTATAATAAGGCGACGAATTGTTTCCTCTATGATTGTTATTAATTTGAGCAAATAATTGTAACAATAAAGAAATTATCGTTAAGCGTTAATTATAATGTTTTGTGTAACTTTAAACTAAATTAAATATTGTAAAAGAGCAATTAATTTTAGAAATCTCGTGGATTTAAAGTTAACTTAAAACCTGATAATATAACATAATGCAAGCGAGCTGCAATACCAAGCTACACTGAATCAAACTAACATTATATATCTTTCTATACGCAAACTCAATCTAAACATCAAGTTTTAAACTTCGTATGCTTTAATTATCCACAAATCATGTTTACAATATCAATTCAATATTTACCCACTGTAATTACCTGCATTTGAAAGTATACGTTTAGGGTACGTGTTTAGACATATTGACTTATGTAACCCCCTAGTAGGAATTTCACCGCCGTTTGGCTAATTTTCGCGTCAAAAACGCTATACATTTGCTAAATTTTGTTCCATAATTGGTAATACTTATAAATTAGTGGTACAAAACGAACAACACATTTCATTAGCAATTTCATTCAATCAAATCTTTAAAAGAAGAATTTTGTGTAAAAAATGTACAAAAAGTTTAACATTTTAAATTTTTCTATAAATTTTATTCAAACTCTAGGTTATTGATGGTGACTTTCCATATCACTATATATTTATGAAGTACACAAAATTTGTGAAATCACGTAACAAGTACCGTTACCACTATTGCACTGCGAGATTAAAGTTTAACTTTTATGATTAGTAATTTAATGTCTTCCATTTGTTAATTGATGTTGATACAATAATTCTTTTGTAATAAAATAGTAATACTGAAATAATTATAAAAATGATTATATATATATATACACAATTAATACTATTATATTATATTAAGTGTTTATTATGAGTACAAAATTGTATATCGTTTTAACTTTGACTAATTAGAGCGAAATATATAAAATAATTATTTTCGAAATATTATGCATTATTCTTTTTAGTACCGTGTCGTCTTCTGTACACGATGAGACACGAAATAACATTTGATGTTCCTCGAGTCTCGCGCGTGCTGCGATCACTTGTACTAAGCATTATGAGTTGTTGAAATATTAATTATATCTTGTAATAACTTGAAAGAAAGTTACGTACAATTGTAAGTCTAAATCCGCAAATACAAAAAAAATTAAATATTACGCGTTTATCTTGTTTATGTCAAAAATAATGTTAAAAGTAATAAAGTTAACCGGTCATGTATTCATCAAAATTTCAGCGTTCCCGTGCAATTTCGGATATACGGGGGGTGGCCCACTCGAAAAAAAAACCCGTACTTAACACGCTTTGTCGGGAAGCCACAGATATATGTATATATTCGCGGGGTATAAAGTAAAAATGATCGATCGTTGCCAAGTGGTACTCTAAATGCAACAGCGTAAAAGCGCGAGCACATCGATCCCCGAGTCGAAACGTCGATCCCGTGATTGCGCTCGTATTATCTCGGCGTTCGGGCGATTCGACCGTAATGACATTCGGTGTATCGAACGCTCGAGAGAGAGAGAGAGAGATACACGTATGGGGTGGGGCCGACGTTTTTCGTCAATAATCCGCTTTCCTTCGTCGACACCCCGGCAGGAAAGAGCGACGTCCGCATGTTCCGCGAGCTAGTTTATTATTCATTGGGCCCCTGGATAAACGCTCTATTGTTTATGCATTAGTCCGACGCGTACAGCCTGTACCCCCCAACCTCTGCCCGATTCATTACTTTCCCAGACTTCTGAAGGGAGTCTCCATCCTATACGATATACCCATAAACTTGTGTCCATTCGCTAACTCCCTTTTTTCCTTCGTTCTTGTTAAAATTCGATTCACCCAGTTGAAATGTATACTCCCACGGGTATTTCCAAAGGTATGCGTGTGCACCGATCCTTGGCATGCCATTTGACAAGGGAAAACAAATGAACATTATTGGTAAAGTGACTAAACGTTCACACGTTAACAAGACGAGATTAGAATCTAACCGTAAATGTTGCTCGTATAAAATGCAGTTGTTTACTCGAATTTTTTTAATAATTTACACTTAACTTGGCATGTAATAATGTTTCCAACTGAATAATGAAAATTAAAAAACAATATTCCTAATCTTAAAATAAAGCACATTATGTTTACTAATTAATCAATCGTACCAACTACTGTTTGACAAGTAAACATGTTGAATTTTTTAACTTATCTATCTTTTGATTATATTAATAAATATTTTATTATAATTAACATTATATATTTATAAATAAATCTCTGCGTATATATAATTTCTGAAAATAAACACGAACTTGAAGGATTAACGTATAGCTATACAAATGTTTGGTCATTGTTAATGCAAGTATTAATGAATATGCTTTTTATAAATTAGTCCTCAGGAGTACGTCTATTTTCAGATAATATAAATAAATCAGTATTATAGGGTCAGTCGCACCCTCAGATGCTTGCAAGTTGCAAGATTACACAAACCCCTTGTGGAACTGTTTTAAAAAATGTAACCGCTTATGGGGACATTGAAGAAGGAAAGGTTCAAATATATCACGCTACAGATACTCATTAAATTATTTATTGAAGTTATAAATTTCCATTAAAATATAAATATTGCTTAAATATGTAATTGTAAACACAACGTTTGACGTAATACATTACGCGTACTTGTTAACGTCTGCCGTAACACAATGTACTAAATGGTTTTCTTATTTAATTTTACAAAGTATACAGAGAAAATGAAAATATAAAAAATTTAGTTACGCAAACGAGAATAAAATTTTGCGTCTGTTAAAGTAAGCCAACGTAGACACACATTACGTAGTAATATTAAAGAAGGTTTGAGAAAATTTAGTGCCTGCACCGAAGAGAACATCGGAACAATCCTTCTCAAAGTTAAGTAAATAACGTATAACCCAAAAACCCATAAGCATAACAATGGGATTTAACAGATGCAACGGAAAACTTTAAAGAAATTAATACGATAGCTCAGTTTGTAAATTACAAACGGAAATATATATACATATATATATATGTAACGGGTACAATAACAGTTTGCGATATAAATAAATGTGTTGACTGTTGCAATTTTCCAGAAGGCATTCGGTATGAGTTTAATGGCAACAAACCCTCTCGAAATGATGTAAAAGTATATTTTTGGATAGGATGAAAACTTTATGTCTTTGAGATTAAATTTCTTGCCGGTATAGAAATGAAGAGGCCGCTTTTCTCGAATTCTTTTGGTCCACTTCGCGAGATTGCAGCAAGAAATATCGACCATTCTTCCCTGTCCTAGCAATCGCATTGCTTTCTCGAGCACGAGTCAAAAAGTTGAATGAAAAACTTAATACACCGGTTATTTCTGTTTTTTTTCCTTTCCTTACATCCTCCCTCGGCTATATAAATCGAAGGGGAAAACATGACCGCGATTTCCTGCAATTATTTTTTATAATTACGTGTACGTGCTGACACGACGAACCCCATTAATTATACGTTTCTTGCACGTGTATACATATAGTCTCACCCATTCTCCAATCAAAACTTTTTGATAAAACCAATTCGGCTTTAGTGTACGGTAACCGAGACTGTTATTACCGATAACGTACTATTTGTCCTCGTGTTTTAGTAGAATAATACTTAATTTGACTACAAATTGGACATTTAACGTAAAACCACCAGTGAAATTGTTTAGGAGACGTAGTTTTTTTTTCATGAAAACTGCTGCTAGAGCAGGAAAAAGTATTTTCTTACGAAAAAATATAAGTTTGACGTTGAAAAGAAAGATATTTGTTTGTAGACGAAATAAAAGGAGAAATTTCGGTTTGCAATAAAACGCGAGTATAAATATAGGTTTAAATAAAAAAAGTAAAGTTAATTGCAATAAATAATGGTTTTACACGGTGGGAAGGAGAAGAGGTAGGTAGAGGGTACTATATATTTTTTGTCGAGGATTAAGAAAAAAAGATAGTTGGGGGCTGAGGGGGCGGATCCATAAATCGGCTTAAAAAGGAAGGGAGCACAATGCCGATGATGCGTAAGTAATTTCGATCCGTTGGCGTTGGTCGCGTCCCCCGGTCGACTAATTTGGTAAAAGAGCTTAGCGCAGCTTAGAGGAACTCGATGTAAGTACGGAGGAAAGCAACTTACCCATGGTTCTTATCGTAGGCATAACCGCAGGCTCAGCGTTGTGTATGTGCAAGCCTCCGAGGACCGCCAAGACAGCCCGGAAAAACCCCACTGACAACATCCTCACTGTCCCATGGGCGATTCCTGCAAGTCCAGCGAAAACGAGAAAACATTAAGACCTCCAGAGAAAGAATACTGTATAGAAGTGGAAGGATATAGGCTGCGGAAGGGGGACGAGTCACGAGTCACGAGTCACGAGTCACGATTCTCGAGTCACGAGTACCTTTTACTCGTTACATTTTACGATCACCATCGTCCAGAACTCTATCCTCAGTTTATTCATCATCGCTCGTTCTTATAGTATATCTACGTTAATATTACCTAGGTATATCGAATCTCTGTTTAGGACCTCTCGAATAATCAATATTACTACTTTTTTATCACTTTATCAACATTTCCACATTTTACTTAATTGTACGCGTTTTTATCGCCCGGCACTTTGGTCATTTATCTCCGAAATTGCAATGCAAGTTACAGTTTATCCAATTGCGTTATTGTAAATAACGTATTTCTATGAATTATGGCTCGGCTATTGCACATTAATCTTTATTTATTTATTCGCCGTATAGTTGAAAATATTATACAACAAAGCGTGATGTTTCAAAGTCACCATTTATTTGGAAAGGTAAAATGGATCTTATTATAAAATTAAACGATTTTGTTATTAATAATAATTATTTGTATTATAAACGTATAATTCAAAAACATCAAGATTTTCTATTTTAAGCGTCGTCTTGGCTTAGTCAATTTAAAATTCCAAATGTAAGATAGTTTTAATAGTCATATATCAATTTCAAAAGAACCACTTCGCTACTTCTTTATTTATAGGTAAGGAGCGTAGATGCTTGATCGAAAACAGGTGCAATTCTACTTTGTAGATAGGTACACGTACTTCGCTGTTTATCGACCTCGTATATGAATTTCGTTAAAGAAACATAAATATTATTTCCTCAAGTTTTTCGAAACGTTTAGTAAACATCCTTTTTTAGTAACACTGTATATACTGACGAATAAAAAAGATAAATATTTGCAAATCCAATTTCTTGAAAATATGAATGCACTATACCTTATAAAAACACATATACACGTGTCAACATCTTTGAAGAGTTTAATCTTTAAAATATATAAACAAAAATATTGAAACAACCATTGAGATTTTGGTGTTTGAAAATGCTAATGTCGTTTAAATTCTCAATATATTGTAAGTTTTGAAGTGTTTTAAAAGATGGAAAAAGGTACGGAAGAAGTGGGCCTAAAAACTGAAAGGGTAAACGAGATAAAATAATTACTCGTAATGCTATCGGACACGGTAAGCGATTGCCCAAAATTTTTGTAAAACGATCGGTTGGTTTGTACCTCCGGCACCTCCGGCACTACCGACACCTCCGATACCGTTGACGGACGCCTAGAATCGAGGTTGGATAGGGCCGCCAAGTAGGGAACTTTTCGCGAATTCTATAAGTCCAAGTTGAAATTGCGGGCACGTTTCTCGGTTTGAGGCAAACATCGAATGGGGTCAGTACCGCGCCCGCGCTCCTGCCTATACTTTCTCACTTTCCCGGTAGATATTTTGCCCTTCCCCTTCACAGCCCCTCCCTCGTCTTCGATATAACGAACGCGAAGTCGATCCGATCTCCTATATAAGTACGGGTATTACTCTGCATCCCCACCCGCATCTCTGACATGATAAACATTTCGGAAGGAAGAGGAAGGGAAAGAGAGAGAGAGAGAGGGGAAGGGAAAGAGAGAGAGAGAGAGAGGGGAAGGGAAAGAGAAAGGGCAACCGCGTTACGAAAATTCCCGATGAAAAGTTTTCACGAGCGCAAGGCTTTTGTGCTTCTCTGCTAACGATCCTCCATTCACGAATTTTCGACTCGTCGCGGGGGTGTTATTGCGCGTACCGTAACGTTACGAAAATGTATCGCGAATTCCCTCGGGATTTTACGCGTCCATTTCACCGGCTTATTGATTCGATTAATTCTTTTCAAACTACGGCCACTGGAATTTCCCGTTGAGAAAATCCATAGAATACCTTTGATTCTCCTGGATTTTTCAATGTCGCCAAGAATGTGCCACCGCGACTGTCCTTTCCACAATTCTCTCTGTTTTTTTCCCAACAAACGCTTGGTGCAACTTTGCTAAAATCCGATCGCTTACACAATTATTCCATTAAACCGTTAAACCGCCATAAGTGATCGCATCAAACAGCTTCAGAAAGGATAATAACATCAAAATGCATTTTTATAAAATGTTATTTGTATTTTTTTCTATTCAACGCAAAGTGATATAGCTGGTAATATTTAAAATATTCTATATACTATATATTTTTTAAATTACAAAATCGATACATCAACCAATTTTTTTTATTATTCGTTATTCTTGAAACGAAAACGAGTTGAAACTTTTAGATGGCTTATTGTACCAGATGCCGGGTCCGTTACTGAATATTACATTAACCCGTCAAGTTCCATACCGACCCTAAAT
The DNA here is from genome assembly GCA_026168455.1 of Theocolax elegans. Classification (NCBI taxonomy): domain Eukaryota; kingdom Metazoa; phylum Arthropoda; class Insecta; order Hymenoptera; family Cerocephalidae; genus Theocolax; species Theocolax elegans. The sequence goes on from CM047427.1 coordinate 61,132,349, forward strand.
CGACTCTTTTGGTTTTGCCTGTGCAAGGTTATACAAAAATTTAGAATAATATTTTTTGATTACAATTAATTTATTGTTTCCACGACCACAGTAGTGGGTTAAAACGAGTTTACTAAACATTAACAAGTGCTTAAACGCAATTTATTTATGCAGTATAAAGATACGATCTCTTGCCATCAGCGGTCTCTTTTCTTTTGTATAAGGGCAACTTTTATTTTTATCAAAACAGCTCGTTCCTCGTATCTCGAGGGAAAGCAAAAAAAGTCGAGAGCATCCATTCGCGCCGTTCTCATTTAGATAATGAGAAGAAAAAGCGAAATTGTCGAGTCTGGCAAAATACAAATTGACTCTCGGTTACGGTATTGCAAAATATTTTTTAAATATTATTGTAATATTATTGTTTAATTATGCAATTGATCGTTAGACATTTTTATTAGTGTTTTATATTCAAATAAACCTGTTAAATCTTATTTTGGTCATTCAGAAATGTATATTCTGCAAATGTTTCATACGGTACACATTTAATTTTCTGACTAATTTCATGATTATTATTTGATGATCATCTAATGGACTCACTAATTTAATGGTGAATATTCTATCGAGACTCTGAATAATACTTTATTAGTCAACAATTTTGTAGAGAGTATATTAAGTAATTTATAATTAACAATGTAGTACGATCATTGCTTACGTTATTGTCAATTAACGGTATAAATTCCCTAAAACATTTTCTGCTACTCTTTATGTATATAGCTATTGTAAATTTTAAAGTATTATTTTTATGTATATTGTTTAAGTTGAATAACTTTATGAATTGGTAGAAGTTATATCTTTGTCCAAGAAATATTTAGCCTCAGATCATTGTATTATTATGAAAACTCTTTAAACATTAAAGTGTTTAAAGGTGCATAACGATTTTAGAAAAATTAGTAAATAAAATATCAAGTTTTCTAAAGAATCGGTGAGTATGAAGGGAGTAGGTGATTTAAAATAGCAAATGAAATAGTAAGGTCAACCAGCTTATCCCAGCCAGGAGGCAACTATATGAAATAAAAAAGAATAAGAAAAAGTAAGAAAAAGTAAGAAAAAGTGAAAAAAGCGAAGATTCGATCCGGTAGCGAATAAACGAACGTTTCAACAGAGAGAAACCCGTGGCATCGATACCGCAAGGATCTTCCATCGGCGACCAGCATTATCTAATGTCCCAGGGCGCGAGAGAAAAGTAAAAAAAGGTAAGGCAAGCTCTCCATAAAACGGTCTATCTTTCGGTTGGCAAGGCAGTTCCTGAGCTCTCTTTCTCTGTTGTGGCGTCGTCAAAGTCGCGCGCGATAAGCCCGGTCTCTCGCGCCTCACCGACTCTATTTTAAATTCGCCGAGGGATCGCGACGAGAAAGAAGACAAAAAATATATGTTTTATATACACGTATATATATATATATATATATATCTATATATATATATATATAAAAGGACGCAGAACGCAATTTCCTCTTGACCCTGTTTTCTCGTGGAGTAATCGCGTTAATTATTGAAAAATTGACCTATATTCCTTTCGAGTTCCGTTGCGGTTTCATTCGATTACCTATGCGAAGCCTGACTGGAATTTAGACTGCGAAAAGGGGAAAGCCGAATTGTGCCCAGTTATTTCTTCCTCCTTCTTCTTGCTAGTTTGAGGAATCGATTTCGCCTCGTTAATAATGCTTCTGAAGAATCGGGTTTCTACATTCTTTCGAGTAACTTGCTCAATGCTCACGTCGATTTCCTTCAACGATTTCGATATAATATGTTGTTCAACATCGGGGCTATATCCCTTATGCTTTATTTCCTATAGTTTTTTCCTACTTCATCTTTTTTTTTTAATGTTTATCTTGAAGTTTTATAATTTTTCGACATAATATATTTTACATCTTGACAAGATTAATGTGCTTTATAGCTAAACGTATATACGTATTGTTAACCCTTTAGTTATCTTACGTGTACTGCAAAAAATATGTGTGGTACGTTACTTTTATGAAATTATTTTAATCTTTCAACTTTATTATACGTGTATATGCGAAAATAATCTTGATTTAATTATACAATTAATTTAATACTTTTTTTATTTTACTTTTACCTATACACAAATTTTCAAAAACAAATGAATTTGAAAACTATCAGTTTCGAAACAAACTATCAACCCATAGGCACTTTAGAATCAGCATGACCCCAGCCTACTTTACTTTCAATTTATACCTCTTTATCGTTCGAGTGCACTCAATTTTTTATGTAGTAAATTACATTTAATAAAAATAAACTTTGTGATTTTATACAACAAACGTTTTAAGATTACCTAAAAATTGTTTCAAGTAATAAAAATCAATAGCCCCACTTAACGCTTTACATTTTTGTTGGCTATGTGAAGAGTCCCACTGTGCCGAGTAACTCTCGGGAACTCTTCTATAGTTAACAGTTAAATTCTGAATTTGTCTTTTAAATAACTTTTCGTTTTTTGTACCGATAAAAAACTTGCTAGATTCGCGCTTACATTTATGACTAGAAGAAAAATTATTTATATTTTATATTTAAATGTTTTAATTGCGTTATATAGTATTTAATTTTAATCAGTTTATAATCAGAAATACACATACACACACACACACATATATATATATTATTTATTATTATATTTGTAATAGTAGTGCTTTAAAAATATTTAAGTATTTAGTTGTTTTTTTTTAAATGTTTTAAAGTTCTGATTACTACGTACATCGAGCAATTTATTACAGAAAAAAGTTAAAAATAAAATTGTACATCTTGAAAAAATTATATAAGAAAACTTTTTAAATAATTTCACCGCTTTGAAGAAAAAATGTAAAGTAATTATACTTTTTAAAGCATTGACTACAAACTAAAAATCTGAATTTTTAAGCATTAAGTGCCGTAAGAAAACTTAAGTACAAGATTAATAAGGTCATTAAAAAAATCGCTCCTCAAAGGTGAATTCACAAAATTAAAGATTTTCATCATGCATTTTGCAGTACGGTAAATAATATATATATAGGTAGAGAGAGAGTCTTAATGCCTATTTATTTTACATCATGCCGTTGTAAATTATCATCGTGCATTTAAATAATTTTATACTATATTTTATGTATAGTATTAAATTTATCTCAGGCTATTGAACATAAAATATGACTTCCGTTGAAAAAATAATTGGAGATAATAAATTGAAAAAATAGTCCCTTTTTAGTAAAATAAAACAGATTTTCAGCTAATAAGTATATAATCATTTACCGGTTAAAACATGATCGCTATAGGTTCAATCGCAGCATTCACATTTTATCCTTCCGCTAAAATTCAAGCGAAACAATTTTTGCCCACTCGTACAAGTTTCTCCCGTACGAAAAAAAATCGTTTCATAAACGCTCGAATTTCCACAAAGGCGGAATGCACGTTTTAAATTGAATGTACGCTCCGTGATCGTAAAATACGTTACTGCGAAAAAATAAAAAAGCGGCTACTGTACGTATATACCCTTTGGAACGTCAAACTTGTTTCGAGCAAGTTGTGCTCGTTTCTAACGAACGCGAGCGTTTCGTCATATGAAATTTCGAGACATCCTGTGGATCAATTTGTCTTGCTTAATTTTTAAAATCAAGGACTTAAACTTCTGCATTACTGGCTCTTTTGTAAATTAAATATTAATTATTGACAAGTAATTAACTGCGATTATCTTAACTCTACGGTCATAACTTTTGATTGAAAGAGATGGTACAAGAAGTAACGTGATTGTTATGAATATAAAAATATAAAATTAAGTAGACCTAGTGGCAATTGTAAATAATTTAACAAAAACTATACTATAAATTAATACTTATGAAAGGTAGATCAATCTTATTAGAAATCATAAAATCGTATAAACTAATAATTGTAATAATAAATGTACTCCATTTTATAAAATAAAATGCTGGACAATTTAATTATAAATTTTCATTAAAAAAAAGGAAATAGGTTAGTAATCGCCAGCCTTTGACGAGTTTTTACACCGTATTAAAGTGATCACCTAACGACGTCAAAGAAAAAAAAACTACAGTAAAAGTATCTTGTGCAAAAAAATATTGCAATAATTCAGGTTTGTATGATTTTCCATAAATATAGGAAATTCATTTACAGAGGTGTTATTGTCGATTTTTCTCATAATAGCAGTACACTGGATTACTTTTCTACGAGCCAAGTATCGGAATTTTTATAACGACCTTTTTCTTACAATTGAAAACATTACCTCGTACAGTTATATTATTGATACAAATTGCGGATAAACGGGATATATACATAAACGGTAGCATTATTACCGTAGAAGAGTACTCGAATATATCTATTTATTAGTAATTTATATATTTTGCCTCGTACACAAGCAGGACAGTAGAAGCGATCCACGTTTTGTCAGACTTGGGCGCGTTGTGTGCATATACATATAGGTAAAAGAACCATGTATTAAATTATCGACTTCGATGCGGTATAATTTGCTTTTTCCATTAGGTTATATATCCATTATTTGTTTATTCTGCATAATTTTATAAGTACATTAAGGCTTAAAAATACAGAAATAAATATTACGGAAGATATAATTACTATTTTTTTTATAATACCATGCGACATACGGGCACCGAGAATTATAATTAAAAAAATTTATTAGCATAAATTATACTTTATTTGTATCATCATTTCCCGTTAGTATACACATAGCGTGTCAATTTCCACTTTTCAATAGATTTAGTCGATTATTCGAAATTAAATATAATATTTTAAAGCCAAGCGGAATATTGAATATTGCGAGCAGTATGCACACGTACAGATGTGTCTATCATTTAATATTCAATAATGTTTGATTTTGTTTAACTCGACGAAGTATATGAAATCAATGATGTACAGTATAGAGTGTACTTTAAAATTTTTTAAGGGGAGAGGAGAGAGAAAAAGAGTTGGGAGTAAAACGAAAAATGACGTTTAACTAGAATAAATTGTCACTCAAAATCGTAGTAATAAGTAAAAACTACATCTTGATTCAATAAATCACTCTAATGGAGTGAAATTGTCACACCTACCTAAGACAGGCTTACTTCTGACTGACGTAAAGTAATGAATCTTCTCTCTTTCAGATTTATGCGCTGTAATATTTATCGCGAAATAGACAAGGAAATGAAAAAGACTTACAAATCGCGACTTATTCAAGGATATTATATACGTATACGTACCTATATACGCATATTATATTCCTCGTCATTCCTGGGTACGGTGTCAAAATTAAATGTTTAATTTATATGTAAAACGAGTTATACATATATACATTTAATTATAATACTCGAATTTTCTTTATTTCGGATGTATACACTGATATTACCTTTATTATTTCCTTACAATGCGCTTAACGAATTTAATAATGTAACAAAATGAAAAAAAAGTTACATTTAACCGTCTAGTTTTTTCACGATGTAGGTATATATTATGTATTTATTTAAATAAACGCGAATTTGTATTACCAAATTATAAATCTAAACGCTTCAACTGTAATCAACGAATTCATTTTTATGTTTCGTATTTATCGTAAACTTTTTATTTAAAAATTAAGGGCACAGAGGAATAGACTACGTGTAAATGTACAACGGGAGATTCAATAAAGCTCTACCATAGAATTGAGCTAACCGGATTAATTTTTAGTTTCATAGAATAACGTTGCATACGTTCAGTGTTTGATGCAAACATTACCCAGAATTATTAAATAAAAATAATTGCGATATTTATGAATTATTAATTATAATAATTTGTTTATATTTTGGTGACATATTTACGCAATGAAAATATTTAATTATTCATCGAGTATATTTTCTTAATAGCAAAATAATTACTTAGAGAAAATAACTACGCACGGTTCTTGTAAAATTATCATACAAGCAATATTTATTTATTTTTTCTCGATAAATCAGTGACAATATCTTAATACATCTATGTATGCGTGTACGCGGAAATAAACTGATCCGTGTTAGCCAAACTTAACGACCGTATTAGTAAAAGTTTGGGAAAACACTCTCGATATTATCCCGTATAATACATAAATCCTGACGAATCACCGCATAAAACGAAGCAAGTCGACATTCCAAACAGTTTCCGGTTATACCGGTGCTTACGGGGATATCAAGGTGAAAAATCAAGTAGGAAAGTTTTCATCAAGATTCGATTCGATGTTGTCTCGTGAAAAATCTGAAGCATAACGTTTCTTTCACTTCCGAAGCAATTCGAAAGCTCGGGAAGCGAGAAAATCGGCGAGAAGGTAGTCATCGATCACCCGATGCGTGGTCGTACGATTCGCGGAGGGAAAAAGGGTGGTACTGAAGGAAAGGAGGAAGCGAAGGAAGAGGAGAAGGAAGTGAAGGAGGAGGAGAAGGAGAAGAAGGAGGAGGAGGAGGAGGAGGAGGAGGAGGCGACTGTAGTGACATAATTAGAAGACGGAAAGGCGAGTGGGTCTCCTGTTTCTGGCAAGTGGCAGCGGAGAACAAGTCGCTATTAATTAACTCGAGTTTCCGTCTTTCCTCTTCGCGCCAAGAGAGACGCGGCTCGAGAAAAATACAGCTCAACTTTTTATACTCCTGGGATCGAGATCGATCTTTCTGCTTCGAGCTTTGTTTATTTTCATTTATTTATTCGCAAAGTATAGAAATGCCATTCGATTGCCACCGATTCCCACGTACTCAAGATTGTTTCAGGTACATTACTTTTATTCTTAGCCAATTTCATCAATTAAACGATCCTATACAGTTCGAACCGTAAGTTTTTCCCGTGTTGGAAAAGAACAATCAACGTTAAAAACCCCGATAAACAATTGAGTTCCATTCCTCCTGTTCGAGGCTTTTCCTCGACGTTCCTACATTGCTTCGATTGGTGATCAACGTAAATTAAACGTTTCTATATTTTGATCGTAGGTTTTTATCACTAGAATTGTTTCGCGCGTGTGCAGAATCTCAATAACCTGATTGACAATAATTATATTTAGCATTTAATTTAAAAATTTCCGTAGTTTAGGCACCTTCCTTTTCATTTTAATTAATATAAAATATACAAAATTTTGTTGATTGTTAAAGATTCTCCTTGTGTATAAAAAAATAAAGTGAATGACCAAATTTAGGAGCCAACATCTTCTGAAGCAAGAGAGTTTTAGAGTCTTTGCTATAAACCGTTGTCCAATGTGAATTAAACAAACTTAGAATTGGAGTTGTAAGTTTTTGTCGCTGAAAGATCGATTGAACAATTGCGTTTGATTTCTTGTTTAAGTTTATATCACTTACATTTTATCTGTTAATGTCCCTATAAAAATATCCCTCGAGACTCAAGGAGGAGTATAAAATGTCAAATAGTTCGATTTCAGTGAAATATACCGATATGCAATTTTCTTTAAGGTTTTCTCTTACACGCCTAATAATAAAGCGTGTACATTAAGAATCAATGTAAAATCTGCAATGGGCACTACAGTTTTAACGGTAAAAGAATGTTCAGATTTAAGAAGATCGATAAACAGTAAGAGAATCGATTCTATAGCACAAAGTATATGCGATAGACGTTAAACCTGTTGGTGATGATCAACATAAATAACGTATTACAGCTAAGTAATTTACACGATGTTCTTCAGTTTATATAGCGATTGTATTGAGGAATTTAAGAATGTCAATACAGCCAATTGGGTTGAGTTTTCTCAATTTAAGGGAAGAATAAGTACGTTTTAATTAATACCTCGTAGTTAACCTACTACGACCAAATTGAATTTTCTACTTTGAGTGTGCATCAACTTTGGACGGCACAAGATTTCTGCCCGTGTCGCTTTAACAGATTGACACAAGCACCGCTATAAAGATACAAGTGTTTTATTTACTGTCCTACCGCAAACACTTGATTATCGCGTCAATATATATATGTATCTATATATACGTGGATGCACATAATAATCTACCTTCGAGATAAAATTACTTTTTTTGTATTTCACGAGACATCGAGAGCTTAATATGCTAAAAAAAATTGAAGAAGCGACCGAGTCGTAAGAAATACAATTTCGACCGAGGATGCGACCAAGTTTCTAAAAAGTATTTTAATGCTACGCGTAGACGGTAACCCGCAATGATATACGAAGGAAATCATTTGTCTTCAAATGTATTTTGCACAGTAATATTTTCTATCCCCGGGCGGAATCTGTGAACATCCTCTTTAAAGGGATGCAAATGTATACTATATTTATTGTTTTCATACAATTTTTGAGATTCCTTCTTTCTACACGGAATTCTGATGTTTCTACAATAATTTAAAAACAGTACAGCAGATGAAGATTTATGAATAAATTGAAGAACGCAAAATGTATTATCTAAGCACTTGCGCGTACAAGTTACTTTATAAAAAAATAAAGAAATTAGAGTGTTGTTTTGACCGCGCTTTATTTAACACCGGAAGTTTAGAACCAAACGCGTTCACACCGTTTTTAGCACGATTTTTTTAAATGGAATAACGGATTTTACTTTTAATATGTGTGGACACGGATCATTGATCGGAAGGTTATAAAAGTTTCAACGGTAACATATTCAAATTGATTTCAGAGAAATAACAATGGAAAAATATATACGTAAACACGCAAAAAATTCTTTAATTATTCTCGATGCTACAAAATATAAATACTCTTTTTTTCGGTAAAATTACAAAACAGAGTAAAAAAGTAATTTAGACTGCGATTTTTAATATGAACGCATTTATTATTCAATTGAAATATGTGAATTCAGGACAAATTTCAGAAATCAAATCGATGAAATTCTACCATAATCGATCAACACGAACGAAAACAAAAGATCATTACACCCAGTTTTGACTGAAATTCATTTATTTTCTTAAAGGAATGTATTAAAGTTTGTCTCGCTGAATTATTCGAATTGGATCATATAATACGCACATTTCTCGGTGTTTATAAAAATATTTAAAACAAGCTGCACAAGCTATATTTGAATATAACACATATGACGTATATTCAATCTCCGATTAAATCAACGATGAAAACAATAGTCATGCCGTAATGCTTCCCATGATAGTGCGCAAACATTGAAATAATTGTATTATATTGATAAAATAAATATTGTAATAATAGTTCTATATTTATAATATACAATTTTGTTTAAAGATTTTGTCTTGTAATTTATAAGCTACATATCGCGTTAATATTTTACAGCTTTTCATGCCTTAATAAAGAAAAAATTTATTGTTGTTTGACATACATATATATAGATTATTTTTAACTGTACATGATTTTATGGGTATACAGGTAACTGTAGCCAGTGTGGTACTATTTATATTTATTCTTGATCCGACCATGATTTACAATTTCAAAATAAAGGCCAATAAAACACACGAAAATCCTAAATTCCAGCATTTACCGTGTATTTTTAATCAAACTTTTCACCAATTCACGACACCAGATAAAAACAAATCATACGAATCGTATTAATGTTACATTTATCAACCGGTTAGTTATAGCAATGACCAACATCTCCAACTTTATTTCTGGCAATTTATTCCACGTAAAATTGTGACTTCGCCAAGTCTGACCAAAACTTCAGTATGACTACTTATTTAGAATCGAACCAGATTAATATTTCCTTACTTTCGATTACTTAAAAAAATAAACATATGTTATTGAAATGTTTAATGTAAGACTAAAGAGGCTACATTAATATATTCAATTTTACTTAGTTTTTTAGTACAGTCTAATACTCAGATAGATTATATTTATTGTTAAACGTATTATGTGTGTATACAAGTATATGTACTAATGTATACATATACATGTGCATATTATTAGCGTAGCTTTTAAAGGGATTAATAAAATTTTCTTGTGACTCAAGTACTATTTTGAAACTACAAAATTTCCACTAACAAATACTAGTTAATAGTATAATCTACTTGCATGTACACCCAACGATAATATTGGATAAAAATGCAATTAATATGATTGACATCCGTACAAAAAATAAAAAGTATTGTTAAAATTGACGTGTTATTTCTGGAGTGTGTCGAGACAAGGGATAAAGTAGCGTGTATTAGCCCGTAAAGAAAAGTAGTCGACCGGTTTCACAGAACCCATACTCCTATAACCGCGAGAATAGGCGTACGTGATGGGAGAAGGAGGGGAGGGGTAGGGGGTAGGGGTAGGGGAGGGGGGTAGGAAGGAAAATAGGTGGGTTGGAAAATAAAGAAAAAATAGGAAGAAGGAAAAAAGAGATGTAGAAAAAAGCCCGTTGGACGGTGGAGCGATTCCTCCCTTACCAGCGAGAGCATGCCGTAGGTTAAAAGACCGCCACCGCACGGACACATTGAGAATACAGCGCAGAGGATCGCGCGTCCATCCAGGAACGAAGTGTACACGTGCGAATGTAAAAGCTCGAGGGAGCTTTTGTGCAGCTAACGCAAACCGAGCTCGGCCCTCGCGCGGCGGGGCTCCCTCGCGCATCCGGACATGTCCACCGGTCCGCGTACGAGCGCTGCCAGGCTCGAACTGCCGAGGTGGTGGCGCTCGCGCGGCCAACCCCCAGCCACCTCCCACCACCACCACCACACCACCACCATCACCAGCATCGTTGGCTGCCGTTGCCGCCGCTGCCGCTCTGCTGGTGCCGTCGCTATCCTGCTGCTGCTGCTGCTGCTGCTGCTGCCGCTGCTGCGACCCTCGAATTATTAAGCCGCGCGCGCTGTTGCGCGAACGCCATCGCCACCGCCACCGCCACCGCCACCGTCGGCGATCGAACCTCGAGGGGCTGGATATATATCTATACCCCCCTTGCGTCCTCGATCCTGTGACTCGATTGACTTGGGTTATTGGGTTCATTCGGATACTGTCCGTATACTTACGTGGATCCGCTGCACGACTAAACTCAACCAGGACATACCGAGCTTTTGTGATAAATTAACTTATTCGACCGATTTCGTTAGCTCGCCTCTCGTATTTTAGAGACAAAGCTCTCATTCGTTTCGAAACTACAACACTTCGTTAGATGTATACGTATATATCACTTTTTATTTTATTCTCACGAGCTTCAAATGTATGAATTCAAAATATTATCTGTTACGACTAGATTAACATTCTTTAAACAATATAACTCAAGGGAACATAATTTTATGAATGTTATACAAAATATAGTTATTGTTCTTAACTCTAGGTAGACTTCGTTACTATCTAAACTATTAAAGCATATTAACAGCTTATATGAAAGATTACTATTTTAATACAACGAGATGTATTTAAACACTGTAATCTTGAAATGCTCGAAGAATTTAACTGATTTTAGTCTATAGCGTGACAAGAAATTTCATTGGCTATAACAAGTAGTGAATTGCGATTATAATTTTGGTTTGAGGATGATCCTAGTTCCGAATTGAACTACCTATATTTTCTATTCATCATTTCTGCGGTATATAGATGTACATTCAAAGTTTTTTTTTATTATTATTTTAATGTCGCTCTTTTTATACTCCCGATTCGGTAATTTTCGCTAATCTTATGGTAATATGTCAATGTTGTACAGGTAGTTCTTTATCTAGAGATGGTTGGATGAGATTTGCTAAATCAACATTATTTTTTTATATTTCACTGATACAAGTTTTAACTACTTTTGAAATAACTAGTGATTCGTCTCGACTATACGATGATTATGCGCCTGCTAATTACAAAATACTGAAAACATTAGAGAACTGCAACTCACAAAATCAGTGTTCGAGAATATTGTTCGTAAATCGCATTGCGACTACCCGAGTTACGTCTCCGGAATTCAAGGAAAACCGATTTCAGATCCGAAATTCACGCTCACTCGTTGACTAAATGAACTTTGTTATTAAACCGATGCAACCGCCCTGCAAGGAACTAGGTTGTACAATCCAGGTTCGGCCGTATTGCAAGAAAATCTATCTGCGCAATATAAAAGTACAAATGATTCATTGGCCGGATTTATGATTCGTTTTTCCTCGACCGCCAACTGACAATTGCGACGACGACATCCAATATATGGTCCATTAAACGTGAAATATTTTTCGTTTAATTTTTGAATACCTAGTTATTCTCTGTTATTTAAAGTAACTACAAACACTATTTTTCTTTAACGATAACCACATTTTGAATATTTCATAGGAACCATTAATCTTCGGAAGAGATTAAATTTTTCTTTCCGTATATACTTTTTGGTAAGATCAACCACCTTCAATTTTAAAAACTAAAAATTTTGTTATTTTCTATTCTATAGTTGCTTAGATATTTATCGAATACTAGTAAATCAGAAACTTATTAAATATTACGAATTTAGTAAAAACTATGTATATATTTTACTTTTAGTTATTAAGTTTACTTTTACATTTATTGTTCAATAAGTTCACAATAATTCTATTAAGCCGCAATCGCAGTCTAATAAAAAATGTACAAGTGTCTTTGAAATATGAGTTAGATATAACTATACGTGCATTTTGAAATTTAAACACGTGTCACGAACTAACACTAAACTTGCCTGATTCGCGAAATCATTCGTTTTAAGATTTTGTATAATGATACTATAGTTACAAATGCAGATCTAAGTAATTATTAATCAGTAAGTTTTTAGACCAACCTTTGGGCAATTATATGTTATTTTTAACCAGAGTTTTGCCAACCGCTAGAATTTCTACTCGGGATATGAAAAAAGTGTAAAAGTTTGTTCAACATTTAGCCAGTGTTGCTCGATTTTAAATGAATTCCGGGCGACTTATTTAAGATGGAATGCGTAAAAAGCGGGACGAATGTTGAACCGGAAGTCGGAAGGATGGGCGAAACCACGAGCGAAACTTGGAACGAAGGGAAAAAGCAGCTCCCGAGGGTCAAGCTCTTCCAAGCCTCTTGGACGACCGGAGCGCTAATCCAAAGTGCAAAGTTGCCACCCGCCCGGCTTGAAATTAAACCCGTTAAAGGTGGACCTACGAAGGGAGGCTTCGAAATCACCTCAAGGCTCGATTGATCCGTGTGCTACGTTTATACGGAGTCAGTTGGTGCGCGCAAAAAGAGCTACGTCGATTAACGCCTTTGATTTCTCCGCTTACTCTTTCTCTCCCTCTCTCCCCAGCTTTTGCTTTCGCGCACTCGATTCCCACCACCTACTCACCCTCTCGCTCTCTCTCACTCTCTCTCTCACTCTCTCACTCTCTCACTCTCCGGCTCCCTCAGCAGAAGCACATTGCCGAGAAGATAGCGATCGGCGCATTTTCCTTTTTTGTCGACGCGCGAGTTAATTAAAACGGTGTATCGGATATTGGATTCGCGTCCGCAGCTGGATCCGACGAGCCTGGGGAAGAATGAAAACCGTGCGATAGATTAGTGCGGGTGTCCGTATTTCTGTCTCGGGCTGATGCGAACCTGGATGACAACGCGTTACTCGCGTAGAAATATTAGACTCGACCGATCTCGTTCTACGATTCGTTTTATTCGCCATTGTTTTGTTGCTTCTTTAATTGCTTCAATCAATTTTTTTAATTCGATATGTGATTTTATACTACCAGTTTTTCTTCTTCAATTATTTTCTATAATTTATTACTACATTTTCTTCGAAACTGTGTTATGCAACTAAACACTCATTACCACTATACAAATTCAATTCTGCCTTGTTGCCTTATATTTTTATTAGACTGTATCTATGTTAAATATTTATGTAACTAAATATTCTGCACGTAACGTGGTCAAATGTTGATTTACGTGTACAGTATAGTAAATCTATAATTTGTACAAATATACTTGAAAAAATATCACCTAATATATGCATGTAGTAAAAATATCTTTCACTTCTTAATGTAAAATACCTGATGAAGTGTATGATAGCGGGCATGATAAATTTCACATTTTATGCATATACAATAAGCTATTAATAGAAAAAGATAATAAAAATCTTTGTAAAATAGTAAAGTGTATGCTTAACAGTTTGACATTTAATAAATAATTTTCCATTCTGACGAATGACTGAAAAACGACTATTTTCATTTATAGATTATTAAAAATAGGTTGTTCAAAAATTGAGACGAGTAAAATGATTTTCGCTTGAAAATTTAATAATTATTATTTTTAAATATGCTTTCTCTGGTTTTACCACTTCGTATCATTATGTTTTATTATAAAGAAATGAATATTAAATAAGTGTTCCAATCATTTCTTGAAACTTTTTTTATCGAGGAGATGTTATTAATTCACAGAATGTCTGAAATATCAAATTACAATTGGCAAATGCTGCATAGTTATAAATAACGCAACGTTTGAAAATTGCACATTCAATTTATAATCCAATAGACTTTGTTATTGTGTTATTATTCTTATTCGTTAACGCTTTTACAGAGTATTCGTAATTGCGGTATACGAAACTTTTAGATTTTTGTAACTGGTTTAACTTTTACTTCGAACAAATGGGTAATTAACCACCAAATAACGATTTTCATCTCTCTCGATCTCTCCGAGTTCTACTTCCATCGTCCAATTATTTCGCACGTGTATCGCGAGCTGCACAAAGGAGCCGCACTGCTAATGGTCGTATCGATCACTCGAAAAAGTAAGGGGCGAGTGTTTGCGCGGAAATGGAATCCGGACAACGATTCCGGAAAGACTCCGCACGTGGGACTTTTCCCACACGGCGGTCGAAGACGTTGGAGCTTTGTCGAGCGGAATCGTAGACGAACGGGATTTCAACTCTACAACTGTGGATTTTGCTGATTCATTGGCTCGGAAGAGGTGGGACGATTTTTCGGTGAGCTGACCAAGGATTTTACCGAGATGATCATTAATAAAATCTAAAAACTGGTACACCCACTAAACCTCCTACGAATAGACTAGATATGCTTTAGATTTAATTTCATTCAACTCGTTAACCAGACTTGATTATACACCTTTCTTCTACAAAACGTACGTTTTATATTAAGCTAACGGTGTCATTCAAACTATCTAGAACGAATATTAATAAAACTTGTATGTTATTTAGTCTTATCGAAATTGGTTTGCAAAAACCTATATGTTTTATCAAATTCTGTGATAAAGTTTTTCTGGACATTATATGAAACTTTATAACCTTTTATTGTTTTGTCACACGAATTTAATAACATATCCGAATACGTTTTTGTCCAACTAAATTTAATATTTACAATTATTGCTTTCTTTAATTTACCTTTTATAAATAAGCTAATTAAATATATAATTAAATACGCATCATCTCCATTAATAAAAACTTCTATTTCTCATCACCATATGTCATATGTTGCTTTGGTATTACTGAATATTCTTTTATTGTTATTATAAATTTGAAAATTATCTTGCACTTGAAGATTACCATCGATTGATTATTTATTTTTAAATACAAAACCTTATATATATCGATACAAGTATTAAATATAAATAATTAAACATTAACTAAATGCTTTACGTGTAAATATAGCAATATAAATAAATAAATAAATTACCAATGCCTATGAAATTTGTATTTTGAACACTACAGTATTATATATTACTAATATACCAAGGTGAATTTTATACAAATATATATTACAGCAGTAACAACAATATCATTAGTTTTGGTCTCTGACCGAAACTCACAAGGAGACCCTCATATGTTTGGGAAACGGATCATGCCCAGCTTGTAGTATATGTTTTCTAATATAAAAATATGAAAAAAGCCAGAGCCGCAGACTCTAACAATCATTTTTTCAAAAGTTATACGCTGTTAAAGCAAAATTTCCAAAAAATAGAGACTTCACTTTAAACGCTTGTAACTTCTAACCTATCAAATATTGACATTCAAACCAAAGTTTAATGAAAAGCTAAGATAAAATAGATATATTTTTAAAAAAAGTACGTTCAAATCCGTTGAAATGGAGCAGAGTTATAACCGAATTAATAACTAGAAGCAATTTTAAACAAAAATTGGGCAGTACAAATTTTATTGATTTTTTTAAGCTAAATTTCTTCAAATTCTTAATTCGGCTATAACTCTGCTCCATTTTAATGGATTTGAACGTACTTTTTTTTAAAATGTATCTACTTTATCTCAGTTTTTCATTAAACTTTGGTTTGAATGTCAATATATGATAGGTTAAAAGTTACAAGCGTTTGAAGTCTAGTCTCTATTTTTTGTAAATTTTGCTTTAACAGCGTATAACTTTTGAAAAAACGATTGTTAGAGTCTGCGGCTCTGGCTTTTTTCATATTTTTGTATAAGAAAACATATACTACAAGCTGGGCATGATCGGTTTCCCAAACATATGAGGGTCTCCTTGTCAGTTTTGAACGAACAATTGAAATATTTTTTTACCCTATACAATATGCAGTATTTATTCTATCATATTTTATAAGTCAATAAAAAAATCTATCGACCACTCAGATTAGTAACGGGATAATAAACTTTCAGTACACTATTTAGGAACCTCTGTACTGATGTTAAAATACAGTATTATGCTTTAGGATCATTAATGGATACTGAAAATCATTGTAATCCTTTGCAAGCTTCTCGACAGCATCGGCTAGTTATTCGGATTAATCTACCTGATTAATCACTAAATTTTCAGTGAGAAATGGAGGATGATACGCATCAAATCACTTTTGAATAGCTACTGACCTTTCTATACCTAATTTATATTAGTCGTATGCCTCTGACCTTTTCCTTTTTTTGCTCAATTCGGGAGAATTAAACTCTGTGTTTGTGAGTCTCGAAAGCAACCACCCAGACATTTGCAACTACCAAATATGTCTAGGGACCTTGGATACGAGAAACGCATGAAAAAGATCAAGCGTGATGGGAATCTCAAATTCTCGGGACACTTTTCCTTTTCGATGGTAGGGACGAGTCTCTTTTTATATACCGCCAAAGATTGAAGAAACCACGACGGATGTGTATTCGTCCAGGCGTATAGAAAAAGGAGATTGAGTGTCATGCAAAAGAGAATTTTTAAAAGTACCAGCCTACATACTAAATAAAAAAGTAAATGAGAGCGGAGATAATCAAGTATAGTAAAGTCAACCCTTTGTGAAAAAAGTAGAAATCTATACCTTTAAAAACATTGTACAAAGTAGACTTTTGTAAATATTTCACGTATAAGAAAAGTTTTGATATGTTAAATTATTGTTTATTTGCATTCAGTATATAGACTATGTTATTTTTATTTAATATGAGTTTTATTAGTTGTAATAATTTGCTACATTAAAGTACACTTATTTACTTTTAAATTTAAAAGACTGTTTAATTGTTTACACCGCAATTAGTACATTTATCATTGATGGAAGCTGTTAATAAATATGTAAATATCATTTAGGTCATTAATATTTATATTAGGTAATAATTCAAACCACTGTGATCACGTGAACACATAAATGATTTTGCGTTAAAATAATGTTGAGTTTGAAATTTACTATTTTTCGAGATTTACTGTTTATAGAGTTACATCAAGTACAGAATTAAAATGCTGAATCGTAAATGTTTAAAAAGGGGTAATTGAGTTAATCAAAATTGTGGAATATATGTAATAATCCAGAGTGGTGTCTGAATTACAGAAAGCTCAAACGAGCCGCATGTAGGAAGGTATACGTGAGCTGAAAATAATAAGGAGCCGGGTATTCGAGTGAGCGAGCGTGATTTAGGCTGTTGATACTGGTCGGGTTGTATTAGGCATCTGGTCGACCGGGCGCATATTCACGCTGGCCTTCCCCCTAAGTCGTCGAAATCCTCGTTAATGCTCTAATGGATGGCGTCAAATTGATAGCCGGACCCGCTGTGCAAATAGCAGCGTAGTCGCATAACGCATGCAACAAGCCAAAGACAGACGTTCCGAGAAGATGAACAGATACCGAACCAGATACCAGATTATGGAAATAACGAACCCGGGATCAGTCTTATTCTCGCCCACCCACTCCTTCCCCCCCCCCCCTTTCTTATTCTCTCTCTCTCTCTCTCTCTCTTTCTCTCTCTTACAAGGTGAGTCACCATGATTCTTTGAGTAATGTACTATGAATGTCGCCATGCGATACGATTCTTTGGCCCAAAAGCACTGATCTGTTTATCAAGGCTTTGTACAATTGACAGTAATAGTTAATAACTTGGTATTCGATCGTTTTCTAATCGTCGCTTAAAATAAATAAAGCGCATCAATTAAAAAGCTTTAATTTTAGATTTCAAGAGAAGTGGGTCAATTTTTTTGGGCTGAGGAATTGTATCCTGCAGTTAAAGCCATATTAACATCGGTTGAAATTCGAGGACATTCCTTTTAAACAAAAACGGCACACATACTTGAGTGGTGATCCGCGTGTTGTTGTTTTTACCTGTTTCGTATCTCCCGTGCTGCTGGAGGTTTGTTTGCCACACGAGTGTAAATGGTCTGCAGTGTGATCTTCGTAACCGCCTGTTCAAAGTAAACATACTCGTTAACCAACACATTCGTCAACATTACATTAATTATGGGGTGTAAAATACCTCTTTTCGAGTTTTGGAAGACATTGTTAAAAAGTGTACAGGAAAAGTACATAGTATATCGAATAACATACGTTACGAAAAGGTAAAAGTGTAAGTCGGTTGACTTTGAGAAAGTGATCCCGACGCTTTATCGATGAAAGTTGAAAATCGCAGCAATAAAATACACGTTGCAACCCAATGGAAAACAGGCGCAGAAGTAATCTTCGACTGGACCAAATCGCAAATCAGCCCGAGATTTGCATCGTCGATTTCCTTCGTCTTTTACGCTTTGGCTTCGCATTTCTCGCATGTTGACAAACGTAAATATTCACTTCTCGGCGATTGGTTTCGGGGACCCCTAAAGCGGCTTTGAAAGCGCTCTTTATTCCACGATACTTATCGTACCTCTTTACGAACTCGACGCGTTTTTATCTAATGGCTTTTCTATCCTTTCGCTTTTTCTACTCCGCGACAAATTGCAATTTCCTCGATAAAATGGGATACAATTATTCGATGCGTACGAAAACTCTAAAAAAACCCTCTATTTATCGAAGAGTAATATATTTTTCTCCAAAATAAAACTTAGTGATATTTATTTAAAAGAGTATCAAATGCTAAAGGCATAAATAATTAATTATTCTTTGCTTCGTACATTTTCGATAAAATATTTGCGTCCTGTCTATTCGGCATATAAGAAAAACTGAAACCGATCTAATTTCTAAATAAAAGTTTGAAAGAAAAATCGTGAAATTAAAACATAATAATTTTCTATGATGACGTAGTCAAATAAATAGTATGGTTATATATATAGTCCATCAAGATAGACGCATGGACGACAGAAATTAATTTGGCCTTCAAAATTAGGATATCTATGCAATTGTTTATATTTGAGACTGCGAAAGAATACACATAGAGTGCCGCAATTAAGTAAAAAAAAAACAAAATGCTCTTACGTTTCACAACATAAAAGAAGACTCTAGTGCTTCTAGTACAATGTAGATAACCAGGTCGAATATAGCTATGATCCAAAAAGTATCTCGTTTATTTTTATCTTCCTGCTAATCTATTGTAATTCACTTTTGTACACACCAAATATCCTTTTTAGCAGATCATTTTTATTGCTTGTGAAATAGTCAATTATTTTATTTGTAAGGATTAACAAAAGTTTGTTCGAAATAAATTCATCGCATCAACTTAATTAAAAAGATAATAAAATTAAGAAATTTCAAATCCGCAAATAGTAGGTTTGATAACTACAAACGGTCAAATAAGGGGAGATAAAACTCGCGGAAAGTCTTACCACTCGGTTTCTCGCGTAATTAACCGCGGCCAGTTGCTTGCCCGAGATTATCGACTCGGCCCCGGGTAAACGCAGCAAAGGACTATTTGCGCCCGCGCACGCACCGAGTACGCTCGATTCTTAATTAGTGCAAATATTTAATGGACCGAGCGCGGCCGGAAATGACAAGGATATAACCAATTCTTACGTTTTCCATTGAGTTTGGGATATATAAATGCATTAACTTTCGGTAACATCTGTTGAAATTTCTCCCCGTGTAATTATTTGGAAACTGGAAATTTTCAATGATTTATCTTTGATTATTGAATAGTAACAGTTCTTAATGAAATGTCTTCCCATAAAATAATTGGCAAAAAGAAATAAACTATAAACATTTAGCGCATAATTTATAATATGTATATTTCAATGTCTCATACCATGCCGATAGGTATAGCGACCTGAATACATATACACTTGATAAATGTATTTGTTTTGTTACGTTTAAGAGGAATTTGCATTACATATTCTTAAATTAAAAATTTTTAATATTAACTTTAAAACACTCTTTTTAGCAGATTTAAACACTATATTAGTGATTAAAGATACCGCTTTACCTACTGTATTTACATATCTTTTTTCATCCTTTTCCTTGTGAAATATTAAAAATAAAAATTAACTACTACAACTGCTACAACACTCTAATAGTACTGATTCTTTCCATGTATTAATGTTATAATGAGCATTTTTCTATTATTTAGAAAACGCTTAATTTTTAATGTTGCTTTTACACGAGAGTTAATATCTTTGCATAGAGTCTCTGGTACCTTTTGTTAGACAGAGCGATTACTTTATGAACGTAAGCTAAAAATTCGATTAGGTAAGGACAAAGCTGCGTCCCCTTAAGGAATGAAGAAACGAAAGCCCAGCATGTATTTAGGAGAGACCAGGCAGGACGCATCGAGCGTTTCACTTCAACCTGTTACTGTTGCCCTGTTACGCTGACGCGGCAACACGCTAAAGGCGGGTCCCTTCGCTCGCAGATACCCGCGAGCCGCCTTCAAACAACAACCGACGAGGTCTCTTTCTGCGACTTTATTTACGTCCTGAAACTAAATTTTCTTATAGACTTTTCTTACTCGTTGCAGATCGTGTTTAAAAGACAAACTGTCTGTCGTAATGCAATCAAATGAAACAAGCTTAACCGTGTAGTGTCTTATAGAAAAAGTTTTAAATTAACAGTTTGACCTTTACGGAATATGGTTGATTTGTATTGGCCACTATGGTTACATGTGACGATACGGATATAAAATATATTGGCATCGACAGTTATGTTGCACAGCCATATAGACCCATTGGGTCGCGTTCGATTTAAGCTTATAGTTGCATCGGTTGCCGGATGTGCGAGTAAACGCGGCATTAGAACACACTATTAAGTAATATTTTTGTATTCATTTTTAATTTAAAAGTACTTTGAAAATAATTTTAATCAGTTATACATTAGCAAAATTATTTTCAAAATACTTTGAAATTAAAAATAAAAATAAAAGTATATGACTTAATAATGCATTTGGTTTCTGCTGTTCGCCTTCGCAGCCGGCCACAACCACAATATCGCTTAAATCGAACAACACCTACATATATATTTTCCATTTGTAGGAAATTCTAGCATGACGCCACCTAGTGGAGATTTTTATATTGTTCCTTTAAAAATATTTGGTCCATTTCTCCGACCTTGCTCTATTTCAATTCCTCTGTTCGGTTCAGTTTTGTTCCTCTTAAAGGGACAAACCTGGATTAAAATTGAAAAAAAAACTATCCAATATTAACAATTAATAATTTTTTTTCATAACAATTGAAAATATTTCTTAATTTTTTAAATAAATTATATTATTATTAACTCAACTTTTTCCACAATAGACTTACGTCTCAGAAACCACTTTATCGAATAGGCTGACATTTTAACAGTACCTTTTAAATATGATTTTAATGCACTTGAGTGGCCGTTCAAAACAGAATTTCGATAAAAGTCTAAATGTTTATTTAAAAAGAATTATTTAATTGTTTTCAACGCAACTTTTTAATTTTTTTATTATAATGTTAACACAGTCTGTTTAATTCAAGTGGATTAAAATTATATTAAGTTACTCTTAAAATTTCCAGCCAATTCGATGAAATGATTCCTGAGATATCCTTCGGTAAGTCCATTATAAAAAAAAAATCAGAGTACGAAGTCTCATAATGTAACATATACACAAATTGGCCAAAAAATTTGAAATAAAAGTTAATAATAATTCGTTTAAAAGATTAAGAAATGTTTTTAATTGTTATGAAAAAATTATTAATTGT
This sequence comes from Theocolax elegans, assembly GCA_026168455.1. Taxonomy (NCBI): domain Eukaryota; kingdom Metazoa; phylum Arthropoda; class Insecta; order Hymenoptera; family Cerocephalidae; genus Theocolax; species Theocolax elegans. Next base: position 61,154,459 of record CM047427.1, read on the forward strand.
TAATATTGGATAGTTTTTTTTCAATTTTAACCCAGGGTTTAAGTTTAGTAATTTATAATAACATTAAAATAAGGAAGATAAAAGCATCAAAAATACGACTATTTATACGATATTACTGATAGCAAATAAGATTCGCATGTTTCATTAATTTTCATGAAAAGAATATGAATCTGAAACGAGGAAGAGAACTTTCTATACGAGGGGCCTTATGTTAGAATTTGAAATCAGAAATCTGTTATTCTAATAAAAATTTTATTGGCATTTTTTGGATTTGAGAATGTTAACGTATGATTAATTAATCATTTATTGACAATTTATTGAGCAGAAAACTTGACTATAGAAAAAATATGACGTTGTATTTAACAGTATAGGATAATCATTGAGTTTTAAAGTTAAATAATGAATTAAAAAAAAGATTATTTGAATAGTGAAAACATTCTGCATTATCTGTAATATGCACGTGATAGCGTATTTAACTTACTAAAAATGTGCAAATTTCTATTTATTTTTTATTACTTAAAAACCGACAGAATGACCATTATAATTATTTACTTTCTATACATTTACACTTTTAGTATTTCAAATAATTTTGGAACACACATTATTAACTTTTAACTTAAAATACTACCTACATGCGACTTAACTTGTTATTATTGTTGTGTTTACTGGTTTAACAATGCTCGAAATGAGATACCAATGATTTTATAATTTTAATAAAATTACAAAATATAATATATTTTATATATTTTTAGTATATTTAATGTCACGTTATTCTGGATAGGAAAATGTAAATTATAACAAGAGGAAAATGAAAATCTAACCGACGATTAGTCAGATATCGGTTTTGCGAGGTCGTCTAGGAAAATTTGCGCACTTGTAATTGCGGGTGCATGCGCCATTAAGTCTTAGAAGCCGTTAAGGAACAAGGCCACTGCGGATCTTCCGGCAACTCGTGAATGGAAATTTGTGAACTCTTAGTCGCGCTGTCTCCGATACACGCAGCTCCATAAAATAATTGTATTATCGAGTCAAAGGACCCCGTAACGTCATTGTCTCACGTCGGTTCACCCGGCTGCTAATTTCGACCCACGTCGTTTTTTATTCTCTAGCGAATCTTGGTGGGGTTCCGCATGACTGCTTTACTCCTGAATGAGATGTCGATCCTCGTAAGGGAACTTAATTTTCCGGTTCAATTCGATTGAAATGTCTAATAAAAACAGTTGATGCCTTACGCGATGGTGCGAAATGTGCTATTCCTTTGAAATACTGTCATTTGCGGCTAATAAATAAGTATATATTTTAACATGATGAATACAAATGATTATAAATCAACAATTACGTCAATTCATTCTCGTCCAACAATGGTGAATTCCCAACGATAAATTTACGATAATACGAATTTCGCGATAAAACGTATATAGTTTAAACATTTAAGCGTTTTACCAAAAAGAAAGGAGAACCCTGTTTTCTCCGACAAAATAAGCTGGGTATCGATTTTCAAAATTTACGACACACAATTCCGCAGTGTCCATGTAAAATAGAAGCACATGTATATGTGTACAAGTATGCAAATCGAGTCGCATCGATTATAATATATTCGACTCATGGGCGCTGTTTGTTAAACGACTCGAGGCCCGGCCGCGAGGAGATCATAATTGTAAGACAGTTTCCTTAGTTCGATAGTTTCCCCGAGCTTTCCATTTCAAGTTTCAAGTGGTATCCAGCCTATACGTAGTGCCCCCAACTTTTGTTGTTCGCGAAACTTTGCATCATTTGCTTTATGCGATTCGAACGTGACTATCTTTCGTTATCGTCCCCCCTCCCCCCCCCCACCACCCCCTTCGACCCACCCGCTCTCCACCGCCACCCTCACCCTTCCTCGGCCTCCTTAGCTTCTTAGCTCCTTCGTCCTCTTTCCCTCCTCTTCCTTCTCCAGTCGTTATAAATTTAATATTTCGAGGGGCGAAACGAATAACCCAGCCTCTTGAACTTTCGACTTTTCTTAATTAAAAAGTGAGCACGACACGCCGAATCTTTCGAGCATTTGAGTGCGCTATTATTTAACTCGATATAATTGCCCAGGCTTCCTTCGAGAAAGTTACAAGGTGCAGATTTCTTGTATTATTAAATCCATTTTTCGGCCGTTTCTTCTCTTTACTCGTCTATATTCAGCATTAACTTTTATACAACAAACTTTTTTTTATTAGTGTAACAATCTCGGTGCTATTTTTATTAAAATATGCTAAATACTCGGCGAATTTTATAGTTTATTCGTAAATAGTTTATTCATAGGTACGACCAACGAGTTTACCTGAGTATAAGTGGGACCGGTCTAAAGCAATTTATTAAATAACCAATGCTTTGCATTATTATAGCCGAACAAAAACTTATAACTCAACATAAAATATTATTGATCAAATATTAAATAAAAAATGTTTAGGTTATTGTACAGCTCAAGATGAAATAAAGACGCAACATTTTATTCAATGGATAAATAAAAGAGATCTAGAATTAAAATATATAACTATTATTAGACGATTATAAATGTGGATTTGCTCGTTAAATCGAAAAGTTGCGAATGATCGATAAAAAGCGTATTAATTAGAAGCGCTGGTTAAAAATGATATTACTCAAGAAGAATAAACGGGCGCATCTAGACTCGCGAGATTTACGGAAAGGGGCGCGCCTTTGCGTTGTCGCCGTCCATCAATGTCGACTTTTCATGGAGGATGCGCAGTAGTAAAACATTGCTTCTCACCAAACGACGCTACCTCTTTTTTGCCTCTATGCTTTATTCCTTCTGGTTATGTTTTCAACATCAGACCTATAACTGATCCAATTATAACTGTTCACAATCTGCATAAATGTTTTGCTTTACCCATTTAATTATTTATTCAAACGGTTATGCGGATTTAATTATTAAAACTTAAATACAGGAATTTTGTTTATTTTGAAATAAAAGCTGAATAGGTTTCGACCGACTCGTGTAAATGCAGATTAATCTTTTAATTCACGTGAATCGAAAAATGTGAATTACGATATATTTTCTTGAATTCAAATGAATCGTAAAATAAACCGTAGTTTAACTTAAGTTGCTCATTAGCTTTTTTTATTTAAACCAATTGAAAGAGAAATCTCGATCCTTTATCTTGAATTTATTTGAATAAAACAAATTAATCGGAGTCTTTTTGATGATTAATTTTAGCATTCTTTATTTCAAACCCAGCATAATAAATAACATGTGATTCATTGTAAGATGCAAAGGAGCCAAGCTTAGACGGAATTGTACAATAATAATGTTAAATCTGAGTAAAATGAATTTTCGCAATAACTTGGAATAACATTCGCGTATCATTAGATTGTATCACAATTAGAATTTTAAATAAAAAAATTCAAAACAGTCCGATTATTCAATAAATTGAAGTTATGTTAGAGATATCCCTAGACCTACGCCAGATTGAGTTTCATACGCTTGATATATTTCATATTTTCGAAATATATTGAAAAAAGTGAAGAATAAAACTCGATAGTGTTCAAAACGTTTTAACCAAAGTAAAGCTCTGTATGTTGTTCGATACGATATATTTTATCTATCATATGATAGATTCTTATTATTGAACTTTCTTACGTGCTGAAATAAACGAGAAAAATAAATCACGTTTAATATTTTTTACGTTTCTTATGCTCATCGTGGTCATCACAAATGCGTGATATATTTTTGTTAACGTTATAATAAGTTGAATGATAACTTTAATAGTAAAGAGTGTGAATGAGCTTCAGAAAGAGAATTTGGCTGAATCTAAAAAGGGTTTGATTTTTCAAACCAAATAATATTGAGGAAGGTCTTGGAGTCTTTTCAATGTATCACGATGTAAGGATACAACAGTTATCAATTAAAAACTAATCAACATTTGAAAACGAATAGAAATCTTTAATTTCAATTTGGTTCGTCTGTGACAAAACAATACAATAATAATTAATGTAAATCTATAATTACTTTTAAATAAAATGTGACTGATTTTTGAACCAATAAAAATATTTAAAAGAGATTTAAATAAAAATTAAAGATATTCATTTAAGCTTTCTTGTCGATTTTACGTTCTTGAAATTTCAAATAATTGTTTTACCGAAAGCTCATTTATTCCAAACTTTTTAATTATGATTAATAAAAATATAAAGGAATTTGATTTTAAAAGATTCTTCAATGGTGATTAGAGAGTTCACTTTTTACATGCAACATTTGGTTTACAATATCATAGTATTTAAATTAAGTTGAATCAAAAACAAAAAATAAAAATAGTTGATCGTTTATAGAAATATTTTGAAAAATGTTTTCCGAGTGACTGCGAAGAGTCGTATAAAGGGTCAGATCATCAGATATATCGTCAATTGTTACCTTCCAATCGGTCAAATCTTAGGAGACATCAAAGGTGGGTAATGGAAATGGATGCCAGGACGAAACTTTCCGTGAGCATACTCGAATAAATTGAGATCGTTAATTTCCAAAGGTTTCCTTCCGCAAGAGGATGACAGGGTGGGGGAGGACTCGAAGACTCGAAGGTAGTAGGATCGAAAGGTTAGAGCAAATTTATATTCGCGCTGATAGTCGGTCGAGAGAAACTGTTCAACTAGTAAGACAGTCGGTACTTGAAGCCAATTACATCCACTCTTTCGTTCTCCTTTTTGTTTTTTCCCACCCTTTCCCGAATTAAGCTCCTTCTTTCATCTCGAACTTTTCGTCGACAATTTCATCTCCATTATCCTTATTTCTTCCAGTCGCAAACTCACCGAGCATTGGGAACATTTTTTCTCGGTTTCTTAAATTTGCGTTAGAAATCGCTTGAATCAAGGCTCATTTAGCTATACCCAAATGATCGGTTATAGTTATAATTATATACCTACTCCTTATTCATCTCAAAAAATTATTTTCGTTTTATTAGATGTGTCAAAAAATTTTTAAATTTTGTTAACAAGATTAAGGGAGGCAAAAACCACACGTTAATAACAAACGTTTAAAAGTGTTAATGTTTAATTTTGCGATAATCTAATTTTTACGTTTATATAAAAATAATTTAAAATTCTCTTTTGATACAGGAGTAAGTAACGTGGATAATGTTCGGTAATAAACGAATATAAAAGTGATAATAATATAAAAAAAGGGTTTATTCGCTAAATTAATGCGCGCAAAGGTATACGCGTGATTATGCCCAAGATTTTTTTTGGCGCGCATATAACATAAAGAAGGAGAAATCGAAACGCAAACTCGACCTCCTAGCAAAGCAGCTATTTATTTGAACACGTTCTCTCTCCGTAGGTATTTCATCATTATTAACTTTTCTTTTGAACGTAACAAAGCGACTCGGCGAATAATTTCCCTATTATTATTAATTCGAATCGTTTATGAGCGGACTCGCAACGTTGTCAAGTAAGCTGAAACAGTAGGTTGATTAATCGTGCGCTTGCGCTCGTTCAATGGAAGTGCGATCGCAATAATAAACGCGCGTATAAATAATAACGCGGTGTGATAATACAACCGAGAGAAATGGAGAAGGACAATCGCAGGTATATAGAGGTCAAAAAACTGCAGCCAGTTCTCTAATTGGAAAAGGTAAATCAGAAGGAAAGTTCGATCGAGCTACGTATATACGGCTGACGTCTCGCTTCCCACCTGCCAATTGTATCAAAATGTAATTAAATACTCTTTTTCTTCGACTCGGCGCAGCCTTCATCTTTTCACCTTTATTTTGCTGAATTTTCAGGGAGTCGATATACGATTTTCTTGCTTTCTATAATAGAAATGTCCACCGAGGCTCGAATGAACGTCTTTTCTCTTCGATTGATTTGTCATATTCGTTTAATTTCATTCCTTCTTACTGCATATATTTTTAATTAACATTTATAAATTCTTTCTACAGGTAATTCGAATTTCGAATAATCGTTTGATTATCTTTTTTGTCTGCGTAAATTGCATCCGTATGGCGCGGTATTAATTTAAAATCCAAAATATGATAAATGTATATGTAAGATAAACTATAGAAAATTATTTTACAATTATTTAAAAACCCTATAGGAAACAAACCTACGAAACAAGTCTAGTAAATAAACCTATAATAATAAAATTATTTTAGATTTTTAAACATTTCTAAAGTTGAATTAAATTTACAAAAACAAAGTAAAATTTACTGAACTTGCATAATAGATTTTTCGAGAAAACTCGAACTAACTGTAGTTTTTCTAATGCAACTAAATTTTACTTTACATAAGTTGCAATTCCAAACATTTTGATCTTACAATGGATATTAAACACTTATTACCATATATATATATATATATATATAGAAAACGTTAAATTTTTTAGGAACATATTTTTCAAGAAGGTAATTTTTCATTTCATCAGCCACATTAATCTACGGAAGTGATTATAAATCTGGGCGGTGCCGAAAATTTTTTGTAATATTTTTTTTTCATTTTTCGTAATTTTGTTCTATTTGTCAGTAACTTTTTGTATATTCGGAAAAATAAGTGTTTAATTTTGACTGTAAGACAGAAATGATCCGAATTGTAAGTGTAACTTATGTCATTCGACAAAAAATTGATTATCAATTACTGCATATGATTTGTGAAATTGTATTGCAGAAAAGTTTAGAATTTTGCCCACTTATTTACTTTAAGAGAACAATACGGTTAGTCGAAAACAATATTTTAATGTTTTATATACGTTAAAACGTGTTTCGATAAACCTGTAAAGCTTTTCTATAGTTTTCAAGCCATTCCGCATAAAAAATAGTTGGATAAAAAATTGGCAAAATTTTGTTTAACCTTTTTTGTCCCAAACTTTAGTTTAACCAAACTTTTGTTTCACGAGAGTCTCGCCACTTTTCTACCGGCAATAGGTTGCCTTTCAGTTCAAAGGTTCAGCGGATTTAATTTGTTCAAACTTTATTTCAAAATTATTTGTATTATGTCCCCGAAAGAATATAAAAACGCTCAAATACATAAACCAGATTTTTGTCACTTTTACAAATACTACAATAATTGATCCTAATTTTTTCTCTGATGTGTGTAGCTGTGTTAACATGGAAATGAGCATTATATTTAGTAAAATTAAATAATGGATGTAAGTTACACTTTTCAATATCAAAATGATGAATTACATGCATTGAGAAAAAGGCGGGTAGGTACCGATCGATTCAAACGCGCTTACATTTCCTTTGCACAAGATGCCGATTTAAAAGTCTAATAAGGACTTGGGTGCGATTCCTTTTCTCCGAGGCGCCGCCACGGAACGAAAAATTCTTCTAAAAAGGACCCACGGAGTCAAAGGATTACGAAATTGAGGGATGACTCTTTAAGGGTCATGCAAACTCGATTCCCACTTCCAAAGGGAACAAGCATTACACGAGCCTCTTTCGAACTTATCGCGTAAACATTTTCTCCTTTTTAGAATATGTAATTTCTTGGTAAGCACGCTTTTTCGGAACAGTCTGATGTTTTTAAAAGATATTGCTCGATTGTAGAATAGCGGAAGTTCACTGGGTCGACCGCGAAGTTAGCTTTACAGTTACATGATTTTTAATTACTAATTGGATTCGATTATTTATCATACTCGTTGATAATACCTTGGGTTAAGCATTTCTGTAATTTAACATCGTAACAACCAGATAAAGAATCTTAGTTCCTGTAATCACAGTTCATTAGATTATAATTTATTTGACTACTAGAAACTTGAAATGAGTTTAGTACTGAAAACTTTATAGGATTGATATTCCATTTAAATTCTTTAAGTAAATTATTGGAATCTAGTTTCGTCCCATGAATGGTAAGAAGATCTTAATTTGAAATAATTAGATCTGATTATTCTATTTTTTTACTTTGAACTGAACCAAGACCTCTACTACTAATAATTCTGAATCAATTAATTGATGCTGATTTTTTAAAAAGTTACCACAATCTTGTTAACTTGATTTATAATTTAGGCAATTTTAAGTTTGATACTGCAATAAATGTAGATGCATAGGCATCGGTTGTAAAATTTTTTTCGATACGTAGATTTACAAAGATAAATTAAATATTTACGTAACTTTATTAACTACTAATAAATCTCAACTTACTATTAAAACTTGTTTTATAACTTTTAGCAGTTAATAAATTTATTAATTTAAAAAAGGACACATTCAGCATATTGTTCTCCAATTTTAACAAAGGATACAATTTTTTGACAAATTGAAAGATTCTCTGGAGTTTTATTACAAAAAACACCCAAGTACTTTATTAAATAATAAAAATTTCATTGTTAATTCTTATAGGAGCTCACCGAAAGGTATAAAAAAATTATTGAGCAAAGAATTACGCGCATAATAAAAAAAGTAAGGATAGGACGTACTAGGCTACCTTTTTCGTTGCACGATCTCGATCGCATATAATTTTCAGTTTCGGCCGGCGTATTCATAAAGCGAGCCGGAACGGAATTCGTAATGTCGCTCGGGTTCGTTAGCCATGGATTGTACGAACTAGCATATCGAATAGTCCACCGCCGCCACTGCCGCCGTCGCTGCCGCCACCGCCTCGCCGCGATATATTTTATACCCGGACGCGTTCCATCAATTACCCTCGCGAGATTACGCACTGCCAAGATTTCTGGTCTGAGTAAACTCGATTCGTGCCAAAGCTCGTAATCTTGAGCGGGAGCCCGGACAGGAGCGTGTACCTTTATACTTAATACACATACCGAGAAAATTATTTTCTACACGCTATTATACACTGCGTAGTCCGGTATTCGAATGTGTCGGTAACGTACACTCACTTGTATTCCCTTTAATCGATTCTACTTTCTTACAGTACAATGTTGCTCTGTACAACCAAGTGAATTTTCTAATCCAATCAATCAGCATATTAAATACTCAACTATTTCTATACGTTACTGCTTGTTTATCAACGACTCGTTATGTAAATCGAATGGTCCCGATACTGTTATCTTATGACGTATTTATTTAATTTTTACAAGCATAGTACACTACGTAGCTTTTTCCTTATTATCAATTTATGTTTTATATTTCAAAGATATTCAAAGAAACGTATGAAACATAAGCGGAGAAAACAAAATACGTTGTTAATCGTATAGTAACCTAAAATATACAAAGATTTCGATTTCATTTATCCTACAACAATGATTAAAATAATTCACCTAAAAATTTGAATGAAATTATAAAATTCGAATTCTTTCATTTGTAATGAATAAAACATTTGCTCATTAGTGTAATTTTTAAGAGCGAATATATTACGGACACCATTGAATTCGGCAGGCTAACTATAATTTCAGTGAAATTGGAAATAACGTGTTGCTAAATCATGGACAATGAATACATTTTAAGCAATATCAGTTTATTTTCATGCGTAGCTAACAAAATATGTCACATGATTTATAAAATATCCAAAATTCATTAAATCTGCAATTTAAGTATTGCATATGCTGCATCAGCATCAATTAAGTACAAAAAATCTATTAATTTTTTTCATTGACTGAAATTTAATTCTGCAAAAAAAAACTTAAATATACTTACGAAAATATTATATAACAAAATTTAACGAATGAATTCCTGTTATTAGAATATTTTAATGTATGAGGTTTTATTTTATGCAGCGATGCAAAGAAAAACAAAGGATACTTATATTTTATCTGCGGGAAATGTATTATTTTGCAACTGTATAGAATGAGTTTCGCCCAAAAAAATTAAACCGTGTCTTCTAATTTTTATTCTTTCCATATATTTTGACCAAATTAAGATATTTAAACTTCTTTTTTTAAAATATATCTACTCAATCTCAGTTTTCTCTTAAAATTCGGTTCGAATGTACAGCTTTACTTATTTCCGAGTTATAAGCAATCAAAGTCAATGGTTTTTTTAGCGAGAATTTTCATTATTTGCTTATATCTGTCATAAAAAAGGGCATTGGAAACTAAAACTCCGGGTTTCTTCATATTTTTGTAGTAGAAATCATATTCTAGAGTTTGGTGAAGATCCGTTTCCCAAACGGTGCGAACTCTCCTTGTTAATGTAAATTTATATTTATAAATAGTAATTTTTTTAATTTCCTTGGTCTGTGACCATATTATGCGAGAGTCTTGCAATTTCTACTAGACTACTTTGTAAATTTAAAAAATGTTTCTCCGTGTTCTTATTCTATTCAACATTTTGTTATGAAATTTTTACAGGAGTTACTTTGAAGATATCCGCAATTTGTGTTGATTTTTCAAGAAGAAGAAAATGAAAATTATTATCGTTTTCCTTCAGCGAGAAAAGTTGAGTAACAAAGATTCGAATACGCAATTGCTTCGTAATTAATTTTCAATTACGATTATAGTACATAGTTTCCTCTTTTAAGTAACTATGCACATAAAAATACGTATAAAAATGATAAATTATTTGTTAGTTTTATAAGAGAACGTCGAAGCCAGCGACCTTATCGACATATAAGAATTACTATTTTAAAATTTTATCAATAAGTAAAACAGTTTATGAGGAACTTTGGCACCAGAACGCCATTCTATACAATAATATAAGTAGTTTGTCAAATTTGGGTGTAAATTCATTGCGTATTTACGAAGAATAGTGAGAAACTGTAAATTTATGTAACCTGATTATTGTAAATTACAGTTTTGCACTATACTCAATGGATTTGCACCAAAATTCGACAGATTACTTATATTATTGTATAGAATGGCACTCCGATGCCAAAATTCTTCATATTCTTTTTTAGTTAGTAATAAAAATTAAAAACGATAAGTCTTCCTATATATCGATTAAATCGCTAGCTTTGACGTGCTCGTGCACGGAGAGAAATAATTAGTAAATATTACAAAGCAGTTTGGTAAAAATTCCTAAACTCTCAAGTAATGTGGTAACAAACTGCGAATCTCGTAATTTTTACTAGACTAAATTGTAATTTTAATTATTTTTTTTAACATCAGAAAAAAAATTTTATTTCTCCCATATTATTTATTTTTGAGTTTATGTATATTATTCGAGTGTTATGGATATTTTAAATATTTAAATGAAATTTAATTAGTGAAAAAAATTCTGGATGTCATCGGGATCGAACCTGCGAAGTTTGGGTTGAGAATCCAAGTCCTTACCATTGCGCCACCGCGTCACTTGCATGTGTTTCATCGAATCGTCCTTTTAAAGTAAACAAACGAACGACGCGATTCCAATAAAAATTTTATTTATCGCTTCTTTTCGGTATCTCGTGCTGTACTGTTGTTTATAGAATTTCGTAAACAGTATAGGAAAAAATCAGAGTTAATAAATTTACAAGCTTAATTGTAAAATTTAGTACGTTAACTCCACAAATTTTACTACATTTAGAGTAAATTTTACTACATTTACTGTAAATTTTACTTAGCAGTTTGGTAATTTTTCGGTTTTTTCGGTCTGTGACCACATTACTTGGGAGTTTAGGAATTTTTACCAAACTGCTTTGTAAATTTAAAAAATGTTTCTCCGTGTTCTTATTCTATTCAACATTTTGTTATGAAATTTTTACAGGAGTTACTTTGAAGATATCCGCAATTTGTGTTGATTTTTCAAGAAGAAGAAAATGAAAATTATTAACGTTTTCCTTCAGCGAGAAAAGTTGAGTAACAAAGATTCGAATACGCAATTGCTTCGTAATTAATTTTCAATTACGATTATAGTACATAGTTTCCTCTTTTAAGTAACTATGCACATAAAAATACGTATAAAAATGATAATTATTTGTTAGTTTTATAAGAGGACGTCGAAGCCAGCGATCTTATCGACATATAAGAATTACCATTTTAAAATTTTATCAATAAGTAAAACAGTTTATGAGGAACTTTGGCACCAGAACGCCATTCTATACAATAATATAAGTAGTTTGTCAAATTTTGATGTAAATTCATTGTGTATTTACGAATAATAGTGAGAAACTGTAAATTTATGTAACCTGATTATTGTAAATTACAGTTTCTCACTATGCTCAATGAATTTGCACCAACATTTGACAGATTACTTATATTATTGTATAGAATGGCATTCCGATGCCAAAATTCTTCATATTCTTTTTTAGTTAGTAATACAAATTAAAAAAGTCTTCCTATATATCGATTAAATCGCTAGCTTTGACGTGCTCGTGCACGGAGAGAAATAATTAGTAAATATTACAAAGCAGTTTGGTAAAAATTCCTAAACTCTCAAGTAATGTGGTAACAAACTGCGAATCTCGTAATTTTTACTAGACTAAATTGTAATTTTAATTATTTTTTTTAACATCAGAAAAAAAATTTTATTTCTCCCATATTATTTATTTTTGAGTTTATGTATATTATTCGAGTGTTATGGATATTTTAAATATTTAAATGAAATTTAATTAGTGAAAAAAATTCTGGATGTCATCGGGATCGAACCTGCGAAGTTTGGGTTGAGAATCCAAGTCCTTACCATTGCGCCACCGCGTCACTTGCATGTGTTTCATCGAATCGTCCTTTTAAAGTAAACAAACGAACGACGCGATTCCAATAAAAATTTTATTTATCGCTTCTTTTCGGTATCTCGTGCTGTACTGTTGTTTATAGAATTTCGTAAACAGTATAGGAAAAAATCAGAGTTAATAAATTTACAAGCTTAATTGTAAAATTTAGTACGTTAACTCCACAAATTTTACTACATTTAGAGTAAATTTTACTACATTTACTGTAAATTTTACTTAGCAGTTTGGTAATTTTTCGGTTTTTTCGGTCTGTGACCACATTACTTGGGAGTTTAGGAATTTTTACCAAACTGCTTTGTAATATTTACTAAATATTTCTCTCCGTGTGTATGTACACGCTTCAAGTATAAAAATTAAGTTTGAAAGGTTTACTTTTTCAAGTATTTTGAGTATTTCAAGTATACGCACATAAAAAATATAATTTATTTGTTAGTTTTAAAGATTGTAAATTAAAAAAATTCGTGAGCGACTCGATAACGCCCGGGGTGCGGTTTTGATATTGAACCAAATTGTAAATCTAAAATTTCCTGAAAACTTCTTTAACTATTTAGTTTTAATACTACTCTAATACAAGATTTCTCACTAAAGGAAAAAGTTCATAATTTTCAATTTTGTCCTAAAAAATCAACATATGTTTTCTAATTAATATATTAAGACTACTTTTACAGTTCACAACTTGCGGATATCTTAAGAGAAACTCTTGTAAAAATTTCATAACAAAATGTTGAATGGAATAAGAATGGTGGCGAGTAGAAGTGATAAATGCATTAAAAATGATTGTCACAAAATTCCAACAAAAGTCAAGTTATTGCTTTCCAATGGCCACTTTCACGAAAGTTATTCGACATCTAATAATGACTTCAATGAAAATTACTTGGTTTAATTAATGAAACAAATATAGAGATAGACATTCAAATAACTGTATTCCAAATTAAGGAATTTGAGCTTCTTTTTTTTAAATTATATCTACTTGAAATCAACTTTTTTCTGGTTTTTGGTTTGAGTACGTATCTTTATTTGCTTTAGAGTTCAAAGTGACCATTAGTAAATAATAACTTAGCTTTCGTCATATTTCTACAAAAGATATACCATATAGGATATCAAGGCGTCTAAGGTATGATCTCCAGTTCCTTACTGAGAAGTCCAAATTGGGGATCGAGGACGAAACGCCTTTAATTTTTTGTTTTAATTTTTGAAAAAGTCCTTTACTCTGGGAAATTCCACCAACCATAGTGGACAAAGGGTATAATGGGCCTACTTTATTCCAAAAATAAAGCATCTAGTTCGGAAGACCGATATTTATGGGTGGGTCCGATTTGTCGAATGTTCATTCAAAATGTGTGCAATATTTCGATTAAATCGCTAGCTTTGACGTGCTCGTGCACGGAGAGAAATAATTAGTAAATATTACAAAGCAGTTTGGTAAAAATTCCTAAACTCTCAAGTAATGTGGTAACAAACTGCGAATCTCGTAATTTTTACTAGACTAAATTGTAATTTTAATTATTTTTTTTAACATCAGAAAAAAAATTTTATTTCTCCCATATTATTTATTTTTGAGTTTATGTATATTATTCGAGTGTTATGGATATTTTAAATATTTAAATGAAATTTAATTAGTGAAAAAAATTCTGGATGTCATCGGGATCGAACCTGCGAAGTTTGGGTTGAGAATCCAAGTCCTTACCATTGCGCCACCGCGTCACTTGCATGTGTTTCATCGAATCGTCCTTTTAAAGTAAACAAACGAACGACGCGATTCCAATAAAATTTATTTATCGCTTCTTTTCGGTATCTCGTGCTGTACTGTTGTTTATAGAATTTCGTAAACAGTATAGGAAAAAATCAGAGTTAATAAATTTACAAGCTTAATTGTAAAATTTAGTACGTTAACTCCACAAATTTTACTACATTTAG